>JAWPHD010004044.1:0-199033 GCA_037043455.1 Cyrtodaria siliqua
GCAAAGGTATCAATTTATGTATGAAATACTCATTGAGAATGTGACAGCTGACATGTGTGTGTCACGGTTAATAGATATCTATCATGTAGATTGATGTAGCTTTGTCTGGCCAGTTAGCTCAGTCGGCAGTCGGCAACACTACAGTAATTCGAAGAACCCGATTTCAAACCCCAATCTGGCTTCACGTTTTTCTAGTTGTTCAGTCTCCACAAATTCACGGTTCATAAAATTCCAACAGATGGTGGAAATGTTGTGCCTCAACCGGAACTCGGACCCAGGTACTCTAAGCTTACCGTGATAGCACTCTGCCAACTGAGCTACTGACGAGACACGTTTGCAGTTGATTTTTCACCATATAGCTGTGCCTGGTTATATGTGGGGGCCTCAGTTTACTATCACTACTCATTCTTGACTGATGTGGAAGCCGCAGTTTTATTTTGCAGGGCTTTTTTTTTGGAAATAGTGGAAGAGGCCCAGATCCTTCAACTCGAGTTCAAGAGTTAAAAGGGAAAGAATAATATGATTTCGAGATATAGGGGGGAACAATGCCTTAGTCAGAAATAGAGATGTGGGTTTGCAAATATGCAAAAGAGGTACATTTTAGATAAACTATCTTCTATTTATGTATCCCAAACATAATGAAGTTGAGAAAGTTAGAGGCGGAAATAATGTAAAGTTTATTTTCTTTAGGGGAATTTTCTCAGCTAAAGAGGGGGAAAAAGTAGTCGGTTTTGCCAGGGGAAGGGCCCCTGTTTATGAATGATAAAAGCCCTGTTTTGGGTCTGTTCATCTCTAGATAATGTAAAACTTATACAGTGTTGATTTTGTAATGTCAACTAAATAGTTACCTCGCATACAAGTGCTTTTCTGAAAAACAGAACTGTGTTAACCAGGTCATTTTTATTTTTTAAACTGCAAATATTTTCCTGCTTTAAAGGGACACACGGCAATCTAGAAGATTTTATGAGGGGTTAAAATTGCGTCTCAGTTTATTAATCCAGTATCATTTTGACTTTAAACCTGCTTGCATATAATTAAATTAAATTTTGAGAGTTCATTTTGATAGCTTTCACAAAGCGAAGTGGGGGCTATATAGGAATCACGTAGTCTGTAACATCATGTTGCGTCCCGTAACGTTAAATGTTTGTCCCGTTACACATTTTTGTCGCGTCTGCTAACACATTATTATTACTTGCATTTCTCAAACAGTTTGAATGAGTTGTTCCCAAACTTCATGCACATAACAACTGATGACCTTATTCTTGATCCTACCCCCTGCACAGCCTGAATATCTGGCTTCTTTTCATGCTTCTTTGCCAATCTGACTTCACCTTTATCTAAAAAGTTTTTTGATGCGCATATACACGGAACAACTTTTTTTACCCAGGTTTGACCTCTAAGTATACACAGGTGCACACTATAAAATACATTGTAAAATATGGCAGTAATATGTCTAAAACTCGCTTTATTTGATTATATGCAAGCAGGTTTAAAGTCTAAATATATGATACTGGATCAATAAATCAAGACGCTAATTTCACTGTTTGATAAACACTTCAAGATTGCCGTGTTCCCTTTAACGAATACTAATACATTCCAAAATGAAAGTGAAAATGTCAAATTCAACAGTCTTTACAAACTATAGACATTTGGAGAAATGTTACCTGATCAACCACATGAATGTTTTGAGTGGAAGACTCACATGGTTGCAATAAGGACATTTTTGACAATATTTACATATCTTTCAAAATGTAATGGTCCACTGGAGAATTTCTTCATATGTAGCCTAAGACATAAAATCGGTGTATATAGGGTAATACCAGTTCTAGTTTCTGTTTAAAATCTTAACGTCCTTATTTAACAATGCAAATATTTTGTATCCACGGTTTCAAATAGCTCATTGGTTCTGTACATTACATACTCTGTCTAGATATGCCATGAATAATTTTTTTAGTTTGACTTTTTAAAGACAGCGAGAGCAGATGTTATACTCTCCGGTGATGGTGAACTCTTGTACACAGTCTTTGGATGAATTCAATATCCAATGTATCTATTTTCTGGACAAATCGTGAATGAAATTTTGTATTTGGTTGGTCACACATTTATTTTGAAGTCAATAAGTCAAAGTTCAAGGTCACAGGGAACTTAACTTTGACCGTGAAAACGATTAGATTTTAGCCATTTATCACAAGTTCCAAATGAAGCATGGGCATAACTCATGATATTCTATATTTGATCCATCTTGGTCCATGTTCGCTGCAGTGATTCAGTATGTATTGACTATATGATGGTTGGCTGCAGTGATTCATTATGTATTGACTATATGATGTTTGCTGCAGTGATTCAGTATGTATTGACTATATGATGGTTGGCTGCAGTGATTCAGTATGTATTTACTATATGATGTTTGCTGCAGTGATTCAGTATGTATTGACTATATGATGGTTGGCTGCAGTGATTCAGTATGTATTTACTATATGATGTTTGCTGCAGTGATTCAGTATGTATTGACTATATGATGGTTGTATTTCAGGACCAGGTATCAAAGAGGATCGTTCCACTGTCGTGTATGATCAATGTCGGGATCGACGTCAAGGTATGTCAGAATGCATCACTAATAATGATATCCTTGTACCAGATATGTCAGTGTATTACATTGTCTGCAGTGTGGGAGGGCACATATATATGTACTAGGCAATGGCAAGCATATGTGATATTAAGCCTGTCACGTGGTGGTGAGGGAATTGTGGTGAAGGAATTGAAAATAATGTTTGTGATCTAAACAGGTCAAAATTGTGTTTATATCTAGATATGTAGATTCTGAGTTAGATTTTGAAAAATATGAGGTGGTTGAGTGGATTTAAATTTAAGGTCTCATAGACATCATTTCCATAGGTGGTAACAGTTCTGGTTTGTGGGTAACCTTTGCTTTACAACTTCCACAATCACTGTCAGTGGTAATACCTTCATACACATAACAACCTGAAGTATGTCACTCTGACCAACTTTTACACTTTGTAATTCTGTTTTAACTTACATACCTACCAACATGCACAAATTGGTCACCATGGCAATTTATTTAACAAAGTAATGGCATGTTTTTCTAGGATTTTGATATCGTGTACAAACACCACATTTTGTATAAAATGTCATGGAATTATGGACCTTTGGCACAGAATTCTTGTTTCGGATTATTAACTTTTAAAGGTTTGAATGAGTCCAACCAAGTTTGATAATACCGGTCTAATCTACATCAAACCATGCTTACAAGGGGATGAGAAGAGTTTTACCCTACTTCAGTTCAATATATTTATTTTAAAAACGTGGGGTAAAATCAAGATTTAAGTTCAGAATTTGACATTGCATGACTTAAATGATCATTTTAGTGTGGATTTTATAGTCAAGTTATGTTTCTGGTCAAGTGTGTAAACTATTATCTAACATGGTTTATTAAAATACTCAATGTTGGTTGGTTATTGGGGAGGTCATACAGCTATACAAAACCTCTGACCTCATGTACGTCAACCGTTAAGACCTCATTATAAATGCCAGAAACGCGTTAACCGTTGAGATGTCATTTTAAACGTCAGATGCAAAGCAACAACACAATGAAATGCATTATTTGAACGACGCTACATTCCAACAACACATTTAAATAGGATGAAGCTGTATATTCTTCTCGTTTGATGTTGAGAGATAGGCATAAAATGTAAGTTGTGAGAATTTGTATTTTGTGCAATCTCTCACCAAAATGTGTATCATGATACATAAAACTCCATGTCAGATAAGAAATAAAATATTTCCAGCAGGTTTATATTGTGCGAGATCAGAACCTGGTGTTTGGGACTTGAAACACATTGTAACAGCGGGCCTATGGCCCACCAGATATTGATCTGGGATAATATAAACCTGCTGCAAATATTTTATTTCTTAATTCATACTGATGCTATGCTTACACAGGCAATGCCTCCACGTTATTGGGCTTACTGTCACATATGCTGGACACACATAGCTATTGTATATAGAGAGAAGCTTGTTGTTTTTTCTAAAGCATATGATGTTAAGTAGATTTTATAACAATAATAAAATAGTTCGCCTGAGTCTTAACAAATGTTTTTATTTGCTTGACTGATCAGAGATCAGCAGAGCTTATGCCGTGGTGCGGCGTCCGTCCGTCCTAGTTTACAGGAGGGCCAAGGGGAGGGGAGCTTGTGTGACTAAAATGTGTCCAAATGGTAAAAACGACACACAAAATGTAAAAAACAGTCACACAAGGTACGAATGTACACACAAAAAACAGACACACAAGTTTTGAGTCACACAAAGCCTGGTTTTGTGTCCGTCCGTCCGTCCGTCCATCCGTCCGTCCGTCCGTCTGTCCGTAAACTTTCATTTGTAGCGACTACTCCTCTGAAACTATTGGATGGATATTCATGAAACTTTACAGAAATGTTGCCCATGAAGTCTAGTTGATCCTAACAAAAATTCATGTTGATGTGAAATCCAAGATGGCCGCCAAAGCTAAAAATACAAGTTTGTAGCGACTACTTCTTGAAAACTATAAGTGATATTGATATGGGACTTTTTCTAAAATGATCAGCAAGACATGATGTTGGTCCTTGTCGAAAATCGTTTTGATTCGGCGTTAAACATGGCTGCCAGAGGCCATCTTTGTTTACATAGAGTTATATAATGAAAACTTGTAGCGACTACTCCTCTGAAACTACTTGACGGATTTTCATAAAACTTCACAGGAATGTTGCTCTTGATGTCTAATTGATCCTAGCAAAACTTCAGGTCGGCCGAAAATTCAAGATGGCCGCCATGGCTAAAAATAAATTTTCAAAATACAAGTTTGTAGCGACTACTTCTTGAAAACTATAAGTAATATTGATATGGGATTTTTCTAAAATGATCAGCATGACATGATGTTGGTCCTTGTCAAGAATCGTTTTGATTCGACATTAAACATGGCTGCCAGCGGCCATCTTTGTTTACATAGAATTATATAGTATTAAGTAAAAACTTGTAGCGACTACTCGTCTGAAACCACTTGGCGGATTTTCATGAAACTTTACAGGAATGTTGTTCTTAATGTCTAATTGATCCTAGCAAAATTTCAGGTCGGCCGGAAATTCAAGATGGCCGCCATGGCTAGAAATAGATTTTCAAAATACAACTTTGTAGCGACTACTTCTTGAAAACTATAAGTGATATTGATATGGGACTTTTTCTAAAATGATCAGCATGACATGATGTTGGTCCTTGTCAAGAATCGTTTTGATTCGACATTAAACATGGCTGCCAGCGGCCATCTTTGTTTACATAGAATTATATAGTATTAAGTAAAAACTTGTAGCGACTACTCGTCTGAAACAACTTGGCAGATTTTCATGAAACTTTACAGAAATGTTGCTCTTAATGTCTTATTGATCCTAGCAAAATTTCAGGTCGGCCGAAAATTCAAGATAGCCACGGCTAAAAATAAATTTTCAAAATACAAGTTTGTAGCGACTACTTCTTGAAAACTATAAGTGATATTGATATGGGACTTTTTCTAAAATGATCAGCATGACATGATGTTGGTCCTTGTCAAGAATCGTTTTGATTCGACATTAAACATGGCTGCCAGCGGCCATCTTTGTTTACATAGAATTATATAGTATTAAGTAAAAACTTGTAGCGACTACTCGTCTGAAACCACTTGGCGGATTTTCATGAAACTTTACAGGAATGTTGCTCTTAATGTCTAATTGATCCTAGCAAAATTTCAGGTCTGCCAGAAATTCAAGATGGCCGCCATGGCTAGAAATAGATTTTCAAAATACAACTTTGTAGCGACTATTTCTTGAAAACTATAAGTGATATTGATATGGGACTTTTTCTAAAATGATCAGCATGACATGATGTTGATCCTTGTCAAAAATCGTTTTGATTCGATGTTAAACATGGCTGTCAGCGGCCATCTTTGTTTACATATAGTTATATAATGAAAACTTGTAGCGACTACTCGTCTGAAACTACTTGACGGATTTTCATGAAACTTCACAGGAATGTTGCTCTCGATGTCTTATTGATCCTAGCAAAATTTCAGGTCGGCCGTAAATTCAAGATGGCCGCCACGGCTAAAAATAATTTTTCAAAAAACAAGTTTGTAGCGACTACTTCCTGAAATCAAAATCAATCAGTAGAGCTTCAAGGTCATTGACCTCTTGTTGTGGAGGAATTTATTTATTTTATCACATTAATATTTGTTCTTTTTATGCCCTTTTAGTTTTTGTTTTATCTTGGTCTTTAACAAAACTTTAATGGAAAACCAATGTTTTCACAGATAACCATGATTGTAGAAAACCCTGAATGTTTTGCATTAGTGGCTGATGAAGTTAATTGCCAAATTCCAATTCGTCCTGACTTGTCACCATGAATTATCATAAAGTATCATATTGTTATGTGTTATCATGTCACCATGTGTTATCATGTTACCATGTGTTATCATGTCACCTTGGATTCATCATGTCACCATGTGTTATCATGTCACCATGTGTTATCATGTCACCTTGGATTCATCATGTCACCATGTGTTATCATGTCACCATGTGTTATCATGTCACCTTGGATTCATCATGTTATCATGACTTGTTATCAAGCTTAAAGACATTCTGGCTGCTGTTGCTGCTGAAAAACGTGACCTGCTTGTAAGTAGGGCTGAATTACCTCCCTTGAATGACTCTCCTGCCTCTCAAGTTGCCTCCCTGTAATGAATCTTCAATTCTTTAAAGATTATAATACTTACTGGCTACTCTAGATCTGGATTACAGATGCTAGATCTGTATTTCCTCAAGACACAGCCCTGTTCTTCATTTGTACATTTATGCATGTTACACACTAATTATACCATGTCAGTTTCATTCCCTGCAGGATTGCTTGCAGGACCACTCTCATGCCATTATCTTCCTCTTCAGGATTGCTTGCATGAACCATGCCATTTTCATTCCATGCAAGAACACTAGCTACCATGCTATTTTCATTCCTTCAATGGTTATTTGCAGGACCACTTCCAGCTGACCACTTTGTATTCCTCCAGAGTTGCTTGTAAGGACGCAACCATGCCATTTTCATTCCATGCAAGAACACTACCATGCTATTTTCATTTCATGCCAGCTACGATTGCGTGCATGCAAGATCACCACCATGTCATTTTCATTCCTCTTGGGTTGTTTGCAGGGAAACTGTATATACACTTTCATGATACAAATCTCTATCTATAGTACCTATATTTGAATGGGAATACTGGTACTGTGGTTAGTTTGTTTGCCATTGTAAGCAATAGGCTGCAGGTTTGAGAAGCAGGCACAAAAAACACTGCATTTATGACCTTGAGCAAAATAACACTACAAAACTATTTATCAAAACACTGTCCAGGTGTTCCAGTCATATAATAATGTATCTGTGCCAATTAAAAGTATGGATTTATTCAAAGGTTCTTAAAATATCCTTGATTGAATACGCGTTAAATGAATTATAAGTTGGTAACTCTTAATTCGACAGTACATTGTTTGGCCTGACTGGTTAAAGCCGTTTATATCGTGTCACTCTATAGAGTTTTTTTATTCTCAAAATATATATGTTATACATTGACCTCGTCGTCAGTAGGTTTAGAAATGGTGCACATTTGTTGTAAAATTTGCGTGTTTTTGGCAGAATAGCTACTTTAATTTATACCATGACCAAGCAGTCCTGTGCGCAAAATAAAAGTGAATTCTTGCATGTTAAAGAACCAGACAATAAGGGCAGAGTCATCCATGATTTCTCTATCATCTTTTTGTATCTGGAAGTTGCTCTAGATAACCTAAATAATGTATTTATGTGTTGTTAAACAAAAATTAATTTCATTAAAATCATCATACAGTTTGTTATAAAGCTTCTACCTTCTATATAGGCACAACCAATTTCATGGGTTTTACCATCGTCAGATTTGTTTGTAAGTTACAGGTTTTATTATATGTTGTAGCAAACCTCCATGTAAAATGTCAGATATTATTCTCATTGGCACAGCTTTCATTTAGTTTTGAGAAATGCTGTATCAGTAACATTCCCCAACCTGTCTAACATCAGTGTCGTGAATTTCCTCAGTATTTCTGCACAGGTGTGTTTTAATATTCCTAAATAACTTTTATTTTATTGAGCCATTGACTTGACTTATCAAACTTTGTGATATCGTGAAGATTATTATTATCATCACCATCATGATCACTATCATCACTATCTTCATCATCATCATCATATCATCATCATCCTCATCATCACAATTGTCATCTGCAGCATCATCATTCTCATAGTCGTCACCATTACCATCTGCATCATCATCAACATCGTCATCATCATCGTAATCATCATCGTAATCATCATTATCATCATCATTGTCATTGTCATATATAGTAATAATCATCATCATCATCATCCTCATCATCACAATTGTCATCTGCAGCATCATCATTCTCATAGTCGTCACCATTACCATCTGCATCATCATCATTGTAATCATCATCGTCATCATCATCATCATCATCATTATCATCATCATCACCATTGTCATTTGCAGTATCATCATTCTCATAGTCATCATCATTACTGTCTGCATCATCATCATCATCATTATCATCATCATTATCATCATTATCATCACCATTGTCATCTGCAGCATCATCATTCTCATATTTGTCATCATCTGATTAATTATCATCATCATCTGATTAATTATCATCATCATCTGATTCATTATCATCATGATTCATTATCATCATGATTCATTATCATCATTATCTGATTCATTATCATCATCATCTGATTCATTATCATCATCATCATCATCCATATCATATATAGTAATAATCATCATCGTTATCATCATCATTGTCATTGCTATCTGCAGCATCATCATTCCCATATTCATCATCATCATCATCATCATTATCATCATCATCATCATCATCATTATCATTGCTATCTGCAACATCACAATCATGTCACATTCAAGTTTCTTCTTCGTAGTTTGTATAGTTAAGTTTTAAAAGAAAGATATTCTGACTGCTATAACATTCCCACATGTCAATACCATGCAGAAATACTGTGGTACTTCATGGCTGTTCAAGGGCAGTATATGGGATTCATACTGAAAACCTTCATAACATTATTATCAACACTTTTTATCTGAATACTGATTTTAAGCATTGGTTATTTTGTAAATGTATTGTGTGTACCTGTAGGAATGTTTATTTACCCCACCCACCCATGTGACTTAAAGAATGATATTTAATATTTTTATTTGTAACCAAAGTACTAATGTATCTACCATAGACTGAATACAGTTGGTTTGATGGCTTTTGCTTGTTGAAGGACAGCTTAACTTGTGTTAACTTGTGTTAACAAACATCTTACTGTATTTCCCCTAATAGTAGCACCGGGCGCTATTCAAAATTCGAAGGGGGCGCTGTTATAAAGTGTAAAACATTCAGGAGTTTGGGTGTGAGGGATAGAAAAGATCGAAAATGTATTGAATTTTAAAGATCTTTTTTATTTGC
Organism: Cyrtodaria siliqua; assembly: GCA_037043455.1. Lineage (NCBI taxonomy): Eukaryota > Metazoa > Mollusca > Bivalvia > Adapedonta > Hiatellidae > Cyrtodaria > Cyrtodaria siliqua. Next base: position 9,582 of record JAWPHD010004044.1, read on the forward strand.
CATCACTTTATTTATTTTTAGCTCTACTGGCCAAAGGCCAGTATAGCTTATGGGATGCCGAGTTGTTCGCCATCCGTCGTTAACTTTTGCCTTGTTAGACGATAGAGCCTTCATTTTTCATCCGATCTTTACCAAATTTTACCAGATTGTTAATATCAATGAAAGCTCGGACAAGTTCAAAAACTAGACAGATTGGACTAGTAACAGCGGAGTTTTTTTTTATATTTTGTTTATTCTTGTTTTGTTTTTGTCGTGTTAGTAGGAAGCATTGCTAATATGATTTCTAGTTGTGCCTATTGCGTTTGTTTCCAGTTCGTTGATTTTTGATGGAGTTACGTCCCCTTGACATTTTTTACTTTAAATTTCTTGTCGGCGCTATTCCTCCTAAACGGCCTTATTGGATTTCGACGAAACTTGGCAGGAAGCATCGGTAAGATGTCTAGTTGTGCATTTCTTGCTTTTGTTCCAGTTCGCTGATTTATGATGGAGTTATGGCCCTTCGATATTTTTACTTCAAATTTCTTGTCGGCGCTAACGGCCTTAACGGCTTGTTGGATTTGTACAAAATTTGGCAGGATGTCTCAGTATGATGTCTAGTTGTGCACAGCATGGTATATCAATGAAATCTTGAACAATTTTGAAAAACAGCTAGATCTTGTTAATAACGACAGAGTTATCGCCCTTGATTTGTTGAAAAATGCTATATTGTATTTTCCTTTGTTAAATCTGTAGTTACTTCATTTTTTATCTGATCATTACCATATTTGTTTAGAAAGTTAATAAGGCCATCCTAGCCCTGTTGTTTTTGCAATGTTTTAAAAGAAGTACTGACGGGAATTTTATGTCGACAACCCTTGATATAAGAGCCGTTTTAGCAAGTAGAGCGTCCACAGGCCCTCTTGGGCCTCTCGTTTATTTGTTATTGATTATTAGATCTACTCTTTTTTTTTTGTTGAAAAGGTGGGGTTGGTTGGGGGATAAAGTGGTTTGGCCTGGGATGAAGTGATTTGGCATAAGAGGAAACGCTAGAGGAGGCGCTATTTCTTACTAGGGGAAATACAGTACACTAGCTTGCAGCTGAATCTCAGTATCTGGTAATCTGGCGACCAAGAATTATTCCAGTGGCAAATCCAAAACTGTTGTAACTATATATAATAAAGACAAGATACAGTAGTTCTGCATGGAGCCCTTGTTAAGAGATTCAGGAAGTTAGAGAAATAATATGCATTCAAACACATTGTATTGCCGTACATACAAACTTTAAAACGTCAGAGTATTTCCACAAGCTGGAGCACATTGTCTGCATAAATGGTTGGTTTATAAAATTAACCCAACATTTTTAATTTGAGTCAACAGTTTCCAGGAGATTTAGTTTGTCTTCGTTTATGAGGTTGAATATTATGATATTCAGCTATATGTTTACTTCGTTGCTGGTTGCCTCTTGCTGGGTGCATGTTGCATGGTATATTTTGCATGTTCTTTGTAGCTATACTTTTATTTTATGGCACAGGCCACTTGTGGGAGAAGTATTTCAAGGAAGCATTCACTGACAGATCTTGTAAGTTGTAATATTTCTTTAGGAACATATGTTATACATAGAACCAAGGATGCAGTATGCATGTTAAGTTGGTTGCACGTGATTTACTTGCTATTTTAATAACATACTTCTCGTGCATAATGCATTCCTGGTTCTATGCATAATATTCTTCCCGTGCATTGTGCATTCTTGGTTTTATGAAAACATACTTCACGTGCATTGTGCATTCTTGGTTCTTTGTGTAACTTATTTCCCCGTGCGTCTTGGGTCCTTTGTACTTTCCTATGTCATACATAACTCAATAATGATTTACATTTAATAAAAAGATTTTACAATGTGTATGTGAAACCTTTAATTCAGTGAATGTGTAATATATTATAAATTAGTTCTGTAAATGTCTGTCAGTATTGTGTGAGAGTTATAATAATTGTTAGTCTCAAAATAAGTGGTTATCATGTATTTATCTTAAAGTCAAGTCTGTAACTTTATAATATAACAAAATTAAATATATAAAGAGAGGTTCAAAACTCATGCCCTTTTATGTTTTCTAAGCCTTGGCTACTGCTGATCCTATGGACATGAAACCCACTTTTGTTATGCCTTGTCTTATATCAACGCATCATCACGCATAATGAAATGTCTTGAAGTTGGTGGAAAATAATGATTAATAATTGCTTAATCCTTAACCCGCTAAGCACGACTAGAATAGCCTTTGCGTCCATTGTAAACCCAGATCAGGCTGATCAGGGTTTAAAATGTCTGGCTGCTGATCAGTCATTTTCCCCAAAAGACTCCTTTGTCACATAAATGGAATGGTCTTAATTGAAAGAAAGAGTATGTAGTGGGTAAAGGGTTAACATTTTAAGTCAAATGTTAACATGGTAAGAATAAACACTTTTTGTTTCAGGCGAACAACTCCAGACAGTTCAAGTTCAAGCTGCACTGCACCAACAGAGTCTTCCTGTTTGCCACGGACAGTCTGGGTAGGAAATTATGTTAAATTGTAATACCAAACTGTCTTTCAAAATGGTTGTTTGGTCAAATCTTACCATTCCAGTTAACATTTTTAATGTGCTAACCCCCTAAGCCTTGTGTACTAATTTAATTTTTTCCTTGAGGTAAAAAAAGGCTGCTCCACGGGGATCTATATAGCAGTGGTGGAACTTAGCACTAGCCCGAAGGTAAAAGACTAGTAAATATTAATTTGGGCTAGTAAAAATCTATGAAAATTGTAATAGTCCAAATGATTACAGGGGAAGAAATATATTTTACTTTATACTCGTCCTGTAGGACGAGTGGCATTGACATGTTACTCGTCCTTATAGGATGTTTACTCGTCCTGCTCTGATTGTAAAAGTTCATAAGTCAAAGCAGTCAGATACCGTCATTTAACACTATTATATATAAATAAAACAAAGGAAAATATCAATGTGTTTTTTTTTCTTTATATAAATCAATGAAAATTATGAAACTTTGACCAGTATTATAGATGACTATATTCATATTCTGTAGTTCACTACAGCCTGATCATGGCCAATACAGTTACTCTGGCATGGTATACATGGTATATATTTCCCCCTTTTCCTGTGAAAAAATCCTCTTTTAAACAAGAGGTCTATGACCTTGAAGCTCTACTGATTGATTTTGATTTCAGGAAGTAGTCGCTACAGACTTGTTTTTTGAAAATCTATTTTTAGCCGTGGCGGCCATCTTGAATTTCCGGCCGACCTGAAATTTTGCTAGGATCAATTAGACATTAAGAGCAACATTCCTGTGAAGTTTCATGAAAATCCGTCAAGCAGTTTCAGAGGAGTAGTCGCTACAAGTTTTCATTATATAACTCTATGTAAACAAAGATGGCCGCTGGTAGCCATGTTTAACGTCAAATCAAAACGATTTTCGACAAGGACCAACATCATGTCTTACTGATCATTTTAGAAAAAGTCCCATATCAATATCTCTTATAGTTTTGAAGAAGTAGTCGCTACAAACTTATTTATTTTAAATCTATTTTTAGCTGTGGTGGCCATCTTGAATTTCTGGCCGACCTGAAATTTTTCTAGGATCAACTAGACATCAAGAGCAACATTCCTGTGAAGTTTCATGAACATCCGTCAAGTAGTTTCAGAGGAGTAGTCACTACAAGTTTTTACTATATAACACTATGTAACCAAAGATGGCCACTGGCAGCCATGTTTAACATCGAATCAAAATAATTTTCCACAAGGATCAACATCATGTCATGCTGATCATTTTAGAAAAAGTCCCATATCAATATCACTTATAGTTTTCAAGAAGTAGTCGCTACAAACTTGTATTTTAAAACTCTATTTTTAGCTTTGGCGGCCATCTTGGATTTCACATCAACATGAATTTTTGCTAGGATCAACTAGACTTTATGGGCAACATTTCTGTAAAGTTTCATGAATATCCATCCAGTAGTTTCAGAGGAGTTGTCGCTACAAATAAAAGTTTACGGACAGACAGATGGACGACGGACGCCGCACCACGGCATAAGCTCTGCTGATCTCTGATCAGTAGAGCTAAAAAAACACACTTTTTTAGAAAATGTTAAGGAAAACAGCATACTTTTGCAATAACCCTTCCTAAAGGCTCTGGTCCAAGTCACCTTAAAGCTGACAAATTCCCTTAAAGATTTCACGGGTGAAAGTGTTATTTGTATAAAATCAAATACCGTAACGTGCGCGCTCCGTGAAATTAGAACGGGAGCCGCATTTTAGTATGTCCCAAAACGGAAATGCGTCATTTCCCAATATCCGGTTGACTTAAATTGCAATATATCGGTGAATAAACAAGAGTTGCAACTATTACTGCATTTAATCGCTTAATAAACTATTTAAGAACTATTTTCTTTGTTTTTGTTTTCTTCTGTTTTTGTTTTCTACTGAAATGTTACTCGTCCTCTCGGACGACCGATTCATGGGTTTCACTCGTCCGGATTCGAAATTCACTCGTCAATACGAGCGGACGAGTGGAATTTTCACGCCCTGGATTATATAATAATTCAGGCTAGTGAACAAAAATCCTAATTTCTTTTGACTGATATAGGGATTTCACAGGTCTTACACAAGAGACTTACTCAAGGAATCTTTTTTTTTAAAAATCTTCTCTGAAACCATTAGTAAAGGGGTTTCATATATTGCATGAAGTATAAGCTAATGGTGCTCTGCCAATTTTGCACTCTTGTTTCCTTGTTGCAATAATGCCTTTTTGCATTGGGAGAAACAAAATGAAACCACAGGAAACATATGAATATCTACTCCCTCTTTTATATACTATGCCAAGTCAGGAACTCAAACAGGAAGTGCCCATTGATGTCTAGATTGGTATAAATATATGCTTGTGTCATCCTTTGATCTCATGTATGTTACAGATGACTGTAAAATGTGGTCCAGTACCTTGATGGAGGCCATCATTACATACACCGTAAGTTATAATTCTACATTTATACATGTACTTCTAAATGCTAAATTTATGTTGTTTGTAATCTTTCGACGGAGCACATAGTCGTTTTCTTTGTCCGTCCGTCACCACAATTAGTATCTTAATTGGTAATTTAACATATATTGTGCTAAGTGGTATTTTTGTTACTTCAGAAAGTAACCACATTGTTTAAAAACCGTTGTTTCAAATGTGGGTATGTCTGTTACATTTGTCAACTAATGTAAAAATGTGCCTTACCATATATAAAAGTAGGGACGTCAGAGTTTCGGCATATTGGAAATCTCCTTTCTGATGCAGTGTATATGTGTTGCATAATGGAAAAATCAATAATAATCGAGAACATGTTTATCAGTGAAACTCAATGTCAGCCATCTTGGATCATATCGTTGCATAACAGGGCTCTGGCTGTTTTCCTTTTCACTTGCTCATAAGTAGATGTTTTAAGAAAAATCTTTTTGTGAATGGTTCATGAAGCCCTGTTCTATGCATAAATAAAATTTCATTTGAAATTCCCACTGCTGACCAATGAAAAACTGGGGAAAGTGTGTATTAAGAACTGGGTCATTGATTAGGTAGTTTCCTCGAGTATGTACACAAAACCTGATAGAACAAATCCATAAATATAAAGTCTAAAAGGTTGTAACTTTTTTATTTCTTGATGGATTTTAGAAATTCAAAAAGTATTTTGATTCGGATATTAAGGTCTGTTTTTCAGCTAAGCTTTTAACAAAAAATATGAAGTTTTGAAAAAAAGTCCTACCCACCTAATAAAAGTGTAAAGACATGTATCAAAGATAGGCACAACTTAAGTTTTCATGTTATGCACATGACTTTGTAAAACATCACTGTGTTAAAATAAAATTATTACCAACCATCAACATTGCAAACCTTTGAAAGCGTTTTCTATTCATGAATGATACGCTTAAACATGCGACAACATAGTATTACATTTCCATAAATATGTGCATGATCTGCAGGACCTTGAGAGAACATTTTTGTGTGTTTACAGAAACCAGAAGGTGGTGAAGTAGAGGGTGGTGATATGGCAAACCCAGATATAGCCGTATGTACAACATTTCATCTGTTCATATACTTACTTAACATGCTGTACATATAGTGAAAAGAAAAAAACCTCCATAATTTGAGGACAGGCATGTTGGCTATGCAAACAAAAACTTATGAATCAAACTGTTCTTCTATGTACAATGTATGCATGCAACGAATCTGCAATAAAATACTTAATCAAGTTTTACAGTAGACAATACATTATTTATAAAGGTTGGTCAAACAGTTTTCATCAGGTTTTCATGACTTAGGAAAATAACAATATGAAATGGGGATCGATGCACATGTTGTCCTGAATTTAAGTATTGTGATTTTCAAATTGGTTTTGGGCTATTACATTAAAACATAAAAAGGACTCCAGGAAGCCACTTTTGAAATTAAACCCCACAAAATTGAGTTTAAAGAACAAAACTTAAATAGTGTTTGCCCGTAGATATTAATTAAATTGCCTTCCTGGAATCCTTGGTATGTTTAATGGAATAGCTCTGCTTAAACAGGTATACCTCATGTTGGAATTCTCAATCTTTAACTGAAAAGCATGACAGTTATTATAATAATTATGGACTTCTGATTTTGCATATAGTTGGTTTATATATGGAACTGAGTAAAATAAAAACTGGCAATATTATGGCCCTATATAGTAAAATCACCTAACACAATGGCTGTGATATTTATTTGACATTTTCAGGACTGGCTCAAGATTGGCAAGAACAGATACAAGTTCTATGTAGCCTTGAAGAAACATAAACTCTGTTATTATCAGAACAATGATGTAAGTTAAATAAGCTTACAAAATAATAAGAGTTAAAACGGTAATACATTAATGCTTTCAGAAAATGCAGAAAATAAATACATTGCCATAGAATTGAAATTTAAATAAATTTTAGTTTTCTCTTTTGTAGTTCAGGATCAGAATTTACTTTAATGAGTTATAAAATAATTGCATGTGACCGGAAAATCTTTCATTTAACTTTTTTTTTAAAGAGATTTTTAGTTAACTCCTAGTCTGGGAATTCAACAATCTGTCAGGTGTTCACACTTCCAAAATTAAGAAAAAAACAACCTAGTCTGGGAATTCAACAATCAGTCAGGTGTTCACGCTTCCAAAATTAAGAAAAAACAACAAAAAATACAAAATGTAAAATCCCCACTTTCAGGATTACAAGATGGCCTCCCCTCTCCATGAAATTGACATGAAGTTATCGGCGGTCAAGGAGGTTGATAGGACAAAACTGCAGCTGGCCACACACTACAGTACTTTCCTGTAAGTCTTATTGAAGGCATATTTCCGTATTGTTAAGCAAGATACTTTCTTAGACTTGTCCGTTGGATGGGGACGTAAACTGGGAGGTATTGGAGTCTGTCCCCCAAACATGTTAAAGAACCATAGGAATCTATGGTAACTCGCCCTTAAAGATGAAATTTGTCCTAAATCAACAAATCCGCTGTTGATATGTTTTTAATTATTAAATATCGTATTTATAATGATATTTAATAATTAAAAACATGTTATTGATGTATGCTTAGTGAAAATAGGTTTTTAAACATAAAAATCGAAAAGGCGAACAGGCATTGCTAAAAAATCGAAAAAAATCAAAGGGGGAAAACTCTTCCTCGTATAACTGGAAGTGACGTCATAATGGGAACAAAAAAAATTATTTGTACAAAGGGAAAGCACGCAAAAACAGTATAGGGTGTATGAAAATATCGGAATTTTATCGAAATTCTAACAGTAAGTCACTGGCAACACCGCATATCTTGGTACACTACTCGACTTTTATAATCGGTAACCCAGTTTTTTTTGAAAATAACACAAATACTAAAAGCTGGAAATCACCGAAACACATACCAATATTTTTTATTAAGTTTATTAACAGTGTAATCTGAAATCATATTTTTCCAGATTACATTGTTGATAAACTTAATAAAATATTGGTATGTGTTTCGGTGATTTCCAGTTTATAGTATTCGTGTTATTTTCAAAAAACCTGGGCGACCGATTATAAAAGTTGAGTAGTGTACACTAAGCGTGAAATGCAGCATATTCCATATATGGCCCGAATGCATGGACATGGTCTAATACTCGTACATTAATACGAGCGTCAGATAATAAGGACTTCACTTTTGCCGAAAAGTAGACATTGAAAAAATATATTTAGTACATGTTTATTTTTCACATAATTGATGAAAAAAACAACAAAAAAATCAACAACATAATAAATGACACAGTATTTAATTTCTATACCTGGTGACCAAAACACTCGAAGAGTGGCATGTATTAGATTTGGATTTGCAGTATGACACGCTCTCCACGTGCCCCCAACTAACAATATACCACACACCGACTAATCAACTATTGCGGTGCCCTATTGAAGTATAGCCTAATTTGGGTACATACGTCGGTATATGACAAAAGCACACACCATTTAGGGAAACATAGTTTTATGACACATTTCCTGTTTATTGCAATTCCGTGAGCGGTGCAATACCGCTGCGGCGAGCCGCGTACTGCACAAGACGGAAATATGATACGGATATATGATGCTTGAGAAACTAGTTTATTGTGCACAAAGAGATAAACATACTATGATCTAAATGATATAGTCAAATGTATTATGAGCACGATATTATGTATTATGCACATGTAGAGATCGAAACAACAGACCCAACAGATCAAATGTACCATAATATAAAAAGTATATATTGAAAGACACTTATTTCACTTATCGCATGAGCTGAGAGCCGTTACTGTTTTGCCATAAAACATTACTGAACTAATATTATAGTTGGTAACATTATCAATTTTCTGCCTTGTATTTTGTCATTTTTTTTAAATCCAGAGACCGATACATGGACGGACGGCGATATATAAATAGATATAGATCTATAAAACTATTGGCAGAAGAGGGCATGTAGTTAAAAAATAAATAAACATACAATATATATATTGAAACAAAGACACATGTTGTGTTTCCTTCACCGGATTTATTTAAATTTATATGCTGAACCTTTTTTAGCAATCTTTTGAAAAAAGCGGCTACATGACTGATTCACGTAAGGTCGCATGCTTCTAATTCAACAGCTAAACAATCACGGTGTATATAAAGCCTAAGACTATATACCTTTCTACAATTTAGCATACGTATACCTGATAAAGTGCTAAGAAAATAGATCAAAAACTTTTATGTTTACCTCATTTATTAATTCACTCCTCAACGCCGGTTGAGTCGGCAAATAAAACTTGCTCGGAGACGTAGGGGTTAGGCACTTCTCATTTTTTGTTATATTGTTGGTACTGCTGTTTATTAATCGGCATGGCCGTTTGTTCTCCAAATTCAACGAAAAAGAAACCAAAGGATGGACTTCCCACGAATCCAACTCGAAATGTAACTACAAACTCGCGTCTCTTTCGAAGGTTCCCACTTTTTAGAGGAGACGGGCGATTTTCGTCGGCAACGGTCCACCCACACTTCAAATCTTAATCATTAACCTGATTTAGAACACGAAATAAACTGATATTATTATACTGTCCTTTTGTATGTACACGTTTGCACCCAGCAACAGTACAAGGTATTTTAACACGTACCATAAAACGTAATCCTACATAGACAATGCAGACTTAATGCGGAGCCGCTAATCGCTTTGTACCAATGACGTCACAGGTCTCGTGACAATTACCTGTCTTCAAAAAGGGCTAAACTCGGAGCGTGTGCACTATGATGTATAATTGGCTACTATGACAAAACGGGACAACCAATAAGTGTAATATTTGAACAGATTGTATATTATATACATGTATTTCAGAATGTATGCTTAAAAGACACGCTCTATTTCACCTTTAAGTAACTCGGACAGTTATTGATGGTTGAATATCTTTCTCAACTGGAAACGGTCAATAACTCTTACTATGAAAGGGAGGCAATCCAATAATTTCTTTCATTCAAACAACAAGAATTACTCCCAATCTATTGATTTCTCCAGCTACCTTTATTGTCCAACTCGAGGGCATGTCTAAATATATCTGCCCTGAAGACGAACACTGAAGTCAGGAGCCAATACCCGAATATTTTACACAAGAAGACATATAAAATATGTAATTTATGTACGGACATTTATATAGTATACATACATGAAGAAAAATAAGGACAATTTCTTTAATTGGGCTTATGGCAACATCGAAGCAATTTTTATGACCCACTCAGGGGTGTCATTAACTTTATAAGTAAGCGGCACACAGAGCAGAATAGCCGGGTATTTTTATTGATACTTGTATAAAATACTAATAAAAGTATTCATAGTAGCTGGGTAGACCAGTCAAAGTAGCAGGGGGAAATCCCCGCCTCCCGCCTCTTAATGACACCACTGCCACTACTGAAGTTGCAAAATATGTACGACTCAAAGGCGAATTTTGGTGAGTGCAAAAAGTATAACGTAATCCGAGTAAAAACGCTGGTACCGCTAAACAGTTAACATCGAATGATACATTAAACACTGAGGAAGCAACCAGATGGGTTCAGCAAGCAGGAGCATGAACATAAACAGACAGAGGTGCCGAGAACCAATAACCTGTCCGACTCAGGAGCGAATTACCCTATAGGACACAGTTCTTAGATTCCTTTGTGTCCTTCCTCTCTCTGGAGCGGCTCAAAATAATTGAAATTAAATGTTCTGATGTCAGAGCCATTAAACAACAATTCAATTCCATTTTTATTAGGGTTGGACTATAGTCTCGGTCAGCCAGACCGTATCATGCTGGACTATAGTCTCGGCCAGCCAGACCGTATCACTCTGGACTATGGTCTCGGCCAGCCAGACCGTATCACGCTGGACTATAGTCTCGGCCAGCCAGACCGTATCACGCTGGACTATAGTCTCGGCCAGCCAGACCGTATCACGCTGGACTATAGTCTCGGCCAGCCAGACCGTATCATGCTGGACTATAGTCTCGGCCAGCAAGACCGTATCATGCTGGACTATAGTCTCGGCCAGCCAGACCGTATCATGCTGGACTATAGTCTCGGCCAGCCAGACCGTATCATGCTGGACTATAGTCTCGGCCAGCCAGACCACATCATGCTGGACTATAGTCTCGGCCAGCCAGACCGTATCATGCTGGACTATAGTCTCGGCCAGCCAGACCGTATCATGATGGACTATAGTCTCGGCCAGCCAGACCGTATCATGATGGACTATAGTCTCGGCCAGCCAGACTGTATCACGCTGGACTATAGTCTCGGCCAGCCAGACCGTATCATGATGGACTATAGTCTCGGCCAGCCAGACCGTATCACGCTGGACTATAGTCTTGGCCAGCCAGACCGTATCATGCTGGACTATAGTCTCGGCCAGCCAGACCGTATCACGCTGGACTATAGTCTCGGCCAGCCAGACCGCATCATGCTGGACTATAGTCTCGGCCAGCCAGACCTTATCATGCTGGACTATAGTCTCGGCCAGCCAGACCGTATCACGCTGGACTATAGTCTCGGCCAGCCAGACCGTATCATGCTGGACTATAGTCTCGGCCAGCCAGACCGCATCATGCTGGACTATAGTCTCGGCCAGCCAGACTGTATCATGCTGGACTATAGTCTCGGCCAGCCAGACCACATCATGCTGGACTATAGTCTCGGCCAGCCAGTGCATTATGTTGGACTATAGTCTCGGCCAGCCAGACCGCATCATGCATATTTATGTCTTACTTGCAGATATCGGTCTGGGCAGATTAGGCCAATTAAAGCGCCCACTAGCGATTAGCACAATTTACTCGCACGTTTTTTCACGCGCATAAAGTCTACGTTTGCGTGACATGTTGTAAATAAACGAACAACGTCAATTGTTGATGCACCAGTCAAACTTTTCAACATCACTTGCTGCTTCTCCTAAGTTAAAAAGTTATTAAATTAACTAGAAAATATGTTCTGAAAGTTTCATAGTATCTCTCAAAATCTCACCAACGTGAGGGGCGATTTCAAACGTCGTTTTTTCCTCAGGCCCTGGTTCTGGATCTGTGTAGCATAGCGCAATGAAGAAATCAGAAGTGGGCTGGGTGACCGAGGCTAGGTTGGACTAATGCTTTGTGGCATAAATAAATGAAAGTAGAATATAAAATAAAATAAGGTTTTCAGACTGGTACAAAAAATTGTTATTAAAAGCTGTAGACACAAATGCAGTATATATATTTATACATAAGTGCCCAGGGAGACGATTTACATTTGTTTATCAGTATAGGATCAGGGTGCGAAACAATCTATTTAATTGATTTCCTATTACCCAAAGAGTACTCATTCTCAGTATCAAATGCATATTTAAGCCATCAAATTGAAATGTGGAATTTTTGTCTTTTAATTTGGAGTAACAGGGCTGAATCTGCAACTCTGTCGAAATGAACGACAAGCCCTGTGTATTAGAAACTGCTCTAGGTTAATACTTAGCAATATGTCAAACTAATATTTTGTGCATGTTATCCTATGCAAATAACGGATTGTAAGTTGATAAAATAACAGTATTAATAAACAACTCAAATTATTTCTAGACTAGGTCTTACCATAATGCTAACTGGTCAGATAGCTTTATATGTTGTACACTACCACTTGATATAATCGACAAAAAGTCGCATGCTTATAGTCACATTTATTTATGCCCTGATAGAGAAAACTTTAAACTTTGGGACTTATATGTCACCGAACCACCTCAAAACAACAATCTCTTATGATTGCAGGATCCACTTTGAGAGTTCGTCGGATGCGGCCAACTGGAAGATGGCCATAGAGGAAGCCATTACAGATGCACTAGGAGACAACACGGTATGTACATCCCTGTATTATTTGTCATAATTCCTACATACAAACTGTGGATACAAAGATGTGCAAGTAAACTAATCAGAAATCACTATGTTCAGTTTTAGCAGTGAGATTCACCTATTCATCATGTTCATGTGACCTTATTTGCTTTTGCACTTACTATTACAATATTTGATATAGGAGTGTTTGGCCTGCCATGTGTCTGTTTGTCTGTTCATCTGTCTGTCATGTGACATTTGATTTATGTACACTAAATAGGGGCACAGTAACAGTCTGAATCCTTCAGTTAGAGCTATTCCATTAAAACGTACCCAGGACCCCAGGAAGGCAATTTCATAAAAACATCTATGGGTGAACCCTAATAATCTGAAATTTGGTTCTTTAAACTCAATTTTGCATATATGGGTGAGTGTTCGTTCAATTTCAAAAATGCCTCGGGGGGTCCCATCTTTGTTTTAATTGAATAGCCCTTAACTTAATCAGTTTTGTATCCTTCTGAATCCTTCACCATAACCAATTAGTTTGCTGATGTACAGCAGACACACTTGATTGTCATGACTGACATTACCGGCTTGGAAGACATTCACAGTTTAAACACGGTTCTGTATTTAATGTTACAGATTTTGGATCAAGTGAAAGATAAAGCTGCCAATGCCAAATGCGCTGACTGTAATGCCAAAGGTTGGTAGTTGTTCTTATCCTTGACAAGTCAGATTCAAGCTGCTAAGAAACTGCTATGAGGACAGTTCTAATATTTGTTATAACACATCTGGCCCTTTGTCCTCAAATATAACTTCTGTGGTTAAATGTTTTTTAACGGAATAAAGTTTGCTTAAAGTTCTCCGGCCATGTTTTGTTTCATGAACATGTTTATTTTAATCGAAAGCAATACACAACAATAGATATTTACAATTCACCCATTGCAATATCTGTGAAATGCGAGAAAAATATTTTATTTGATGACTAAAAAACGTTGAACAGGTAAATTAATCCAAAGGTAAATGTATATATCAATTATCTGGCAATAGTGCAGCTGTATGATTCAGATTAACCTCATTTCTCCGTGCAGTCACGCAGTGGTAAAAGTAGTATCTACGTCATGCAAATAATATTTATTTTTACATAGAACTTAGTAGCGTTTTTCAATATATATTTCTCTCCAAGACTATCAAGAAATGTTCATATGATGTTTAAATTTGTTAATTGATAATACTACAAAAAAGGGTGGTCATCATCATTGCACAGTGACAACTGTTGTGATGTGTGCCCACATATATGTTACTTTGTTATTATTTGCACGTTACTTTGAAATGTGGCTCATACTACTTATATATGTGCCACATATAAAATGATACATGTGTGGCACATAATATGTACCACATATATGTTTCATGTTAAAATAATACACCTGTGGCACATATGAAATGTATACTACATATGTATTTCATATGAAACTACTTTAAATTAAATACATATAGCATTTATCTAAATTTTGTAGAATATTTTTGAAAATGTTTGGATGTTATTTAGTAAAATTTGTTTTTTCATGTGTATAACACCTGTTATTTTCATATGAAATTCACATGTGGAATACGTATATGGCACATATGTAAAACATAAGAATTTTACACCTAGATAGTTTTCCTGTGTTGAACATTTACATCTAGAACTTTACTTCAGATGCCCACTGGGCATCCATGAACATGGGAATCGTGTTGTGTTTACGGTGTGCGGGTATACATCGGGGGTTTGACCACAGAATATCCAAGGTGCGGTCACTGAGGATGGACACCAAGGTCTGGAACTCAACTCTACTAGAGGTAACTAGCTTGTAATAGATTATGTAACTAGCCTTCACTATACGTTTATATGTTACCAGGTCTTCATAACTAATGCATATGGATTGGTTTGCTGTTGTTATCATTAAGAGTCAAAATTTAGTAAAGGGGCATGGCCCAGTGGAATGGCCCAGTGGAATGCATGATGGACTTGAAATCCGGGATCAAGCCTTGCCAGCACCTCTGAGTTTCCTTAGCCTCGTCTGTCGGATGGAGACCTAAACCAGCTGGTTCCGTGAATCGGAATCTATCCGGTTCCGTGTATCGGAGTCTATCCGGTTCCGTGTATCGGTGTCTATCCGGTTCCGTGTATCAAATCTATCCGGTTCTGTGTATCGGAGTCTATCGTCTGACAACATTAAAGAACCATAAGAACAGGGCTTTTTGTCACCATTACCTGGTCCGAGTATTAACTTTCATACACCATCCAACCCTTTCTCCAAGAAGCGAAAACAGGGTTGGCTGGTGTATGAAATAAACCTTAATTTCGGCTTAAAAACATTGCAAATTTTAAAATTAAAACATTTAATAGGTAATTTTAAACAGGATATCACATTTGTTTAGTAAAAATTGTTTTTAAACGTGTTTTATTGTCGAAATATTATATTAAAATCGGGAAGAGGCCCAGGCCTGTCCATTTTGGGAAAAGGCACAGGCTTATTTCTCATTTTGAGAAAGGTGTAAGATTTCATAAATGAAGTAATTAAGACAATACTTTGCTTTATTTATATTTTCCTTTATTTATATTTTCCTCTATTATTTTCCTCTATTATTTACTATAATTACTGAATTCTCAGTCAGAACTGACTTGACAGACAAAAACATATTACAGAATAATGCTTTCTCTCAAATTCTGAGAGACAGCTGCTTTCTGATTGGGAAAATGGTCTGCCACAGTTGGGAAAGAAACAGTCAAGTTTTCAATTGGGAAGAGGCCTAGAGGCCTGTGACAGGCCTCTGTTATATAAGGTAAAAAAGCCCAGAAGAATAAAATTGTTAGTAAGAGAATGGAAGGTTTCGGAATTCCGATGTATTCTTCTCCTCTCACTGGGACGGCTCAGAATAACGTACATGTATAATGTATTGATGAGTCATTAAACAACATTCAGTTGAAT
This sequence comes from Cyrtodaria siliqua, assembly GCA_037043455.1. Classification (NCBI taxonomy): domain Eukaryota; kingdom Metazoa; phylum Mollusca; class Bivalvia; order Adapedonta; family Hiatellidae; genus Cyrtodaria; species Cyrtodaria siliqua. The sequence goes on from JAWPHD010004044.1 coordinate 25,405, forward strand.
CCATACTTCAGTAACTACTGCTCTATATCCTGAAGTTAGTCCAGACTATCACACTTCACCCGCATATAAGAGACACCTTGACATTCTGACACTGACTGATGACAACAGTGTAGACGAATTTACTTTTTAGGAATATCCAATTCTGATAACCAGCACAAATATCATGTTAGGGCTGTTTGTTTAAAACATATCCAGGACCCAGGAGGCAATTTAATAAACATCTATGAGTGAACCTTAACATCTATTGGTGAACCTTAACATCTATGGGTGAACCCTATTTGCTGAAATTTGTATCTTCAATCCCAATTTTGAATCTATTGGTTGGTGTTCAATTTCAAAATTGCCTTCCTGGGACCCCATGTGTTTTAATGGAATAGCCCTTACCTGTATTATGAGCCAAGTAGTACAGCAAATACAAATAGAAAATAGAAAAAAATAATTCTGGAAGAAGTTATAAAAATAAGAAACTCATCCATAATAAATATGCCATACATATTGAAAAATGATCAATAAATTTAAAAAGATATTATTAGTTATTGGGTTTGTTACTGACCCCCTACAGAAATATGTGGGGTCAGTAAGATTTATAGGGAGCGAGCGATAGCCGAGTCCCCGTATACATCTGACTGACCCCACATATTTCTGTAGGGTGTCAGTAGCAAACTCAATAACTGATTTATTGCATCGAGCACATTTTTACGGCAATCACCGATAAACCCATTTTAATGGAACGTCAACGTCATTGAGACGTTCGCGCAATATGACGTCATGACGTTGACTGTTACAGTTTTTAAAAAAACATTAATTTACTTAATTATGGTTGTTACTAACGCCTTAAAGAACTTTTTGCAAATGATTTAAACTTTGAATCGGAAATGTAGCCCATATTGTTTTAGTGACCCTCTATGAAATATACTGACCCACTATAGAATAATAGGGGATCACCATGTGACTGCTCTAATCCAATGAAATTCCTAGGATTTTGTGCGAGGTGCAATAATGCCTGTTATTCACCAATTAATTAGCCGCACTCTCCATATAAACAATAGTAACCATTCACATTTATAACATACAGATGTTTAAAGAGATAGGTAACGACAATGCCAACGAGTTCTGGCTGAAACATCAGCCACGGGTGACTATATGTGAGACGACACCGAGCGAGGAACGTAAACTACACATAAACAAGAAGTACAAGGACAAACTCTACTGTGATAAACACCCCCTGGCCGACAACCAGGGAAAGCTCAATGAGGTAAGCAGGCCCTACTTTTATACTCCCGCTTTCACAAAGTAAGGGCTATATAGGAATCATGTTGTCCATAACGTCCCGTCGCGTTACACATTTTTGCCCGTTGCATCACATCATGTCGCGTTTGTCCTGTCACGTCCTGTAACACATTTTTATTACTAGTATTTCTCAAACAGTTCAGAATGGAATGTTCCCAAACTTCTTATACAAAGAACAACTAATGGCCTTACGTCCCTCTACATCACCCATTGTTGATTGCCTAATTTATTGCAGAATTATGGCCCTTTGTTTGATTTAGAATTTAAGCAGGGGTATTCATCACCTTCAGTGATAGTTCTAGTTTAAACAGCCCAGGGCTTTCCCCAGCCCTTTAAGACGTGGCGCTACCGTGATGCCTTCACTTCAGAAAGTGACCTGGCGCCACGCCTTAATCTTATCAACATTTCAATTATCCCCATGGCTTACTTAAAAAAGCTGAATACCTTGACTGTTCCCTTAATTAATCCCTAAATAACAACTGATGACTGTCATTTTCACGTTCGGGGCAATCAAGATATACTCAAAATCTCTTGTTTTCAACCGACATTAAAGAAAAATCGATGCGGGAAGGTAGCCACCCACCCTTCCCAAGCCCATCCCACTTCCAACGTAAAAATGCCACCACTCCTTAAAAATCCTGGGGAAAGCCTTGCAGCCCTAAACAGTATCTCAAAATTAGCCTCCTCTAGATGCTCTGGCTTATCAGTGGTAAACTGGGGAATGTTGGAAAAGTTGGGATAATGTTGTGTACTAAATGTTTGTTTGTTTGTTTGTCTGCTGTTTTATGTCATTTTCAACATATGTAATGTTATATATGACGGTCGATTTTTTGTGGTGGAGGCATACCACCCACTTTTCTTGGGTAGAACCAGTACTGTACACCTCCCGCCATCCGTAAGAAAAGTCACTTCCTCACTTACAAGTCGAGCTCCCAGTTGGATTCGAACCAACAGCGGTGAGATGGACTGTAAATGTTCCATATAATGAGAATATTATTGTTTCCTTATGCCGTTAATAATTTTGTGAAAAGTAATTGTTACTGTATACATGTATAGGGTGAACAAATTGTGCCTGAACCGGGGCTTAAACTTAGTCTCTAGAATAATGTGCAATTTTAAAGTTGATATCATTTTAATAATGCTCATATGTTTCCTGTTGTGAGAGGCTGCATGGGGGTTAACATACAGAGTAAGAAAACTTAGATCTTCACTTTTTCTTTATTTTTTTTCTGTTGTATAACATGCTAAAATACTTCCCCTTAATTATAAAAATATTAACTGCATCTATTGCAACAAGTAGTATAACTATTTGTTTACATTTTAATTGAATAATGATAAAACATGCTTGTACTTTGTGCTCAATCTTCATGAATCTTCATGAATTTATTAAAAAAATAAAAAAAATAATAAAAAAAATGGAATAATGTACTGGTGCTCTACCAATGAGCTAGTGAGTGCTCATAATTGGCAATCAACTTTTCACTATATAACTGTTCCTGATTTCATTTTTGCGAGCAAATCATTTTTATGTCTGTGGTCCCTAGCTGTACTTATGGTACTAAATTACTTGATTTAAAATGTAATAAATAGATTATTGAACTGCTGGGTTTGATTATAGGGAAATCCTTCACTCGATTATAGGCGTGTTTTTGTTTTTCTCACTAACTTGCATCTGCTCGTTCGTGAAAAGAACCACACTTCTACCATCTCGTGAAGTTAAATAATGTCTATAGTATCACTGTTATTTAATCACTTTCTTTCAGGCACTGCTGGCAGCTGCTCAGACTGACAATGTACAACTCACTATGCAGATATTGTTCTCTGGGGCTGATGTGAGTAGTTTATCGTGGGATTTACCATACTTATCATGCAGTTATGCATCTTTTGACATAATTACTTTTTTTGAGACTAAATATTTGGTTACTCATTTTCTAAGATTCTTACGGATGGCCGGAGGTATACAGTACTGGTTCTACCCAGGAAAAATGAGGTGCCTCTAGCACAAAAATTGATCGTCATATATGGCTAAAAATGCTAAATGCTAAAAATAACGTAAAACACCATTCAAACAAACTGAAATGACGTACAGTGCTGTGTTGTCGGATCCTGTTATTGGACATCATCAAAGCCAGATAAAGATCAGATTTTAAGAAGATTGAATGATATGTAAAAGGAAGTAAACATTGATTCAGATTTGTTTTCATCTATTGTAAGATAGCCAAGACTTTACTTCAAATTGTTAGATTATTTTTTTTTATCAACTATAAGATATGTAAAACTATAGTGTAAAGATATGTAGGGACATATATGTAATGTGTGTACTATTCAGGAAGTAAACTTGTATATTTTTTTATGTTTAGGTATTATACTCCAAACCAGGCTCTCCTGATCTTACAGGTAAGTGTGTTATAGTATAATTTCATGATTTATCTAGATTTTTTTTAAGAAATTGATTATTTATTTTTGATGCTCCCATATTTCACAAATGATATCCACTGGCCATGGGCCATACCAGCCTTTAAAGATGTAGTTATAAGTTGTATATAATGTTTAGAAAATACATGGTAAGTGTAAAATACAGCCTGTATTTTTAGACATAAACCATGGACTCTGTTTATTCTGTAACGTCAATAACAATCCTAAATTGAAAAGAAAAAAACATGTTTAATAATAATTTTTTTTCATCAATTTCTTGCTGTTATTAATGCGTGTACACAACTATTTTCAGCATTTGAGATTGCCAAAGCTGCTCACAAAAGGATTCAGATGGTGAGAACAGATTTGCATTTATTTGTAAAATATGCTGTCACACCTGCTCAGTTTAGTGACTACCTGCTTTAAGAGACCGCTTTTCTGTTTCCAATTTTACTGTTTTAAATTAAAATGCACCTGTGTTAAGAGGTCACCTGTGTTAAGATGTCACCTGTGTTAAGAGGTCACCTGTGTTAAGAGGTCACCTGTGTTAAGATGTCACCTGTGTTAAGAGGTCACCTTTGTTAAGAGGTCACCTGTGTTAAGATGTCACCTGTGTTAAGAGGTCACCTGTGTTAAGAGGTCACCTGTGTTAAGATGTCACCTGTGTTAAGAGGTCACCTGTGTTAAGAGGTCACCAGTGTTAAGAGGTCACCTGTGTTAAGAGGTCACCTGTGTTAAGAGGTCACCTGTGGTAAGAGGTCACCTGTGTTAAGAGGTCACCTGTGGTAAGAGGTCACCTGTGGTAAGAGGTCACCTGTGGTAAGAGGTCACCTGTGGTAAGAGACGGTCCCGTGTATCGGTCTATCCTCCGAGCACGTTAAAGAACCATAGGAATCTATTCGATAATAAGAGTAGGACAGTTTGCGGATTCCTATGTATCCTTCCCCTCTCTCTGGGCGGCTCTAAATAACCTATACTGTGTTGATGAGCCGTTAAACAACATTCAATTCAATTCATATAAAATATTTTGGGAAAGCTAAATAGAAAACATGTATCTGTAAACTGATGTCATATATTTCAGGAATTCCTCTTGCAGAATGGAGGAGATAGTAAGTGTTTTTTAACAAAATCTCTTGTCTACATGACCGTAGACTGCTCAACTATACAAGTGCTTGAGTGGATTACACTGAAATGCATTTCAATAATAAATTTAAAACAAATATAAATAAAAACACATAATTTGAAAACAGAAATGTATTTTTCAGATCAGTCCTATAAATAGGTTAAAAAGTATGTTAAAGAAATGGCATGCATTTGCGAATTTATTTTAATGAGCTGAAAGTTTATTTGTAACTAACAAAACTGCATTATTCTGCATTTTATAATAATTTCTTGTTACGATCATAAATACATTTCAAAATAAATGCTGAAATTTGTTTATAAATGCATTTTGAAGTTTATTTACATTTAAAATGCATTTCAGATTTTAGGATACTTCTGCTTGAACGGAATAAAGCCTGTAGGAATTAACATTTTAACCACATTATGATTTTGAATTTGAATGGTGTTTTACATCATTTCAAGCACATGTTAGGCCATATTTGATGATCGACTTTTTTATGGTTGAGGCAGACCACTCCCATTACCCTGGGTAGAACCAGTGCTGTGTACCTCTCGCTATATGTAACAATCATACCTTCTCCCATTTCTTGTCATGTGAGATAGGTGTTTTCCTCATGTGAGATAGATAACTATCTCACATGACACGTGACTATTACATGAAACGTCATGACGTCACGTTGGTGATGTCGCCTTATTCTAGCGTAAAATCAAATACAAGTCACTGAAGTATGCCTGTACTAAGCGCTCCCTCGGGATCAGAATTCAGAGCCTCGTCCCTGGTTACAATTCTGACCCTCGGGTGAGATTTCCCTATTTCACATGGATACTCGTGATGGATTCTTATATTCTCACTTGACAAGTCGAACTCGCAGTGGGATTCAAGCCATGAGAGGCGAGAAGGTTTACAGCGCAGCGTCGTTAACCCCTTGACCACGTATGCGCTAACCACATTATGAAGTTCTAGTAAAAGAATAACCAATATGTGAACCCTTATGACTAAAAACAGTTTACTTCTAAGGTGATATTGCATGGTCATTCTTGTTAATACTTTTGGTAACTTTTATGTTTGATTGATGATCTTAGTTGGTTGAATATGTGTTTCTTGTGTGATCTTGGATCAAAGATACAAATAATGAAGTAATAAAACATTCTAACTATCATTTCAGAAACAAAAAATTTCTCGCCAGGATCAGAAGAAGCTGTGAGTATTATTCATTTATTCCAGTCAGCACATATTGAGTCTATATTTTAATTGAGATCTCCATATATTATCCTGCAGTAATACCAATCTACACAAACTGAGTCTATATTTTAATTGAGATCTCCATATATACAGTCGAACCTCGATAGCTCGAAGTCAGCGGGACCATATGGATATGTTCGAGCTATCGGTGGCATCGAGGGAACGATAAAAAACAAAATATCTATCCGAATTTGTGTACCGCCCGAAATAGTGTTACTTGTCTACGTGATGTATCGTTCTCGGTTTGTATTTCATGATATATAACATGTAATTGTTACACTGAAAATACAAGAAAAACTGCAATAATGTGTTTGTTTAAATTTATTTAAAGAAATATTACAATAATATATTTCATCATACATGCTGGAAGTCCGAATAATGAGAACAAAGTAATACTGGTTTCGGTACATAGAATTGAATAGAATAGACAATTGCGTAGCACATAATTCACTATTGATATATCTTACTACACATACGTTTTTGTTTGTACAGTTGTTTTATTTAAAAAAGTTTGTGATAAGTGATTGTTTTGCACATGACTTCATCAATTCATCTTTCACAACTTTGTCGTGTATGCGATATAGTCCACTGAGTAATTAAGTGTGCAGTATTTTGTAAATTGTATCTGTCTATTATCGCTTTTCAATCATAAATGTTTGCATCTTTAACAATCAACTTTACCTGTTTTAGTATGATCGAACTTGCTACAAACAATTACAATTAATATGGCCGACGTCGCGTGGCAACGGATCATCACCTTCGATTAAGCGAGGTTTAAATTCACACAAAAATGGATCTTCGGACCGTAAAAAGTATTTGAGCGAGCCAGGGTATTCGAGAAATAATATTCGAATAATCGAGGATAAATTACATTGAATTATATAGGAGTTGTGTCAGGACCGGAAAATGTGTTCGAGTTACCGATGGTATTCGAATCACCGGTGTTCGAGCTATCGAAGATCAACTGTATTATCCTGCAGTAATACCAATCATCACAAACTGAGTCTATATTTTAATTGAGATCTCCATATATATTCTCCTGCAGTAATACCAATCAACACATATTGAGTCTATTGTTTAATTTAGATCTGAATATATTCTCCTTAAGTAATACCAATCAACACACATCGAGTCTATATTTTAATTGAGATTTCCATATATTATCCTGCAGTCGCTGGTGGCCAAATTGAGAGCAGAAGTGCAGAAACATGGTTACCTTCATAAAACAGGTGCAGATATGAAAGGTAAGACACATTCTGTATATTAACGTTTGATGTAACTTCATGTATATATTTTGTCAATGGCCTTCCATTGGGGTTGAACTCCCTGCTTGAAATCTAATGGTTACACCTTTTATATTAGCTCCGCACTGCTCATATTCTATCAACTTGAATGTCAGCTTATATATGTCTGTGATTTGGTTGGTCGCCTTTGATGCAAGCTGTCTGGGTTCCAAACAACACCACATTCCCACCCCCTAATATGCTGCTTTTTTTTATGGCCAAAACATCTCTGACAGTTAATATAATCTTGTATTTGCAGCATTCCTAAAGCGATGGTGTATTCTAGAACATGGACATCTGAGTTACTATCTTGGGGAAGACGTGAGTCTCTTATGTATCTTTTTTCTCATATTTTACAATACTGTTATGACATATATTAGGAACAGTTTTGTTTTTTTGCCAAGATTGTTCACGTATGAATGTTTCTCATTCAACAGTATCTAAAAACAGCCTATTACCAAATGCAACACTTTTTTTGACAAACCATTTTCACATTTCCGTGTTATTACAATATTACAGTTAAATTCCTCATAATACTTAAGTCTAAGTCTAAGTCTGTAACATTAAGGGAGATAAGCATCTGTAACATTGAGGGAGATACGCATCTGTAACATCAAGGGAGATAAGCATTCACGGCAGTATATATCATGCCATTGTCTTTGTTACAGAGTAAAGTGGAGAAGGACAGAATAGACAATGAATCCATGTTGTGTATTCAGGCCACGTCACATGACAAGTAAGTAGCCAAGGACCGAATAACTTTTTTTCAATACGCTCATTAAACATTTGGATATTGAAATGCTGAGCTCAGTTTCTGTTTCTTAACTGTTTTCATCCGCCTTTTATTAAAATCTATCTACTATATATATATGGATACATATAGGATAGCCCGATCTTTGAGAAAATCGTATCCATGGCCGAGGATTTGACGTTGCATTGAAAACCATCTCTCCTCTCTCTGCTGTGGGTTCTAGTCCCACTGGGAGCTTGACTTGTAAGTGAGGAAGTGTCGATTCTTACGGATGGCGGGAGATGTACAGTGGGTGGACTGCCTCCACCACAAAAAACTCGACCGTCATATATAACCTTACATGTGTTGAAAATGACTTAAAACAACATTCAAACAAACAAACTGATCTTTGAGTATAGTTATTGTGTTGGTTCAGATGAGGCTAATTAATCCCCATAAGGTCCCATGTCGAAGTACGAGCCAAAATGTGTTAACAGAGATGTAGCACACATTCATTATCATAATTTTATAATAATATACATATAACAGGTGGTTAAAAAATTGTGCCTCTACCGGGACTCAAAGCCAGAGTCTCTGGTTTACCGTACCAGTGCTCTACCAACTGAGCTATTGGGGACATGCGGTTAGGAATCGATTATTCACCCTTTACTTTTACCCGGTTAAATACATTTCAATGTAAATATACTCCCATATATTTTGTGTGTTTGAAGAGTTGTTTAAATTGTGTGGCTTAATTTTCTGAAACTGAGTTTATTGACCCAAATCATTTCATTATTTTCAGAAACCCCTTCTGTTTTGAAATAAGCAGTAAAAAGGGTAATCGGATATTCTTATTTTCTGCGGCTGATCACAAGGAAAGATTAGCATGGCTCAGGGCAACAGCTCAGGTAAATCATAATGGCAGCATCAAAATTTTTAATATTTCTCCTTTACTTGATGTAAGAAGGCATAGCCATTAACATTTACATACAAAACGTTGTATGCTTTTTCCTCTTAACCTGACTGCTTAAACTTCATCAAGCAACAAGATTCTGTAGCGAAAATAAAATTGATGTGTGGTTCCGGTTTCCTGACCGACCCCGTTTTTAAGAGCCCACCCTAAACATTTTATGCCATTTCTTTTTTTTTATTATAATTTAAATTAATGTTAAATTATGTTTTCTATCTATATGTTCTGTACCTGATATCAACAAATATATATTTAAGTTAGTTTATTAGGTTTTAAAAGTATTTAGTGGGGGGATTTTTTTTTTATTTTTATTTTCCCACCTACCTACCCAAATTTTGTTTAGCATTAATTTTAATAGGAACCACACATCATTTTGTTTGGCCTTATATTTTTATAGATTCCTTATACGATCGTATGTCATCATGGAAGAAACACTTTAACTAGCATCAGTCCCAGATGTTGAGATGATAATTCATCATACTGAAGAAATGGATAAAACACACACCAGATAACATAATAACTATATTGAATACGTTGTACCTTCTGGATGCTATTGTTTATTATAGTACATATTGCTATGGTTGACAGATAAGATTTACATGTCTGAGCACTCACAGGTATATATTGATATGTTTGGGCACTTGCAGGTATTTTGTCAAGTTATTGATATGTTTGGGCACTTGCAGGTATTTTGTCCTGTTATTGATGTTTGGGCACTTGCAGGTATTTTGTCCAGTTATTGATAAGTTTGGGCACTTGCAGGTATATTGTCCTGTTATTGATGGTTGGGCACTTGCATGTGTTTTGTTCAGTTATTTATATGTTTGGGAATTTGCTTGTGTTTTGTCCAGTTATTGATATGTTTGGGCAGTTGCAAGTATTTTGTCCAGTTATTGATATGTTTGGGCAGTTGCAGGTATTTTGTCCAGTATTTGATATGTTTGGGCAGTTGTAGGTATTTTGTCCAGTTATTGATATGTTTGGGCACTTGCAGGTATTTTGTCAAGTTATTGATATGTTTGGGTACTTGCAGGTATTTTGTCCAGTTATTGATATGTTTGGGCACTTGCAGGTATTTTGTCCTGTTATTGATGTTTGGGTACTTGCAGGTATTTTGTCCAGTTATTGATATGTTTGGGCAGTTGCAGGTATTTTGTCCAGTTGTTGATATGTTTGGGCAGTTGCAGGTGTTTTGTCCAGTTATTGATATGTTTGGGCAGTTGCAGGTATTTTGTCCAGTTATTGATATGTTTGGGCAGTTTCAGGTATTTTGTCCAGTTATTTATATGTTTGGGAATTTGCAGGTGTTTTGTCCAGTTATTGATATGTTTGGGCAGTTGCAGGTATTTTGTCCAGTTATTGATATGTTTGGGCAGTTGCAGGTATTTTGTCCAGTTATTGATATGTTTGGGCAGTTGCAGGTATTTTGTCAAGTTATTGATATGTTTGGGTACTTGCAGGTATTTTGTCCAGTTATTGATATGTTTGGGCAGTTGTAGGTATTTTGTCAAGTTATTGATATGTTTGGGTACTTGCAGGTATTTTGTCCAGTTATTGATATGTTTGGGCACTTGCAGGTATTTTGTCCTGTTATTGATGTTTCGGTACTTGCAGGTATTTTGTCCAGTTATTGATATGTTTGGGCACTTGCAGGTGTTTTGTCCAGTTATTGATATGTTTGGGTACTTGCAGGTATTTTGTCCAGTTATTGATATGTTTGGCACTTGCAGGTATTTTGTCAAGTTATTGATATGTTTGGGTACTTGCAGGTATTTTGTCCAGTTATTGATATGTTTGGGCACTTGCAGGTATTTTGTCCTGTTATTGATGTTTGGGTACTTGCAGGTATTTTGTCCAGTTATTGATATGTTTGGGCAGTTGCAGGTATTTTGTCCAGTTGTTGATATGTTTGGGCAGTTGCAGGTGTTTTGTCCAGTTATTGATATGTTTGGGCAGTTGCAGGTATTTTGTCCAGTTATTGATATGTTTGGGCAGTTTCAGGTATTTTGTCCAGTTATTTATATGTTTGGGAATTTGCAGGTGTTTTGTCCAGTTATTGATATGTTTGGGCAGTTGCAGGTATTTTGTCCAGTTATTGATATGTTTGGGCAGTTGCAGGTATTTTGTCCAGTTATTGATATGTTTGGGCAGTTGCAGGTATTTTGTCAAGTTATTGATATGTTTGGGTACTTGCAGGTATTTTGTCCAGTTATTGATATGTTTGGGCAGTTGCAGGTATTTTGTCAAGTTATTGATATGTTTGGGTACTTGCAGGTATTTTGTCCAGTTATTGATATGTTTGGGCACTTGCAGGTATTTTGTCCTGTTATTGATGTTTGGGTACTTGCAGGTATTTTGTCCAGTTATTGATATGTTTGGGCACTTGCAGGTGTTTTGTCCAGTTATTGATGAGTTTGGGTACTTGCAGATATTTTGTCCAGTTATTGATATGTTTGGCACTTGCAGGTATTTTGTCCAGTTATTGATATGTTTGGCACTTGCAGGTATTTTGTCCAGTGAACCTAATGGACCAGGTCAAACAGAAGGATTTCTCGCTGGCAGGATATGCTTACATGAAGGCAGGGTTTAACATGGTAAGATACCTTCTTAGTCATTACAATTCTTTAATAAAAAGAAGATGACAAATTGCCACATAATTACTACATATTTAGAAGTCAGACCAGAAGAACAGTATACAACTATCTACTTCTGCTGAGGTCAATGGTTAAAACTATTCGTCCAAGGGAGTGACTATCGACCCGAAGCAGTAAACTATTGACCGAGACGAAGTTGAGGTCAATAGTTTACTGCTGAGGGTCAATAGTCATTCCCGAGGATGAAAAGTTTTTAACTACTTACTGAAACAGAAGTAGATAGTTGTTTTATTATATTGAATCGTATAAACTCCATTAGTTTGCTTACTTCTTGCTGACTTGTTTACATGCATGACTTCACGTCATGGGAGTGTGTAATGTCATTCTCAGACTATTGACCTGCAAAAAAAGACTATTGACCGCAAAACTAGATTGAACCATTGAAGTCAATAGTTCATACTAAAGACTTACAGGTGACTGCCTTATAGCCAATGAAAACTATGTATTTAAAATGATATATAATAATAGTTTTTATATCATAAGTTGAAATACATTTATCACATAACTTGCAGTTTGGATGTGTAATAAAGCCAAGATGTATTTATGATATTCACTAGTGAAATAAATATACAAATGAAGGCCAAATCATCATTCGGTCCTTTCCTTTCATCAGAATTGCCGTCGCGATTTCCTTAACCATTTAAAATACCTGATTACGGAAATCGACGACGTATTTCCGTTGTTCTGTGGCGTACAGAAGAGATTGAGTGAACATACGATGTCATCATACAAACAAACAGCGTCATCAACTATCAATGTTATATATATATATAGGAGCTACAACAAAAAAAGTTCCTTATGATTTGATTTTTTTTGAGATGTGATAAATAGAATCTCACATTGGTGCCTATTTAATAATAAATTTATTGAACTTGTTGGATAAAACTGATATGATGCTTGTTTAATAATATGAAACACGCACTTATTTAAGGTTCTCTATGTGCATCGTGTAAAATAGGTGTTATATGCTCGAGACCTCTCACATGATGACATCCACAGTTTATTTAAGGATTGTTTTTTAATTTTTTGCGATCGCAAAAAATGAAAAACAATCCTTATAATTACAAACTTATATCAATGATAATCTTTGCTGACCGTCCATTTTATTTCACATGCCCCAGTAAGCTCTAAATTAAATTAAATTTCAGTTGAACCGATCAGCCAAATCACACATTTTCAAATTTGAAATCTACTCCATTCCAAAGGTATAAATCCAGGCCTAGATCTTTACGTTTCATAAAAAAATATGTTGCTACTGGCGTACCTGCTTTTAGGTACTGCAGACCCCGGCCGAGAACCGCTTCCATGATATGTTCTCTTATCCCAAAAAGTGCCTCCCCAAACTCGTCTTTACCAGCAGAAAAAGGTTTAAAATGTCGGTTGTTCTTATTGATTCAGGTTTAAAAAATAACTTGACATATACATAATCATCAACAGCATTATGATTGTAATATTAAGCTGAAGTGTTTACATTTACTGAGTATATTTAATCTGTATTGTGCTAGCCCACGTCTATTTAGATCCACCATTTATTTACTTATTTACTTTCACGGTTTAAAAAAGTGACGTTGTGTAACGTTCGTTGCATCATTGTGGCTAGGAATGAAACGGAGATAAGAAACTCAGCCGCGTAGCCAGGTGGAAGCTCGGAAGCCGGAATGGAATTTTGTCCTTTCCCTAACATTCCATTAAAACATACTTGGGACCCCAGGAAGGCAATTAAACATCCACCCATAGATGCAAAATGGAGTTTAAAGAACCAAATTTCAGAAAATAGGGTTCACCCATAGATGTTTATAGATGTTTATTCAATTAACTTCCTGGGGTCCCGGGTATGTTTTAATGGAATAGCTCTCGTGTTTTCTTTGAAATGACGTCCTCATATGTTTTAATGAAACATTCAATTACTGGAATTAAAAATCTTTAAAGGTATAGTGTTTTGAAAGCATTGTTGAATAAAAACTGTTCATTGCAACCCAGTTTACCTCTCATTGTGTTTCAGGAATGGCAGAGAACATGGTACATGTTGGAGAGCAGGAGGTTATATTTCACTGATAAGGTATGTACAGCCCAAACCATTGTATCTCCGACCCAACTTAGGCACCTTGGTTCTATAGCATAAACAAATGTAGCTTCTACCCAACACAGAGACCTTGGGATGGAACACACAAAATCGCTAGAAAACTAAACATTTGATGCATTGATTGATTGATATGCAAACTTTGGTTTTCTTGATTAAATAAGGTCTGATTTAAACATTAAATTATGTATTTTTCGTTTCAAAAATGTAACGCCCCCAGGGCGTTTATAAGGGATTATACGATATGTATTACCCAACCAGCCCATGGACCTTGAGGCTATAGATAAGAACTTGACTCACCCTACAGAGGGCCCCGGTATTGTCCCCAGGCAAGAATAGGGCAACTGCTTACCCAGACAGAGGGGTTAAATCCCCCTGAATTCATGCTCATTTTGTCATTTTTGTCATGTTCATTAATGGTCATCATCCATGTTTTGTTTCAGGCGCTATTAAGTGGTGGCAGAAAACAATTATCGTGTGCATATTAACTAGCTTGAATTGTGACTAGTTATACCACAGTTGTACTCCTGGTCTTTTGTGCTGATTATCGTGAAATTTCACACATCATCTGAAGATGTGCACACTATAAACAGTTTGGACTGCAATTAATTTACAAGATTTATGTCTCCTAGAACTTCAGTTTCTATGAAAACAAGCTTGTGTGCCAATTTCATTGTGCATAGATCTATTCTAGTTGCACATGCACGCATGCACGCACGCAAGCATGCACGCTTATTTTCATAAAAATTCAAAATTGCAGGAACTAAATATGAAAATTTGTACACTGGAATGCATTGGGACTTCTATTGTTACCATTACTGATCTGTCAAGGTCAATGGTTTGACATAGGGCCTAGATCATTGCCCTGAAGCAGAGGTATTAATCACCAGAAGTTGCATTCCTAGTTTAATTTTTATTTTTTTTGCAAGTTACCTTTGGTGAGCGTTAGGTAAGAGAGAGGAGCACCATCTAGCCTCTAGGTGAACAACAACCATTACATCTCCATCCTCTCTTATTACATTTCATTTCCCATGAGAGAGCATTACGTGGTCCGAGTATTAACTTTCTCCAATTCTCGAAGAAGCGAAAACGAGGTTGGCTGGGGTATGAAATAAAACCTTAATTTCGGCTTAAAAAGTTTACATATTGTATATTGTTTATTCAATAACAATATTTTTAGACATGTTTTATTGTTGAAATATCCATTATAAAATCCAGCTAATATATACGCTTTCCCATCGCTTAATGGAATTAAGGCGGGACCACTGCTAATATACGCTTTTCCATCGCTTAATGGATTTAAGGCGGTACCAAGTAATGGGTTATAACAAGTAAACAATACTATGCCTGACTTGCCATTTTGCCGAATCACCCATCTGCCTTTAGCAATTCTGTTTACGCGATATCATTAGTTTGCGTTATTTAGTAATTATAGCCTATTATCATACAATATAATTTTATAATTGTGTGACCTTAACCTTTAGTCCAATCAATTCTTAAAATAATTGACTGAACAATAGCTAGTAGCCCCTACCTGTAATTATATACAAGTGCAACCAAACAGCGGTTAAATATATGCATATCAATTTGGCCTATATAACTTAGATATTTGGATTGATGTCACAATTTTATTTTTCAATAATGTCCGTTTATTATTTAGTTCTTATTTCTTATTCCCTAATGACACAGTCCCTTAAACATAACGAAAAAAACAGAGACATATCTGATTATGAACAAAAATGGTGGACAGCATTATCGGTACGTAAATATTCAACTTATAAAAAGCTTGTAATATTTTAGCTGGAGTCAATTTCCGCGATTTGATTGAGTTTGCAAAAACATTAAAATGTTTCAGTTTATGAATATAAAGAAAAGTAACCTTGCAAACAGTTTCCCAATTTTTAAATGCAGTAATACACACACCAATCTTGATGTTTTATCAAGCATTAAAATTAGCGTCTCAATTTATTAATCAGTATCATTTTGACTTTAAACCTGCTTGTATATACTGGAATACAATTTCAACTTTTCTTTGTTATTCTACCATAGGTTTTAATATATTATACAGTTATTAATTTGCTTTATACAATTCTTACAATTAATAGTAATGATCGAACAAATGCAAATTATATAGAAAAACTTAACGGGATGCCACTAGTTTTACAAACTCAAGATTAGCGTAGGAACCAGCCATAAACATAGCTTGTATTACACCAATTGGAACCAGTCAATTACAGAGCTTTTAATACATCAGTCGGTACCAGCCATTAATATAGCTTGTAATACACATATCGGTACCAGCAATTGACGTAGCTTGTAATACAAGTATCGGTACCAGCAATTTACATAGCTTTTAATATACATATCGGTACCAGCAATTAATAAAGCTTGTAATACACATATCGGTACCAGCAATTAACATAGCTTGTAATACACTTATCGGTACCACAATTAACGTAGCTTGTAATAAACATATCGGTACGAGCAATTAACATAGCTTGTAAAACACATATCGGTACCAGCAATTAACATAGCTTGTAAAACACATATCGGTACCAGCAATTAACTTAGCTTGTAATACACATATCAGTACATGTACCAGCAATTAACATAGCTTGTAAAACACATATCGGTACCAGCAATAAACATAGCTTGTAATACACATATCAGTACCAGCAATTAACATAGCTTGTAAAACACATATCGGTACCAGCCATTTACATGGCTTGTAATACACATATTAGTACCAGCTATTTACATGGCTTGTAATACACATATAAGTACCAGCTATTTACATAGCTTTTAGATTTGTTGTAAATGTGGTGTAATACTAAAATTGGTGCAAGTTGTAAATGCAGAATGTAATGCACTAGCCTGTACCAGTTGTAAATACAGAATGTAATACACTAGCCTGTATCAGTTGTCAATGCATTACAGGGTCAAGAACTGGAGAGGAATGAAGACAGTATAGATCTCAGGAAAGTCACCAGTATCTCCAAAATCACACAAAGTGAGTAGCCATCTGTAGCAGACCATTTAAAATTATGTATTCATTCATAAGACTGTCTTTTCATTCTTTCATCAGTCAAGGTCACATATGTCAGTCATGTTTTATTTGTTTTATTTTACAGCACAATACTATACATACAATACAAATAAAGAATTAGAATAAAAGACAAGTGTCATTGTAGTCTTCCCTGAGAGGTTTTATTAATTGGGACAGATATCTCAGCTAATGTTTCTATCAGCTATTACAACCAGAAGTAGAATATATAGAAAATAGTATGAATTACTTACCATGCTTATACTTGAACTCACAACGGTTAGGGGAAAGTGATTTCTATTCGAGACTTAACCACTCGGCCACGGACACCCCATATATACAAGTTATATAATGTAGATTAAGGATAACTATTCAATTCCAGTTATATCAGAGTCAATATGTGAAGCGTGTCTAGAACAGGGGCCACAGCTGGTCCTCAGTGCCCCAGATAGTGCCCTGTACTTCCAAGCAGACCTAGCCAAGGACACAGAGAGAATGTTTAGTGCTCTAGAGATCGCTGTCAAGGTGAGACACTCCTTTTCATCCATACCCACAGAGGTTTCTGTCCAGGCTTTGCTTGATTAGGTCCCCTGCTTATGTTATGAAGAATAATTAATTAGAGGCGTTTGCTTAAATATTTTATTGCTAGTAAATTGTTTTATCTTTGTTCACTAGTTTTACCATAATTTCTATAAATAAAACCCAGGCGTTTATTAGACATGTTGTGGAGTCGGGGTTGGGCGATCATTAGAGTGGAGTTTCCAGTTTATATAGCTATATGCTTGGCTACCTGAAGTTAATAGCAATTGCTAGTACATGATGATTTGCGAAAATATGAATCTCTTTTTTTTTTTGTAAACTAAGATTAATCTCGTTTGTTTTTTTAATGCAAACTGTTAATAACAAATAAGGAGATGGGCCTTCTTTACCAGCTCAGTTGATTTCACAATATTTTGACTAAAATCGGCTGATTTATTTCAGAAAACATGGTATATGTGCATTTTATGAAGCAATTCTCCCAGTAACACATTTCTAAATTGAAAGCATGCTTACATGATAAAAGTTGCCTTCACCAACTGTGGCAAGCTTTGCAATTATGGTTAAACTGAGACAAATATTATAGAGGTAATTAAATCACTGCATGCTGTTTGATAATAATTATATATATATATTATAAAGTTTAATACAAATTATAAAGTTTAATAAAATAGGATTATTACTATAGTAACTTGTTCTGAGAGTTTTGTGTCACCTCGAGTAGGTAAATGCCAGATCAGGATCGCATGAGAGGCGTAGCCTCGAGTGTGATCCTAATCTGACATTTACCTACGAGAGGTGATACAAGCTTCAGAACAAGTTACTATAGCAATGATCCTTTTATTATATACCTCTTAACATATCAGTAAAGTAGAATACATGTATCAAATACAACAAATTAAAACAAAATTATAAAGTCAAATTAACTGAAAACCACCAACAGGAAAGACATGAAAACATGTACATTACACGCGCATGAAAACATGTACATTACATTGCAACAACTACACCTGTGTTCATTACACGTCAAATTTTGGTGAATTTACCAACTGACATAATCTTAAATTAATTAACCCACAATGTTCACAAACGCATAAACAAACATTCTGATAGTTCACATTTCATGTTAAAACATCCATTGTTCTTAATGTATTACTAGCTGGGCAATCCCCAACATTCCAATCTGACATTTTCCAAAATCTATTTTTAGTAGCATACTGATAACCTGTAATGTGATACGGGTCGTTGTATTCCATTGTAAGAAAATGAAGGTACTATATATTATATTATTGATAGGTATATAATAGAAATGATTATTTTAATATGAAATTTAATTTGGGAATAATGTTTTAAGATACGTCTACATATTATGAAAAATAGATTAGTCCAATGTAACTCTTACTCTTGGGAAGCCTGCTTTACAGACACAGGGAACACTCTACCGTCTCGTCTCTTGCAATCATTAAATGTCATACTAAAAGTACTACAATGTTATATATTGTTATTAACAGTAATTGTCCCCAGAGTATGCCCCCTCCCAGACACACCTAGATCCAGAGTAGCCCCGCCCCAGACACACCTAATTCCAGAGTAGCCCCGCCCCCAATGTAGCACCTCGGAGTAGGCTATGAAAAATAACAGCTTCCGATAGAGAATATTTTGCATAATATTACAGCAATAGCCTGCAGCAGGTGAAATGTAACATTCATTTTGTCTGTCTTTATCTTCATTTCATTGCTGCTAGTTTTATCACGCTTTGTAGAGTTTATACCTGTGTGAAAGAGCTCATTTGTACTTCTGCTCATTTAGAAAGGCTGTGTAGGACAGGTAAGTGTATAGAGGCTGAGTTAATGTAGCGTGGATATGATTTGGTTTCTGTAGATGTTGTGTGTTAATTATAGCACCGCTTTCACAAAGTGAATCGGGGGCTATATAGGAGTCACGTTGTCCGTAACATCCCGTCGCGTCCCGTCACGTAACACATTTTCGTCCGGTCGTTTTAAATACTTGCATCTTCACAGAATTATGGTCCTTTGTTTGATTTTGAATTTAAGCGGGGGTATTCGTCACCTTCAGTGATAGTTCTAGTTTTGCATGATGCATTATGCTCCTGGAATGGCTTACAGTTAAGTGTTGCAGAGGGAGCATCAACAAAAAAAGTAGCAGGAAACATTCATAACGTTTTAAACAAATCAATGCACAAATACTGCTTAATATGTTTCCTGTGGAAAAGTTGATTTTCTAATCTAATTGGCATCTTATTTTTAAGGGCTATTCCATTAAAACATACCTGAGACCCCTGGAAGGCAATATAATAAACATCTATGGGTGAATCCTATTTTATGAAATTTGGTTCTTCAAATTCAATTTTGCATCTTTGGGTGGGTGTTCAATTTTAGAAGTGCCTTCCTGGGGTCCCATGTATGTTTAAATGGTATAGTGCTAATTATGTTAATATCTAACGCATTAGTTTCAAAAACATAGAATTATATAACACTATATTGATTTGCGTTTATAATATTTAAAAAATCTGAATTTTTCTTAGAAGTGCTTTCTACTGAAATTTTGTATTTTTAGCTCTACTGGCCAAGGGCCAGCAGAGCTTATGGGATGGTGTGTTGTCCGTCTTCCGTCGTCCGTCCGTCGTCCCTCGTCCGTCGTCCGTCGTCCGTTAACTTTTCTTCAAACGACTTCTCCTCAGAAACCGCTTGGCTAATTTTGACCAAACTTCACATGGATGATCCTTAGATGAATGCTTTTTAGATTTGTTAAAATTAGGTCAGCGCTGCATCCAAGATGGCTGCCATTACCATATATGGTCGAAACCTTAAAAAATCTTCTTCTCCAGAACCGCTGGACAGATTCCGACAGTTTTTCTTTTAAAATGATCGCCAACGCCTAGACTATCAAGTTTGTTCAAATAAAGTCCCCGGGGTCAAAAATGGCCGTGCCCCAGGGGTCCAAAGTTTGTATATTGAGGTTTTGCATGTTTTTCATATAGACATATAGGAATAAACTTTAAAAAATCTTCTTCTCTGAAACCACAAGGCACAGAGCTCTCATGTATTACATGTAGCATCAGCTTATGGTCCTCTACTAAGTTTGTTCAAATGGTGACCCTGGGGTCAAATTTGTCCCCGCCCCGGGGGTCACAGTTTTACATAGACTTATATAGGATTTTTTTTGAAAAATCTTCTTCTCGGAAACTACAACAGCCAGAGGTTTGATATTTTGCATTTACTATAAGCTTATGGTCCTTTACCAAGTTTGTTCACATGGTGACCCTCGGGTCACTTTTGGCCCGGCCCCAAGGGTCACATGTTTTACATAGACATGTATAGGGAAAAACTTAAAAAATCTTCTTTTCTGAAACTGCAAGAGCCAGAGGTTTAATATTTTGCATTTGCTATAAGCTTGTGGTCCTCTACCAAGTTTGTTCAAATGGTGACCCAGGGGTCACATTTGACCCCACCCCGGGGGTCACAGTTTTACATAGGCTTGTATAGGGAAAAACTGAAAAAAATCTTCTTCTCTGGAACCACATGCCACAGAGCTCTCATGTATTACTTGTAGCATCAGCTTATGGTCCTCTACTAAGTTTGTTCAAATGGTGACCCTGGGGTCAAATTTGTCCCCTCCCCAAGGGTCACAGTTTTACATAGACTTATATAGGATTTTTTTTTAAAAATCTTCTTCTCGCAAACTTCAAGAGTCAGAGGTTTGATATGTTACATTTATTATAAGCTTATGGTTCTTTACCAAGTTTGTTCAAATGGTGACCCTGGGGTCACATTTGGCCCCGCCCCAAGGGTCACATGTTTTACATAGACATGTATAGGAAAAACTTAAAAAATCTTCTCTGAAACTGCAAGAGCCAGAGGTTTAATATTTTGCTGTTGCTATAAGCTTATGGTCCTTTACCAATTTTGTTCAAATGGGGACCCTGGGGTCCCATCTGGCCCCGCCCCGGGGTCACAGTTTTACATAAATGCTTGTATAGGGAAAAACTGAAAAAAATCTTCTTCTCTGGAACTGCAAGAGCCAGAGGTTTAATATTTTGCATTTGCTATAAGCTTGTGGTCCTTTACCAAGTTTGTTCAAATGGTGACCCTCGGGTCATATTTCACCCCGCCCCAAGGGTCACATGTTTTACATAGACATGTATAGGGATTTTTTTTTTAATATTTTTTTTTTAATTTTTTTGTGTTTTTGTTGGTTTTTAATTTCTTTTTTTTTAAATTTTTATTTTTTTTTTTTATATATTTTTTTTTAATTTTTTTTTTTTTTTTAATATTTTTTTTTTTTTTTTAATAATTTTTTTTTTTTTAAATACTTTTTGATTTTTTTAAGCTCTATGTTCGACCAGTCGGACCAGTAACAGAGGAGTTTTTGATTTAGTTAAACATGCTATATTTTGCCTAGTTAATACGTTAGGGCCTTCATATTCATCTAATCTTTACCAAACTTTACCAGATTCTTTAGTTATGGCCCTTGATTTAGTTAAAAAGCTGTTTTTTGCCCGAAACTTTCAAAAAAACGTAAATGGCAGTCACTCACTTCATTGATGTTATAAGAGCCATGTTAGCCAGTAGAGCGTCCACAGGCCCTCTTGGGCCTCTTGTTTATGAGATAAATTACAGCTAAAGTTAATAAATTCTGTCATGTGAACAAAGAATTGACCTTTCAGCTAATGTGAATTGATAAAATTAATAGTAATTAATTACTGAAATATTGGTAACATTTGCTTGAAATGTTGAGTTTAAAATAGTAAAAAATCTTCGCTGCTGTTTACATTGATGGTGGAAGCTTGTTTATTGACAGGTGTATAATTTCAGGAAGCAAGGTTCTAATTATTGTACATGGACAATAAGCTTAGCAGAATTTTATGAAAACCCTCTTATTGGTAAAAAAAAGTTATAAGCCTTTATTACTTCATGGTCCTCACTTATATGTTCTAGATTTGTATGGTTATTTTGTGCGTTTTTATTTTGTTATTTTTAAGTTCTTAATTAATAAGGAGGCATAACTATAAATATATTCATATAATCATTCTTTTTTTTTTTTGCCATCTTTGTGGTCAAGCTGGGTTGTAACTCTGATCCTGGTAAACTATAAAGGGTCAGTAATGAATGACCAGTGGTCATGCTGGGTTGTAACTCTGATTCTGGTGAACACTAAAGGATCAGTAGTGAATGATCAGTGGTCATGCTGGGTTGTAACTCTGATTCTGGTGAACACTAAAGGATCAGTAATGAATGACCAGTGGTCATGCTGGGTTCTAACTTAAGTCTGGTGAACAATAAAGGATCAGTAGTGAATGATCAGTGGTCATGCTGGGTTGTAACTCTGATTCTGGTGAACAATAAAGGGTCAGTAGTGAATGACCAGTGGTCATGCTGGGTTTAAACTTAAGTCTGGTGAACATTAAAGACTGTAGTGAATGACCAGTGGTCATGCTGGGTTTAAACTTAAGTCTGGTGAACATTAAAGTGACCAGACTGTAGTGAATGACGGGTGATTATAGAAGGTTGTTAGCATTCATACAAGGCCTGAATATGAATGATAACTAGTCTAGTCTAGTTGTAAGGTGATGGAATTGTTTCTTCTTTTTTTGTTTGTTGCAATTTCACATTGTTTCAGTTCTGAATTGATGAAAACATTAAACCATATTCTCCTAATAAGAGCACCTCCCCAAATAGCAGCACCCCTCCCATTTTCAACATCAAAAAAAATAATATTAATAATAAAATAATGATAAAAGATATTCAAAATTCAATACATTTTCGATCTTTTGTATCCAAAATTAAGTCACCTCCCAAAAGTCCAAATTCAATAATAATAAAAAAAAAAAACATTTTATAAGCACAACCGGGTGCTACTATTAGTGGAAATACGGTAGCTCTCAGTTTACTTCATCACTGACACGTATATGTGATATTAACTTTCCCAAGTCTAAATAGACGCTATCATATTTAGATTGAAACATAATTAATTATTCGTTGTTGGAAAATTCAATATCTCTAAGTCAGAGACAGTGGGTGAGGTTGTCAGTTTTCTTTACTCATTTGACAATTTCCGAATTGTTTTGACAATAAACAAGTTGTCTTTTGACACTTTACAAACTGTCTTCAACTTCTTAGGATAATACACGTAACTAAACATAATATGATCTTTTTACAATAAATATATATTTGTTGTTTTGGAGTGAATAACATTTTATTTCATCGAGAAGTGAGAAAACTTTATATTTTCAAGAATGCGAAGCATGAGTGAAAATATAAAAAATGTCTAACTTCGAGATGAAATAAAATATGTTATTCACGACAAAACAACAAATTTTCGTTTTATTTTATGATTTTACAAAAAATTATTTAAGCAATTTCAGTAACTAAACTGTTTTACACACCTGGCTACGCGCCCTGTTCACGAAGACGTTATGAAACGTTACATGACGTCACTTTTTCGAAACCGTTAACGTCATAGAAAGAAAGTAATTAAATAAACAGTGGATGTAACAGTATAATAGTTGGAATATCTTGTAAGTCGTGTTACTGTGCATTTGTGTTGGTTGTACATTAAAAAATTAGTCCCGGCAGCTACTGTGGAAATAAAACTATATTTCACAGTGTGGAATAACACTTTTATTTCACTGATTAAATACAGTATTTCATTGCTTATCATAAAATAAAATAAATATATATATTGATCATCAGATTTTAATATTTTATATACAATTTATATTTCAGAAAGGAGGTGATATACTAGAAGATCAAGTATTAAACCACACAGATGATGTCCCTGTTATTGTAACACGATGCATTAACTTTATACAGCAAAATGGTAGGTAACTTGTATTAACCCCTAATTGTAACTCACTGTGTCAACTTCATACAACGAAGTGGTAGGTAGCTTGTATCAAACCAAGCAGCTTTACACAACAAAATGGTAGGTCACTTTGATTGATCCCTAACTGTGCCAATTTTATACAACAATATGGTAGGTGACTTAAATTAAACCACACAGATAATGTCCCCGCAGTTGTACCTCGCTATGTCAACTTTGGTCAATAATCCAAATAGTTCAGTTGTTTTTTCATGTCAGTTGATGATGCATTTTATATGAGAGACTGAAAATCTGATCTTACACATGAGGGCAGATAACAGTCACCCGCAGGGTTCAAATTTAACACTTATTTACTATCTAAATACAAGTAGATTTTTACAGATTGCAAGTAGAAAATATTAGCACTTGCTAATTTTTTTACATAATAAAAGAAACCCACTAGGTCTCAGTTTACATTTATGAACATATTTATCTTACTTAGTATATATGTAAGAATATTTATACATTATTACATTCCTGCATCTAGCTGAGTGTGAAAATGTCATTATTTACATGTATAGCTATCTTTTAAAAATGAATCAAGGATTTAAATTATTATTGCAAGTACCTTGATCAAAATAGCAAGTAGAAAACCTTAGCACTTGCTTTTTTTAGCAGGTGGCTAAAAATATTAAATTAGATCCCTGACCCACTCCAGCTGTTGCTTGACGTCATCCTATACAATAAACATACGTCACATTGATTGTCGGCAACAACACACAAACTGCCAATGGTACGCAAGAAAAAGAATCAATCATGGATAAATAGTTCTGAAAGGAACCCTCCAACCCTCGGTGTAACTGATCACTCCAACCCTCGGTGTAACTGATTTAAACAGAACTTTGGCAGACCTTTTGTACTGGTAAAAACAGTTATACACGTACCAATATCTTGTGTTGGAGTTCCTAATTTTCGCCAGATACCAATGAAAGATAATTTATATATTCTGTACTACTTGTGAGGCAGTTGTAATATAATAGCGTACTTTGTTATTAAAGATCGGTGTTATATTGCAGGTGTAAAGATGAAAGGCCTGTACAGAGAGGCAGCTCAGGAGTCCAAGATCAAGACCTTGCTGAACCGCTTCCATGAAGGTGGGTTCTGGTTACACGAGATCTTATAAACAGATTTAACTGGTTGTATGTGTAACAGATTATGTAAAGTTAGAAAAATATTTTATTTTAGAATCCCTTTACATGATCATTTAGACATTGCTGTCAGACCAACTGAGACAAAATAGTGAATACTTAAAATCTGATTATTTAAATGTAACCAGGGTAAAAGTAAAAATGATACAGATTTATAAATTGAGACCCATTTCTGACACTTCAAGATTGCCGTATGTCCCTTTAATAAGATGTGTTAAACTGGACTTGAGATTTGTCAATGTTGCCTCCATATTTGGTATAGTTTGTATTAATATATCTATTTCTTTAGTCTAATGTAGGTACACTTAAAACCCTTTAATTTTTTCTTAACAAATACTCCATATTTCAGATGCACGTGCTGTTGTGTTGCAGACAGAAGAGCACAGTGTGCACGAGGTGTGTAACGTATTCAAGAGATTCCTCCGGAATCTCAGTGACCCCTTGCTGACTGCCCATTTGTACAGACGCTGGATTCAGACAGCTGGTAAACATGTTTTTCTTGCACTCTACAAAAATTCTGCAATCCGATTGGTTGACTTTAAACAATTTGTGACAATTCAGTATTGCGTAACCTGTTTCAAATCCAGTCATGAGACGTTAAACCGCCAAAAACATGGCATCATGTAGTTTTATTTGAAAGCTTTTGCTAGAAAAACTTGAAAAAAATCTGGAAACAGGTTAACCAGTATTGAAGTGACAGTATATCAGTTGTTTAACGGGTGCAAATCTCAGTTAACCCTCTCATTAGTTGTTGTTTTATGTTAATATGAACATAATGCGCTTCTGAAATCTGCAGATTATTGAACGTTCATCTGCTCTATCTATAACTAGATGACGCTTTTAAGTAACCCAGTTAAATTTTATTCCATATCTTTTAAAGAGACACTGTTCGTAAGTAAGCAGATATTGAGCATAACGAAGTAACTGTCTGACATTTAATCAGTGAAATATATAGATGGAAACTTGAGCATAGACCCAATGAAGACTGAAGTAATACATTTGTGAGTTTGAAAAAAAAGGTTTTAATTATTATTTGTAACTGCTGATCACGTGACTTCCTTTAGCACATTCGGTTTTCTACGTAGTATGTATTGTGTATGTCCCATTTAGCTCAGTTAGGAGTGACATCGACTAATGCGCGCACACTATTATTACCCACAAGTGTAATTTTAGTTTGGGCTGGGCTGCTAGCTCAAACTCCCGAAGCGGTACTTCTTTTTTTGTAACGCAATTGAATTTCGTCAAACAAACTTAGTCTTAATTAGTAAATATTCAATAATGTTAGTGTGTAATGTTTGTGAATGTAATTAGTGTGTGTTTTATGAGCTAAAAGACATTGTCCCTTTAAATGGCATATACAATTCTGACACAAAAAAAAGATAGTATAAAAACTCTTCAGTATGTTTTTAGCAGGTTCATCAAATAAAACTGAAAATAAATAATCAATTTGATTACCTTCAGCCACTGCTTTAAAGAATGTGTTAACAATTTGAGCGAATTATGATGAAAAATAAATGTCATCTAGTGTATAAAGTAAGACATTACAGAAACAGTTTCATTCAATGAAGCATTTAGACTGTTATAATGGCATAGTTAACTAAACCAACACACATTCAAGTTAATATACCTCCAGCTATAAAATTAATATAATAATTGTATCAATATGCTAATTTACTAAATTAATGTACTGTGTGTTTTTGCTTAAGGTGAAAGCGATCACAACACGAAGCTCCAGTGGTACAAGTATCTGCTGCAGCAACTCCCACGCATCAACTACCTCACTCTCAGATGTTTGGCGAACCACCTTTATAAGTAAGTCAACTACCTCACTCTCAGGTGTTTGGCGAACCTCCTTTATAAGTTGGTCATCTACCTCACTCCCAGCTGTTTGGCAAACCACCTTTATAAGTTGGTCATCTACCTCACTCCCAGCTGTTTGGCAAACCACCTTTATAAGTTGGTCATCTACCTCATTCTCAGACCACATTTATAAGTCAATCGACTACCTCAAATGTTTTGCCAGCCACCTTTATAAGTAAGTCATCTACCTCTCTCTCAAATGTTTGGCTACCTTTATAAGTAAGTCATCTACCTCTCTCTCAAATGTTTGGCTAGCCACCTTTATAAGTAAGTCTTCTACCTCTCTCTCAAATGTTTGGCTAGCCACCTTTATGTCAGCATTCTCACTGCACTACATCCTCAAATGTATCTGTATAAACATTAGTGTAATGAAGGCAAAATAACTGGCCAACACGATATTACACTAGCTAACATCAGCTAACTCTGTCCAACATTGTCTAACACTGTATAAAATGGGCTAATATTGTCTAACACTGGCTAACACTGTCTAACACTATCCAACATTGTCTAACACTGTCTAAAATAGGCTTATATTGTCTAAAATTGTCTAACATTTGTTTACGTTTGTTTAATGTCCACATTACCTCCCCTTCATAGTAATCATATTACCTCCCCTTCATCATAATCATATTACCTCCCCTTCATCGTAATCGTATTACCTCCCCTTCATTGTAATCATATTACCTCTCCTTCATTGTAATCGTATTACCTCCCCTTCATCATAATCATATTACCTCCCCTTCATCGTAATCGTATTATCTCCCCTTCATCATAATCATATTACCTCCCCTTCACCATAATCATTACCTCCCCTTCATCATAATCATATTACCTCCCCTTCATAGTAATCATATTACCTCCCCTTCATCATAATCATATTACCTCCCCTTCACCATAATCATTACCTCCCCTTCATCATAATCATATTACCTCCCCTTTATCGTAATCGTATTATCTCCCCTTCATCATAATCATATTACTTCACCATAATCATTACCTCCCCTTCATCATAATCATATTACCTGCCCTTCATAGTAATCATATTACCTCCCCTTCATCATAATCGTATTACCTCCCCTTCATCGTAATCGTATTACCTCCCCTTCATCGTAATCGTATTACCTCCCCTTCATCATAATCATATTACCTCCCCTTCATCGTAATCGTATTACCTCCCCTTCATCATAATCATATTACCTCCCCTTCACCATAATCATTACCTCCCCTTCATCATAATCATATTACCTCCCCTTCATCATAATCACATTACCTCCCCTTCATCATGATCATATTACCTTCATCATAATCATATTACCTCCCCTTCATCATAATCAAACTACCTCTCCTTCATCATAATCATATTACCTCCCCTTCATCATAATCATATTACCTCTCCTTCATCATGATCGTATTACCTCCCCTTCATCATAATCATATTACCTCCCCTTCATCATAATCATATTACCTCCCCTTCATCATGATCGTATTACCTCCCCTTCATCATAATCATATTACCTCTCCTTCATCATGATCGTATTACCTCCCCTTCATCATAATCATATTACCTCCCCTTCATCATAATCATATTACCTCCCCTTCATCATGATCGTATTACCTCCCCTTCATCATAATCATATTACCTCCCCTTCATCGTAATCATATAACCTCCCCTTCATCATAATCATATTACCTCCCCTTCATCATAATCATATTACCTCCCCTTCATCATAATCACATTACCTCCCCTTCATCGTAATTGTTCCCGGATTCCTATGTATCCTTCCCCTCTCTCTGGGGCGGCTCTAAATAACCTATACTGTTTTGATGAGCCGTTAAACAACATTTGATTCAATTCAATTCATCATAATCATATTACCTCCCCTTCATCATAATCATAATACCTCCCCTTCATAATCATATTACCTCCCCTTCATCATAATCATAATACCTCCCCTTCATAATCATATTACCTCCCCTTCATCGTAATCATATTAGCTCCCCTTCATCGTACCCTTCATCATAATCATATTATCTCCCCTTCATACCTCCCCTTCATCATAATCATATTATCTCCCATTCATCATAATCATATTATCTCCCCTTCATCGTACCCTTCATCATAATCATATTATCTCCCCTTCATACCTCCCCTTCATCATGATCATATTACCTCCCCTTCATCATAATCATATTATCTCCCCTTCATACCTCCCCTTCATCATAATCATATTATCTCCCATTCATCATAATCATATTATTTCCCCTTCATACCTCCCCTTCATCATCATCATATTACCTCCCCTTCATCATAATCATATTATTTCCCCTTCATACCTCCCCTTCATCATAATCATATTATCTCCCTTTCATCATAATCATATTATTTCCTCTTCATACCTCCCCTTCATCATAATCATATTATCTCCCCTTCATACCTCCGCTTCATCATGATCATATTACCTCCCCTTCATCATAATCATATTATTTCCCCTTCATACCTCCCCTTCATCATAATCATATTATCTCCCTTTCATCATGATCATATTACCTCCCATTCATCATAATCATATTCAATACCAACTTGTGATGTGATGACATTGCAGTCTGTCCAAGCACTCTGCAGAGAACCTGATGACATTGGACAACATATCTATAGCTTTCGGCTCAACGTTGATGAAGTCGAGTAAGGCAGAACAGGGCACTACTCAGGACGCTATCGGCAGTAGCATGCAGCTGGAGATGAAGGTCATATCAGATATCGTCACATATTACGAGTGGCTGTTCGATGTAAAAGAGGTAGGAGGTTGATGTGTATGAAGAGGTTCTCAGTCAGTGATCAGATGTTAATTGAAACTTTAAAAAAATCTCTGAAACTACTATCAATAAGACCTGGGTCTGATTTAGGTCAAAACTGTACTTTTAGGTTGTATTATTCTCATGTTGTTCAGGTTCAAATTCTACTAGGGGCTCGACTTGTAGTGAGAAAGTGTCGCTTCTTTTGGATGCGGGAGGTTTACAGTACTGGTTCTACCAAGGAAAAAGTGGGTGGTCTGCCTCCACAACTTAAATATATGAACCCTCATTATATAGCCTAAAATGGGCTGAAAATGAAGTAAAACACTATTCAGATTCAAATTGTTTTAATGCGAGTTTTTGGTTGACTGTGTTCTATGAAAGCTACATTTTCTGTTCGTCTTTTATTACTACTTTTGTTTGTTCTTCAAATTTCAGATTGAGGCCAAACAAAGCACTATAGAACAGCAAATTAAGGAAGCGGAATCCAGAATACAGCAGATAACGAGTGATCCCAGAAAAGTAAGTACAGTACCGGCTTCATAAGCTCCACTCCATTTGAGAAAATATTTAATTGGACTCTAATATATCCTGGCTATTTAGGTCTGTAATTCTGTCAGTTGGTACACATGTTTACTGGATTTCTTTATTTTACAATAACCTACTTTTCACACTAGTATATCTCTTTAAAGGAACTAACCTACCAAATAATGTCAAAATTACTCTACAAAACTGTTTATCAAAACTCAGTCCAGATGTTCAGGTCATATAATAATGTATGTGTGCCGATTAAAAGTATAGGTTTATTCACGGGTTCTTACAATACCCAGTTTTAGGTTTTGGCCTGGCTAATTAAAACTGATCATATTGTGTCTATAGAGTTTGGATTCTCAAAATATTTAAGTTATATGTATATGCCCCGTCGTCAGTAAGTTTAGAAACAGTGTACATCTGTTGTAAAATTTGGCTGTTGTTGGTGGGGTAGCTACTTTGATGGAATGTTCCTGCTAGTATTAATTTTATAGGTTTTCAAAATATGTAAGTTATATATATAGCTTCTTGTCAGTAGGTTTAGAAATGGTATAAGTTTATAAGTTGATCACATGTACAGTTAATCTGTATATGACAGCCATTTTACTTGTTTTATTGCAGTCTATAGCACCAGTCAATGAGTTAATCATTTGGGTATATTTCCTGGACCCCAAGGGGAAAGCAGAGTCGGTCAAGGTAGGTTACTCATTTATCTCGGGGTATATTTCCTGGACCCTAAGGGGAAAGCAGAGTCGGTCAAGGTAAGTTACTCTTTTAGCTCAGGATATATTTCCTTGACCGCTTGCGGGAAGCGAAGTCTTTCAAGGTAGGTTACTCCGTCATCTAGGGGTATTTTTCCCGGAACCCTAGGAGAATGCCGAATCTGTCCTTTTATTTTTGGGTCTACTTCCTGAACCCAAAAAGGAAAACAGAGTCTTTCAAGGTAGGTTACTCAATCATCTAGGGGTATATTTCCAGGAACCCTAGGAGAATGCCGAATCTGTCCTTTTATTTTTGGGTCTACTTCCTGAAACTCAAAATGGAAACCGAGTCTTTCAAGGTAGGTTACTTCATCATATCTGGGCATATTTCCATGCGCAAATTGTCTGGTCCCCTAGAGATGTGCTAATTGTCTGGTCCCCTAGAGATGTGCTAATTGTCTGGTCTCCTAGAGATGTGCTAATTGTCTGGTCCCCTAGTGATGTGCTAATTGTAATAGGACCAGAAAAATTAAACATAAATATTTAGGCACTCAGTGGGTTTGAACTCGGGACCCCTTGTATGTGAAGCGGACGCTCTACCAATATCGCCATAAAAGCTAGCTCTGCGACAAGACGGTAGTAACGCGCTTATAAACTATCTATTTACATACCCCGCAACTGATCCTATTACACTAATTACCTAAATGCTGAACCTTTGAAGGTAATTGTCACTTTCATCTTTACAACATACAAGCAAGAAGATTAATTCTGTTAATCTACAAAAAGTGTAAGAAAAAGACATCCGCAGAGTTTAAGTATGTTACCCTTTTGTAAGTTCACATATTTTAAACCTGACGTGCCATGTTTTAAGTGATTATATCTCTTGTACTACAGATCACCAAGAACACGACGGTGTCGGAGGTGATTGGTTCCCTGATATCCAAGATGAAGCTAGTGTCACCTACAAGCTGGTCACTGCATGAAGTCGTCAAGAGTGAAATAGGTGGGCTAAAACATCCAAACAGACCATTGACTTTATTTACATCTTTTATAAAACAATCTGTGGCTTAAACAATGCAGAGGTCATTGTCCTGGTAACGGGGCGTCCGTGGCCGAGTGGTTAGAGTCTCTGACTTGCAATCACTTGCCCCTCACCGCTGTAGGTTCGATCCCTCAGGGGCCTAGGAATCTTTATGTGAGGAAGCTATCCAGCTGGCTTGCGGAACGTCGGTGGTTCTGCCCAGGTGCCCGCCCGTGCACGAAAATTGCCCGGAGGGGCACCTGGGGTCTTCCTCCACCAGTGGAAGCTGGAAAGTCGCCATATGACCTTAGCTGTTGGTGCGACTATAAAATCCAATTCAATTCAATTCAATTGTCCTGGTAACATAAGAAGAACCCGTGGTTGTTATAAATATGCCTGTTATCCACAAGAGTGAAGATTATACAGTTAACTGTATTGAATTTTGCGACAGTATATTAGTTGTTTAATGATTGCAATATTTGGTTTAATGGCGACGTGTTGGCGTAGTAATGGCGACGTGTTGGCGTAGTAATGGCGATGTGTTGGCGTAGTAATGGCGATGTGTTGGTGTAGAAATGGCGATGTGTTGGCGTAGCAATGGCGACGTGTTGGCGTAGTAATGGTGACATGTTGGCGTAGTAATGGCAACGTGTTGGCGTAGTAATGGCGACGTGTTGGCGTAGTAATGGCGACGTGTTGGCGTAGTAAATGATGACGTGTTGGCGTAGCAGTTAAACACAATTTGTGATCATTGAACAACTGATACACCATCGTTAAGGTCAACATTTCAATACTGCTTATTTAAACCTGTTTCCAATGCATTTTTTTGTTTTTGACAGTTTGAAATAAAACATAATGATGTCACGTTTTGACGGTTTAACGTCACATGACTGGATTTGCGATGGGATAAGCATTATTTAACAGTCGCAAATGTTGAACGTCAACCAATCGGATTGCTCGATTTTTGGCAAGTGCATTAGAATGTACTAGAATTGTACATGTACTATGTTGCACTTCAGAATACAAGAAGTATGAATGCTAGTATGCTACTCGTACTACATGGATTCACATTCTACTGTCAGATATCATTTGGATGTAATATAGTTTTTTAGGCCCACACCACCGAATGGTGAGGAACTCTTCGAGCATAAGTCATGTTTGTTCGTCTGTCCGTCCATCCCGAAAAGTTTGTCTCTTTCTCCTCCCACTGTTTTAAACTGATTGTTTCAAAACTTTACAGATGCTTACCTATGATGTCAAGATGAGCATATCTATTCTGTGTCTAAATCGACCTTGTATTATCGGAGGAACAGCCCTTTTTTTATGTTTTCGGCTGATTGTTGTTTTCAGTGGGGTCATCTGTGTCCCATGGACACATTTCTAGTTTCATTTTTTCATTCTTCTTCCGATATATACACTTCCTGATAATGAACATGTGATCGTACTACTATACAAAGGTCAATGTCACAGTCAAGCTCAAATTATGAGTTCAAAGGTCATTTTTTGTTCACCTGTATCTACACAATGTGACAGTAGTCATGTGACCTCACCAAGACCACAGACATGGTCATACGCCATGTTTAAAAGTAATTTTGTTTGTAACAAAATGTACACATGCATACTTCACACTTTTATACGTACAACACATTTTCATACGTACGTCACAGTTTCTTGTCCGAAGTTCGCCTCCTGACTTATCAGATATTGGCGATACTTTTTAGGATGTATCTGTATGAATTCATGTTCACAGACACATTCCTAGTTTGCTCTTAACATTCCCCTTAACTTTTTCTTGTTTTCACCAAACTTGGCATATCTACACATTATGATAATAGTCAGGTGTCATACATTCTGGAACAAGGCCCCAGCAGGCGACACATGAGATTCAGAGATCACCAGTCTTATTTTTATTTTATTTTTCAAAAGCTGTTTTAAATACAGATATTTGCAGGTCTAGGCACTGATATAGCTCCCATAGTAACTTTAAAGTTGTATTTTCTAATTCAGAGCGCCCACTACATGCCAGTACGAAGCTGTGGCCCTTGATTCATGAATGGCAGAACTGGTCCGATGAATATTGTTCTTCCACTGTCCTCTGTCTCAAATCAAATGAACTGCGGGAAAAGATAGAAAAATCTGTAAGTATAAACCAGTCGAAAAATGTATTTGAATATATATATATATTCATATCTGATACCAGTGTAATCTACGACCAGGGATTCAGTGAATGATGATATCTTTCTATAATTAATATCTGTATTTCAGTTTGTTTCATTGTTTTCAGTAGGATCCATACTGTACATAGAATATCTTACATAAGTAACTGTGTATTACATAAGTAATTGTGTATTACATAAGTAACTGTGTATTATTGATTTTAATAAACAGGATACGAGGCTCTTCTGAGTATATCTTTTTATCCAACGAGTTTATAATACACAGTCACTAATGTAAGATTCTATTTATCACGTAACGCACAAACGACATGATAGTTCATTTCATCATTTTAATGATGTCAGTTTACCTGTATAATGCAATAATTTGGAATCGTGACGTCGTTCTGTTGTTTGAATGACGTCGGCTATGTTACGCAGATGTAACGCATTCGCACTACAAATAATGCGACACCTTATACCAAATTTAACGTTTCTAACATGCATTGTATGAAGAAAGAGTTCAAATAATGATAAATACTTAAGGTGTCTGAGCGTATTGTATGATATACCACTCAAACAATTGGACTAAATGTTTCACTGTACACTTACACAGTGATTCGGGCCTCATTTGCAGTTGTAAGTGTTTTACGAGAAATAAAGAAGTCTTGGCTTTATATCACTCCCAGAAGCCATGTTATGTGATAAAAATATCTTGTTTTCAGTATGATCCATCCAAACCACTGTTTGCGGAGATGAAATATTGCGACAAGAAAAAGCCAGTCAAGATGGCTTTCGAGTTCACTCAGGCAAAACTCTCCTATTATAAAGATACAAAGGTAGATATATACTCTTTAGTCAGCCAAATGGTAATATCCTTTGTTATAAATGATGAATCTCGACCTATACTCAACGAAAATACCTATTTGGAGGCTACTATGTTAAGGTATACAGTCGGAAAAATATCTTCTTTTTTTAGTAGGGTAACTCGCCCCTGAGTCGGACAGGTTATTGGTTCTCGGCACCTCTGTCTATTTATTTTCATGCTCCTACTTGCTGAAACCGTCTGGTTGCTTCCTATGTGTTTAATGTATCATTCAATGTCAACTGTTTAGCGGTACCAGTGTTTTTGCTGGGATTACATCATACTTTTCGCACTCACCAAAATTCGCCCTTGCGTCGCACATTTTTAGCAATTTCAGTAGTGGGTCATAAAATTGCTTCGATGTTGCCATAAGCTCATATAAAGAAATTGTCCTTATTTTTCTTCATGTGTGTGTATAAATTTTCTTACATAAATTACATATT
Source organism: Cyrtodaria siliqua (assembly GCA_037043455.1). Taxonomy (NCBI): domain Eukaryota; kingdom Metazoa; phylum Mollusca; class Bivalvia; order Adapedonta; family Hiatellidae; genus Cyrtodaria; species Cyrtodaria siliqua. Next base: position 61,169 of record JAWPHD010004044.1, read on the forward strand.
TTAGATGTCTTCTTGTGTAAAATGTTCGGGTATTGGCTTCTGACTTCAATGTTTGTCTTCAGGGCAGATATATTTAGACATGCCCCAAAGTCGAACATGTAATTGCCCTTGAGTCGGTCTATAAAGGTAACTGGAGAAATCAATAGATTGGGGGGTAATTCTTGTTGTTATGAATGAAAGAAATCATTGGATTGCCTCCCTTTCATAGTAACAGTTATTGACCGTTTCCAGTTGAGAAAGATATTCAACCATCAATAACTGTCCGAGTCAGGGGCAAGTCCGACTTAAGGGCGAGTTACCCTAATATTTTCTGTGATCGAAGATTTAATGCGCCAAAACTGCGTATACATAAATGTCTACACTCAATGAAGATAATTTTAAACTTTTGGAAGTCTGCATGTTGAAAAGCAAGGTCGTACTTACACATTTCTAAGAGAGTTATTGAAATATTTGTCAACCTTTTCGTTTTGGATGTCAGTTTCAAATAAAGTAATGACAGGGCAGGAAATTGGTTTCTGAGTTCATCCTACGTAATATTTGAATGGTCAAATTGATAAATTGTTGAAGAATTTATCTGAATTTCTACTCGTCTTGCATGAGCACTCGTTATAGCAATCGGATGCGGAATTCTCATGCCCTGTGAAAAGATAGGTATTTTTTAAGTGGTGTCCTTTATTATATATAACTTTGATATACTGAAAGGAAAAAGAAACGGGAATTTCCGCTATATATTAATTCCATAATATATATTTCAAGGAAATCCCAAGATGTTTTGTAAAAACAAAAGTTGCAGTTAGAGAAAGGACACAAGTGTGATGTTGTAGACGTTTTAATCACAGTACACGTAACAATAAATTCATAAATGTTTAAGTTCCTCTTGAGGAGCTTGTTCTGTACTGTATTTAACGTAAAGAGTTTGCAAAATTTTGCATCCTAAGTTTGCTAACATGCTTGAGCCAAACGCGTACTCTTGTCAATAATGAAACTTTGCAGGAATACTATTTGCTGTGTTACGTGTTGTTTTAGTCTTTTTTTCCGAAAGGAAAGATCTTACGTAGCCATGTACCATTCGATTAACAGCAGCATATTGTACATACAATATATAGCGGAAATTCCCGTGTCTCGTTTCTTTTTCCTTTCTGTATATATTGATATTTTATTAATAAAATTTGGAATTTGTTGTATTATTATTTGTTTCCAGAGCATCAATTAAATAATTAATTTGAATACAATGAAGATATCATTCAGGGACTTCATACAACAGTGACCTCTGAACCTAGTGGTCTAGTAATGATTTATATGTATGGAATAGTTTACTTATGTTAGTTTGGTTTGGTGCCTGGGAACTAACCATGCTTGTGCCTTCGACATCATACAAGACCGATGTCATCTGTCAGACAACAACAGTGGTGGCATTATACAAGACCTGATGTCATCTGTCAGACAACAACAATGGTGGCATTATACAAGACCGATGTCATCTGTCAGACAACAACAGTGGTGGCATTATACAGGACCGATGTCATCTGTCAGACAAGAACAGTGGTGGCATTATACAGGACCAATGTCATCTGTCAGACAAGAACAGTGGTGGCATTGTACAAGACCGATGTCATCTGTCAGACAAGAACAATGGTGGCATTATACAGGACCAATGTCATCTGTCAGACAAGAACAGTGGTGGCATTATACAAGATCGATGTCATCTGTCAGACAAGAACAGTGGTGGCATTGTACAAGACCGATGTCATCTGTCAGACAAGAACAATGGTGGCATTATACAGGACCAATGTCATCTGTCAGACAAGAACAGTGGTGGCATTATACAAGATCGATGTCATCTGTCAGACAAGAACAGTGGTGGCATTATACAAGACCGATGTCATCTGTCAGACAAGAACAGTGGTGGCATTATACAAGATCGATGTCATCTGTCAGACAAGAACAGTGGTGGCATTATACAAGATCGATGTCATCTGTCAGACAAGAACAGTGGTGGCATTATACAGATTTTTAAAATGTACATAGTATTCATGTAAATCTAAAATGTGGAAAGTAACAAAACTTCATACCTTGATACTTACCCGATTGTTTCAGAGTGTAAGCAACCCCGCCGGAAGCTGGAATGTCGAGGACCTGAGTATATATAAAGGATTTGATTCTAAACGATCATCACCTACCAAGTAAGTTAACATATAATCCTGCCAGTGTGTATGCTATACTATACTGAGGGAAAAAAGTTTTAACAAGTTTTTTAGATGAAATAATAATGTATACAAGATATACTGACATTTTGGGACTTGAAGGGTTTGACCCCTACGTTCATTTATTCGTTACGTCATTAATATGTTTGACTGTTAATGATGTGTGTTTCATAAAATATTGTGTCTCTGGCAGTAGTTTCTTGATTTTACAACCAAAAATGTATTATTTCCAGGGTGCAACAAAAACTTGCTAAACTTTTTTCCCTTGGTATATAATACAAATCATATCTTTTGAATATTATAAAGCATTTTGGATGCGATGGTTTAACACTGGAAGCTGTACTTGTGGATGGCAGGAAGAAAACAGTATGGAAACGAAGGCTGATATTCCTGATTAAAAAATAAAATAACCACAATTTAGGTTTCAGAGATCAGCAGAGCAGTGATGTTAGTTTGGGCATCCGTCCATATTTATATTTTGGTGGTGACTACTTCTCCAAAACTAATTTATCCATTTTCCTGCAACTTTACAGGAATTTTGCTCTTGATGTGGGAAATTTGCTCAAAATGTGGTTAATACTTCTACAAAAACAAATTGGGATTCAATTGGAACCAAAATCATGGATTGGTAGGACATGTAGTTGGTCCTAAACAAAATTCATTTTAATTTCATATCAAACATGGCTACCAGTGGCCATCTTTGTTTACACAGCATTATATAGAGAGAAAATGTGATGACTACTCTGAAACTACTTGAAGGAAGTTCATGAAACTACTTGATGGATGTTCATGAAACTATGATGGATGTTCATGAAACTACTTGATATATGTTCATGAAACTACTTGATGGATGTTCATGAAACTACTTGATAGATGTTCATGAAACTACTTGATGGATATTCATGAAACTTTACGGGAATGTTACCCTATATGTCTAGTTTGTCCTAAGTAAAAGTTAGGTTGACCAGAAATTCAAAATGACCACCACAGCTAAAAAATAGATTTTCAAAATACAATTTTGTGTCGACTACTTTTCAAAAATCACAAGTGGCATTGATTTGGAACCTCTGCCAATATGACTGGCATGACATGTAGATGGTCATAAACAAAATTCGTTCAGATACGACTTCAAACATAGCCGCCAGTTTCCATCTTTGTTTACATAGAGTTATATAGGACAAACTTGTGGTGACTTCTCTTAAATAAACTACTGGATGGATTTTTATGAAACTTTACAGGAATGTTACTCTTGATGTCTAGTTAGTAATAAGTATAAATTCACAGTAAAAATCAGATTGACCATGGATATAGATTTTAAACATTACAATTTTGTTGCAGCTACTTCTCAAAAACAGTAAGTGGTATTGATTTGGAACCTCTACCAAAATGACTGGCATGTTCCTTAACAATATTTAGAAATACCATCTTTATAGTGCTAACTAAAAATACTGCCTTTATATGCCCAAATAGAAAAAATGCCTTTGTATTCCCAAACTAGAATTACTGAAAACACGGTCTTTGTTAGCTCAAACTAAAAATACTAAGACAACGCTAATTTGTTATACCAGAATCAGTAAATGATAGTCGTGTTTATTTGATTTAATGTTCTCTATTTCAGATGGGCATTTAGCTTTCTTTCCAAGGGAGATAAAGTCGGGTAAGTTTTTAAAACTTTTTTTTTTATGATAACAACAACAACAACAATGGGGATGGCGATTGGGTAAAAAAAACATGAACTCCTCTGTGAGCCTATGTACACAACAGGGCATTACAACTTACTTTCACATATATACACAGGAAACATGTTGTGTGTGCCACATGTGTTGCTCTCTTTTGTATATCATGTTACATCTGTGCCATTAATGTAAATGATACATATGTGTCACATAAGTACCACATTTATATTATTCATGTTAAAATAATACACCTGTGCCACATATGAAATGTATACATATGTATTTCATATGAAACTACTACACATAAATTACATAAAGCATTGATATCAATTTTGTTGAATATTGTAGAAAATGGTTAAACAGCATGTTTAAGTTTTGATACTATTTAGTAAAATTTATTTTCAAATGTATTAAGTATGTGTTACTTTCATATGAAATACATATGTGGCACATATGTAGAACATGTACATTTCATGCCTAGATATTTTGACTGTGTATGCTTTATAATGTTGATTATTCGTAAACTGTTAAAGTATTGTTAGCCCAATCAGTTGTCTGAGCATTGCTTAACCCTTAACCCGATACATATATATTATAATGGACTGTTCTTCCTTCGAATTAAGACCATTCCATTTATGTGACAAAGGGGTATTTTGGGGAAAATAACTGATCAGCAGCCAGACATTGTAAACCCTAATCGGCCTGCGAGTTACAATACCGCGTGATTGAATATGCGTAAAATTAATTAAGAGTTGGTATCTCTTCATTGACGCTCCACTTTTGGCGTTTTGCCTGGCTTGTTAAAACCATTTATATTGTGTCTATAGAGTTTGGATTCTCTAAATATTCAAGTTATATATATATCCCGTCGTCAGTGGGTTTAGAAGTTGTAAAATTCGACTGTTGTTGGCGGGATAGCTGCTTTATTGGAATATTCCTGGTAATATTGATTTTATGTATTTCGTTGCAGCCAGAAAGATCTTCCATACTTTGGTCGAGCTGTTTATTGTAACTCAGAAAATGATCTGCTGTGTTGGCTGGCTGCCATGATTATGGCTCAGGTACTTTTTTTGTCTGTCTGTCATGTCGTCTGTCTGTGTAGCGATTTATTTATCACATAATGTCCCTTGTTAGCAGTGTCAAACACCCATTTCATATTCTGTCGTATGCACACATGTGTAATACAACATGGAACGATTGTGATTGGTTGAGCATGAATGCACTAAATCTGTATAACACTACGCGAGTTTGGTTAACTGAAACTATTTTATTTATCATAAATATCAACTTATTATTTATCAACAACTTATAGAAAATAACAAAATACAAATCAGTTTTAAACTCGGCGTAAAATGTCCTTTTGTAAAGCGATAAAACACAACTATGATGCATCACTATTTCTTTTTCAGCATCCCACCGGGTTTTCATAGCAATATGTGTACAGTAAAGATAATAAGGTACGTTCAATCAACAGCTGCCAATTAGTCGGCTTAATATACATCGAATCTCTTCTTACTTAATGTTGTCTTAGACCTTATTTAACCCTTAACCCCCTACATAATGGACCGTTCTTTCTTTGAATTAAGACCGTTCCATTTATGTGACATAGGGGTGTTTTGGGAAATTGACTGATCAGCAGTCGGACATTGTAAACCCTGATCAGCTTGCGAGTTACTCCTAATTAAACGGGGCGGCGTATATAAAGACAATTCACTTCCGAATTACACATTCCTCTTAATAAAATTGTATACATTGGTTTGAAAAAAATGGTACGAGATACGAGTCAGAAACTAAGTAGACTTTTGCTGTTTCTCGGAACATATAATGGATTCATTTCAAAATTAGTTTTAAAAGCAAAGGCTATTATAGTTGTGCTTAAGGGTTAAGGTGTAATAGCACCTTATAATGTGTCGTCTGACTATCAGGTACATTTGTTGTGATTAATTAGTTTCTATAAGCAATGTTGGGGTGGGGGCCAGATCGACTATGTGTTTCTATATGTTCATTGCCACCATTTTGAATGAAATTATGATTGACATACTCAAAACCCACTGGAGGCGTATTCAGTTACTGGTATTTCCTTGGTAAAATTCTGTAATAGTTGGTTTACTATATGCATTATCAACACAACACATGGGTTAAATTTGGTAAACAAGCTTTGTTAAGAAATTTGCCACTTTGATTACTTTAAAAGTGCAAATAATAAAGAACTCTAAGCATTTTGTATGCATTTTATTTTTGTATTATTATTGTAAATATTGAAAACACAATGGCATCCTTGTAAATCTAAGCATAAATGTATTCATTGATAAAGCTAAAACTTAGTCTTACCCTCTTTTCCCTACATCCTGTGTATGTGTTTCTAAGTCCGTACTGAAAGGTTCCAAATGGAGTGGTCGTTATGGTAACATTTCTTAAATGATATTCCTACCATACAAATTGCAGTGTTGAACATATGTGTTAAATGGATACATTTTGTATCTATCTTATACATTAATTAAGTATATGGGCCATTATATTAACACCAATTTAAGTCCTTAATAAGTTTTGGGCCACTAAAAAAACAAACTATTTTTTGAAAAAGTAAATTTTTGGGACACCATTTATTGTAATTAATTTATATTGTCCCAAAACAAATGGTGAATAAGGTAGTCATTGTTCTTTTGGTATTTGTTTCAGGTTTTAATTCAGGGACATGTGCAATGAATGCTGCTGAAGTACGTCTGTTGTAGCCTGCATATGTGCAATGAATGCTGCTGAAGTACGTCTGTTGTAGCCTGCATGACTGGTGTTGAGGGGAAGTAGTCCATGCACGGGCTGCTGTATTGTGTTTTGAGTCACGTAGGAAGAAGTCCATGCACATGCTGATGTATTGTGTTCAGATTCAGGCAGGAAATTATCAATGCACGTGCGTGCTGCTATATTGTGTTTGGAGTCGGGGGAGGAAGTTGTTACTGCACATGCAATATTACATATCTGACACAAACAGAAACAGGTGCTAGGTGAAGAGATCACCATGGGATGTCCTTAGAACATGGAAAGTAGACATGGTGAATGGAGAGCCACTCTGTGTCTAGGGAAATCCATTGAGCTGTCTCTGGGGTTACATGTAACACATATGCGGTTGTAGAGACCATCTGGGCTCTTTAAGGAGTGATTGATTTGGTCATAAATGTGATTATAGTTCAGTCTTTTTTTAATACAGAAGAACCCCTGTGTTTGATGCATTGATGTTGTTAAGTTACATGAGGGGTTAGAGTCGCGGTTTGCTGGTGAACACTCTCTATTTTGAGACTGTCAGGCAGTAAAATGGAACCAACTGTAGGTAACCAGAGCGCTAATGTGTGGTGATGGTAGTATTTGATAATGGTATCAAATTAACATGTTTGTACTTTAAACAAGCATGCAATGCATGCAGGATTATTACATTTGTTTTAATTACTGACTTCATTGGCATACTTCTGAACAAGATTCCTGTGAACAATGAGCCAAACATTCCAAAAAACTTAACCAAAAACATTCTGATATTTATTATATTTGCACTGATGTTTATTAAATCATCACTTATTAAAGCACACACGTTTAGCCCATCTATCTATTATGGCCGTTTGATAATGCTCGTAGATTTGAATGATAATGTGACATCAGTTGTGTCTGGACAGCCCTACACGTCTACACACCACTATAGCTGTCTGGTTGCAGTATGAATCTCATTTCCAGCACATTTTATGATATTCAGTTTTTCGGAATTTTGGCAGAAGAAACTACAGGTTGGCCTCTTCAGTGTTCTATTTAGTATTATGATCTATCTTGTATCTTTAATATTCCTCTATATCAAATTTAAATATGTATTTAAAGGAATGGGCTTCCTTGTTTCAGCCCAGTACTGTTATGATATATCAGCAATATGGGGCTGAAATGTGTTAAATTAAAGGTAGGAAGGGTCCAAAACTTAAAAACATACTGAAAGGCATATAGAGCCATAATTGTTTCCTGTCAAAATATCCAGTATCCGTGACTTCCATTACATCAAACAAGGTCACGGGTCAAAGGTCACTGTTACAAAACATGACATCCTTAACATCAACCAATGTGACTGTTATAGAACAAATATCAAGCAAGGTCACAGGTCACAGGTCACAGGTCACTGTTATAAAACATGACATCCTTAACATCAACCAATGTGACTGTTATAGAACAAATATCAAGCAAGGTCACAGGTCACAGGTCACTGTTAGAGAACATGACATCCTTAACATCAACCAATGTGACTGTTATAGAACAAACATCAAGCAAGGTCACAGGTCACAGGTCACTGTTAGAGAACATGACATCCTTAACATCAACCAATGTGACTGCTATAGAACAAACATCAAGCAAGGTCACAGGTCACAGGTCACTGTTAGAGAACATGACATCCTTAACATCAGCCAATGTATGTGTTAATACAGAGCAAACATCAAGCAAGGTCACAGGTCACTTTTATAGAACATGAGATCTATAACGGTCACCTGAACCTGAGATCTATAACATCTACCAAGGTCTCATGTTGCTTTGTCAAACAAAGCTAATGGTAAACGAGACATTATGACTTTTATTTATTATGAATAATACAACTGTTTTGAGCAATAACATGTAGGCTTTTACACTGGGTACATGGGCTTGCACATTGAATAAATGGGTTTGTCTTATAGACAATTGAACATATACTGTGCACATTGGATAAATAGGTTTGCACACTTGGTAAATGGGCTTGTGCACAGGTTACATGAGCTTGCACACTAAATATTTGTGTCTTTGTATTAATGGTTTGCTTGTTTCCTTCAGCCTTATTTTCCCATCATTAAAACATAAAATAATGTTTTCATTCCAAAGTGTTTTATTAAATACACTGCAGACGTATCATACATAGTACAATATATGTGCTGGGATAGTTTTTAGCTCGACTGATCAGAGATCAGTAGAGCTTATGCCGTGGTGCCGTGTCCGTCGTCCGTCCGTCCTTAAACTTTTTTTTGTAGCGACTACTCCTCTGAAAATATTCAATGGATTTTCATGAAACTTTACAGAAATGTTGCCCATGAAGTCTAGTTGATCTTAGCAAAAATTCATGCTGAAGTGAAATCCAAGATGGCCACCACAGCTAAAAATAGATTTTTAAAAAACAAGTTTGTAACGACTACTTCTTGAAAACTATAACTGATATTGATATGGGGCTTTTTCTAAAATGATCAGCATGACATGGTGTTGATCCTTGTCAAAAATTGTATTGATTCGACATTAAACATGGCCGCCAGTGGCCATCTTTGTTTACATAGATTTATATATTAAAAAAGTGTAGCGACTACTCCTCTGAAACCACTGGACGGATTTTCATGAAACTTCACAGGAATGTTGCTCTTGATATCTAGCTGATCCTAGCAAAATTTCAGGTTGATCGAAAATTCAAGATGGCTGCCATGGTTAAAAAAAGGTTTTTAAAAAACAAATTTGTAGCGACTACTTCTTGAAAAATATAAGTGATTTTTATAGGGGACTTTTTCTAAAATCATCAGCATGGCATGATATTGGGGGTTTGTCAAACGTTTTTTTTGATTTGACATTAAACATGGCTGCCAGCGGCCATCTTTGTTAACATAGAGTTATACAGTAAACATTTATAGCAACTACTCCTCTGAAACTACTTGACAGATTTTCATGAAACTTCACAAGAATGCTGATCTGACTATTAAAAACATATCAGTAGAGCTTCAAGGTCATTGACCTCTTGTTTATAATGACAGCAATATTTGTCAACCGGCAATTCCATTTCATTGTGATATTTCTCCTATATTCTTTCACACACAGTATACATTTTATTTCTTTACAATAGCTGCTGCATAGGTGACATTATAACATTATAAACAGTTTTTAAGTTAAAAGGATACATGGCACTCTGAAATTATTGAATGCAGGGGCGTAGATGGCCTTTTTAAAGCTGCAGGCCCGCTTAATTTCTGAGCACTGTAGGGGGGTCCTCCCTAAGAAAAAAAAAGATAGTGTTTCTGGTGCATTTTCAAGATTTCCCAGAATAATCTACAGGCCCGGGCCTCCGTCTGCAGGGCCTTAGTGCAGCTACGCCACTGGAATGGGCATTAAAGTTTTATCTAAGGCATTTGTACTTACATTTTTCTTGTACATATTAAAATAACTTTAATATTTTATATATTATTTTACCATAACTAATTGATTCATTATACTCAACCATTAGACGTTTGGCAGTCTTATCAAGAATTCAAATTGTGTAAGAAAACTAGCTTGATGTTACAAGTTTGTATGAGAACCAGGCGTGATGGGTATGTTTTTAACGCTGTGGCATAATATATGCAGGTAATATATTCATTGTCTTCCAGTGGATTACTCTTCCATCAGTGACATTAGTTAGAGCTATTCCTTCCCTGTGTGGTTGCCGGGGTAGAATACAACCACTGCAAATACCGCTAGAGACAGAGGGGTAGGACCCCCCCCCCCCCCCCCCCCCCCCCCCCCCTTCATGTTCATTTTGTCAGTTTTTTATCATGCTCATTCAAGTTTTTTTTATGACACCACATATGCAAATGTGGAAACGTGGCTCCATCGTAAATGGAGTGTCTGCAATAGAATTTGCAGTTCTTCAGGTTAGAAGGTTCTAGGCCCATTCTCTATATTTTATCTAAATGTAAATGGAGGATAAGCCTGGCATGTTCGTCCTTGTTTGACGCCATATAACCTTTCTTGTGTTGGTGCGCCAATTCCCAATTCAATTAGATTTAGGGCTATTCCATTAAAACATACCCGGGACCCAGCAAGGCAATTTAATAAACATTTAATGGGTGAACCCTATTTTCCAAAATTTGGTTCTTTACGGTAAACTCAGTTTTGCATCTATGGGTAGGTGTTCAATACTAACAAGTGCTTTTCTGGGTCCAGTATTTTAATGGAATAGCCCTTATAATTTACATGTGATCATTTTGTTTGCTACATGTATTTTGATAATTATTATATAAAGCAATACATGATAATTTAAACTTGTGTCTGTGTTTGTTCCTGTTGACCGGCAAATTTGTGTATTATGTATGTAATAGGTTTAGCAATTTTACAATCGCATCTTTCCCATTGTTGATAAATAGCAAAGTTCTTTTGCTTTTGACCTGTCAGATTTGTTGTCCCCTGCCTTCTTGCGAATAGCTGAGGGCATTTGAGTGGCAGCATCCATCCTTCCATTCATTTGGGATGACAAATCAATGCTTCTAAATTGTACAGAAAATGGCTATAAGGTATTTTGCGCTCAAGAAATGTTGCTGCCAAATTAGCACTTTAGTTATTCTACTTGATCGAAAATTAGCCATTTCACGGGTAAATACTGAAACTAATGTAAGTTTGAGAGGATATAAATTATATTTTTAAAGTGAAAAGAGGATGTAATTGGTAATTTTGATATTCGTGTATTTTGATAGTGGTATATTTTATTGAAATATTTAAGTCACAATTCCAGTTATATTTCTATATACATCACTTTATTTTGTAATGTGTTATGCAGATTTATTACATTTATGTGGGTGAAAGATTGGGATTTCTCAGTGAAAGAATATTCATAATCGCTAAATATGAATAACTAACTCCGAACACAGAAATAACTAACTGTGACTTTGAGTCATGACGTCAATAAAGTGTTGCTGATGTGGACGTCATCCACCAGTAATGTTCAGTAAAATGAATAATTCTATTAAAATCATACATAAACTGATTTAAAATGTAATAAATAGATTATTTAACTGCTGGATTCGATTATAGGGAAATACTTCGCGAGATGGTAGGAGTGTGTTGTTTATTCTCTCACGCATAGCGCATTTGTGAAAACATGAAGGATTTTTCGATTTTAATCGATCCAAGCAGTTAAATAATCTCTTTATATAGAGTGATTATTGGCACCTTATAAATGTTTTTTCATCTACCTAGCCGTAGTTTCTACATTGTATCTCATTTTTATGCCCGCAAAGGGCGGCATATAGTAGTCGCACCGTTCGTTCTTCTGTCTGTCCGTCCGTCTGTACAATTGAATCCGGTCAATAACTCTGACATTCCTTGACGGATTTGTTCACCACAACAAGACGACGTGTCGCGTGTCAAATCCAGGTCCATGTATTTAATAGATATAAAATAAGTCATAAAACATCAAAAAAAATTATGCTGAACATATAAAATAAACGGTCTGAAAATGGTAACCATGGTGACGCACCAAGGATAGCTATTTTAAACATAACTTGACGGAAAAATAAATCTCTGTATTGCTAAGCGATCGTCATTGTGTATATATCTCCGATTTGCTCCGCTTGACAGCTATTTATAACTTTCAGGTTTCTCTATGGACTTTAAAACTCATTGTAAATTATTGTTTTCAATTATTGCGCGGTATTATAGAAAAATGTTAATATTCCATCTATATATGAACTATTTCACGCTTTAAATTGGTCATTTCATACTTTATTTTAGACCCCAGAGCCTGATGTACTCCCTTTGATACTGTGTATTGAATGGTTTACAATGAATTTGAGGTAATAAAATATTGTTTGTTTTGTGGTCTATCGCTGAGATTACCTATGTAAAGCGGTATATTTTAAAAGTATCATTTATTTACTAAAGTAACTTGTTTTGAAATATATATGCAAATGGAGAGTGGGCCTGGCATGTTAATAGGGATATAACTGGGCTAAAGCTCAATGACGTCCCATACTGTGTAAACCTCTTAATACGATGTCCGACATAATAAACCTATACTTGTGTATATACATATACTTTTGTATACATGTATATACCGAGTCAGTAATAAACTGTTTGTCCGAAATCATTGACCATTTCAGTTTATTTTTAAAACATACTATAATTTCGAGCCCTATTCCTGGAAGGTTCTATCACCTCTTGTAAGTAAATTTTTATCAAGATCAAACCCGCAGCTGACACATCTCGTGAGATCCTTATCTTGCAGTTACCTGGAGGCGATACAGACTTTCAGATCTATTTTCTCCCATAATAATCCTCGTATATAATACCACTGTTTCTCCTCTTGAGTAAATATGAAGATATGGGCAAAGTTTTATTTTTATTATACTATTGTGGTCTGTTTATACTGTCTGAGTTTTAAACTGTTTTTTACCGGCTGCATTATGTATATTATCTGCAGCATTAAACTTTGTGTTAGTTCATTAAATTTCATTTAAATAATTAACTAGTATTTTAACAGGGAAAAACATGGTTTTATTTTTAACACTGTTTAAATATTTTAATTGGGTAATAACAGGGTTTATATGTAATAATAAAGTGTTAGAATAGAGGTGTTCCAGGTTCCTATTTCTTTATTACCTGAGCAGCCTTGTTTGCTCAGTAGATAAAGCATTGCGCTTTAGAGCTGCAGATGTCGGCCCTACTTGGGTTTGCTCCGCCCTACTTGGGTTTTCTCCCTGGCAGAGGAATACTCTTCCTTCATCTCGTCTCCCTTTGAGGGTGTTGTCCCAATATGACCTATTAACATGATGTGACAACGGGACGTTAATCTTCATAATCTCATAGAATTTAACAGTGAATAAAGGTAAATCTGCAGAAAGCTGTGAACTTGATCAAGGATATAATGCAATATAGAAAACTGTGAACATGATCAAAGATAATGCAGTATAGAAATCTGTGAACTTGATCAAGGATAATGCAGTATAGAAATCTGTGAACTTGATCAAGGATAATGCAGTATAGAAATCTGTGAACTTGATCAAGGATAATGCAGTATAGAAATCTGTGAACTTGATCAAGGATAATGCAGTATAGAAATCTGTGAACTAGATCAAGGATAATGCAGTATAGAAATCTGTGAACTTGATCAAGGATAATGCAGTAAAGAAATATGTGAACTTGATCAAGGATAATGCAGTAAAGAAATATGTGAACTTGATCAAGGATAATGCAGTATGTTTTTTCTGTTTCCTTTTAATGTGTTAAACACTGATGGTTTTAAATTTTGATTTGGTTTGGTGTAAATATTTTTAAAGGAAGTATATCATATTTACCTTGGTATATTATTAATATATAATTTGTGATTAACTGTACATGTAAGCATGTGCATTGGTAGAGTAATAAGATCTGTTATAGTCTTAGTCAGTATTTATTTTTGGACATGTTGTTTATTGTGTTTTCATACATTGAAGCTGACACAGGGATTTATGTAAAATTTCTCAACATTTATTCACAAATGTATCAAACTTGATAGTATGTTTGGTGCATGTCCATGATGTCAGTCCAAAATTGTCATTTTGTCCATAATGATTATGTCATTTTCTGGTCTTTTTGTCAGTATGTCATTTATGTTTGTTTGCTGCATGAAGGACCAAAACTTTCCATTATTATGTCATTTTGCCCCCATATATATATAATTTGTGGAAATATTCATGGAAATATTGGAATTGTATAGATGTGTCATTTTGCCCATCTGCCACTCTTCCCCATATTTAGCTGGATTGCTAGTTTGGAGATCTCCATCTGTCTGTCCGGATAGGCATTTTGATGTTTTTTTTAAAGTTTCTGGTTGAAGTTTTTTTGTGTTTTTCTCAAAAACGAAATGTCTAAAACCTTTGAAACTTGGCACACGGTATTATCATTACACAATATTATATGACAAGAACCATAACTCTGTCTTGTAATTTACCTGAAATATTTCCCCTTTTTACTGAAAGTTTAATGTTAAATTGCAGTCCGGCATTTGCAAGATAGTTGGTTTTACATGGGCAAGTCACTTTCCCTTAGCCTCGTCCGTCGGATGGGGACATAAACCGGGCGGTCACGTGTATATCCTCCGAGCACGTTAAAGAATCATAGGAATCTATTCGATAGTAAGAGTAGGGCACGGTTCCCAGATTCCTATGTATATTTCTCCTCTCTGGGGCGGCTAAATAAACTACACTGTGTTGATGAGCCGTTTAACAAAATTCAATTCAATTCATTTGTCTATGTCAATCGTTATCATATATCGAAAAGTAATGACAAGTTTGTGTATGATTCCGAGGTATATTCTATTTTTAATTAATGGAATACATATTGGTTTATGTGTAAGTTTAACATAAATAATATTGTATCTGTACTTATAGATATTTATATATAAACACCAAAATTGTCCACGCATCTACTCCGAGTATACCTTGTTGAAGTATACTTTTGCCCCATTAATCAGTAGCCTCTAAATGGTATTATGTTCTGTATATAGAAAGGATCATTTCAAGATAGATTAGTTTTAGTTTTCAGCTGCTTTAAATGACTTCCCAAAATACGCCCCTGCCCACCTCACCCTATTCTTCAGTTTGTTTTCTTAAATGAAAAAGCAAATTTATTTACTATTTAGGGCCTTTCATCACACCCAAACCCCTATCATTTTTAATGAACACAAATCGCTGCTCGTATCCCCCTTTAATCTTTCCTATTCCAAACGATCTCTTATTTGCGTTTCCTTATATTACATTAATCTCAACACTATGACGTTCCTTATCCACAGAGTATTTGTTGGACACATTTTCTGTCAATGATGTCAACTTGCATCTTGTCTTGTAAAAAGTATCATCAATAATTTGTGACAAAATCATATGAATAACTTATAATTATAATGTATAGTTTATGACAAACATTAAACTTTATTCCAATGTTGGTTTTGTTTCTGGTCTTCTCTTATATCACCATCAGTGGCCCCGTGTGGTTCCCGGGCCCCCCGTTTGGTCATGGGGCAAATAATAGGGTCACTGCAGATCCCTTTGAAGGGGTAGGCAGAGGGGTAGAATCCCCCCAAATTCATGTTCATTTTATCATTTTTTGTTCATGTTCATTAAAGGTCTTCATCATGATCCCTGCATTGTTTCAGGTGCTATCTAGCTTGCACCAAAAGAGCAGTGGCAGAAAAACAACGTGGCTCCAGCGTAAATGGAGTTTCTACGATAGAATTTGCAGCAACTCTGCGGTTCAGGGTGAGAAGGTTCTAGGCCCATTTTCCATATTTTATCTCGATGTACATGGAAGATGAGCCTGGCATGTTCATGCCTGTTAGGCGCCATATAGCCTTTTCATGTGTTGGTGCGCCTTAAAAACCCAATTCAATTCCCTCAGTGGCTGAGTCATTAGAGTCTCTGACTTGAAATCATTTGCCCCTAACCACTGTGAAACCACCGGGTTTCGAACCCGCATAGAACCAGGAATATGTATATGAGGAAGCTATCTATCTGGTTTGCGGAACGTTGGTGGTTCTACCCAGATGCCAGCCCATGGATGAACATTGCCCAGAGGGGCACCTGGGGTATTCCTCCACCAATGGAAGCTGGAAAATCGCCATAAGACCTTAGCTGTTAGAGCAACTATAACATCTAATTCAGTTACTTTATATCACACTTTGTTCAGCTATTCATCTTTGATAATTATTGGGGGGCAAGGGCACAACCTCCCCCAACTCAATAATCTGACGGGGCAACAGGTTATGTTATGCACGCCCACCCCACCCCACCCACCTATATGCTGCAATATTTTGCCAAATTAGTGTTGACTCAATGATACCTCTGATGGGCGACAAATATATATTACCCCCGCTAACAGTCCCACCCCCTCCCCTTTCCACACCCTACCGTTTGAGTAAAGATTGATTGGAGTAGGATTTTCATATTCAGGTAATGGTGGCCTTGATCTTTGACCTATTGACCTCAACACCAATAGGGGCCATCTTTTCATCACAAGCAGTTCACTCATTAAGTTTCATAAGATTTGCTTCATGGGGAGAGGAGTTACAGAGCGGACAATGCTTTTCCAGGTCAGGTCCCAGTGTCTTTGACCTTTGACCTCCCTCAAAATCAAAAGAGGTCATCCTCTCATAACAGGCAGTCAACCCATGAAGTTTCATGATATTTGCTTTAGGGGGAGGTGAGTTACAGAGCGGACAAGGTTTTTCATTATCAGGTCACGGTGAACATGACCTTTGACCTACTGACCTCAAAATCAATAGTGGTCATCCTCTCACCAAAGGCAAACCACCCATGAAATTCCTTCAGATTTGCTTCAGGGTCAGAGGAGGTATGGAGCGGACACGGTGTTTCATTATAGAGTCCTGGTGATCTTGACCTTTGACAGACTGACATTAAAATCACGAGGAGTCATCCTCTCACCACAGACAGTCCACCCATGAAGTTTCTGAGATTTGATTTAGGGGGAGATGAGTTGCAGAGCGGACAAGTTTTTATTATCGGGTCCCGGTGACTTGACCTTTGACCTACTGACCTCAAAATCAATAGTGGTCATCTTCTCACCACAGGCAGCCCACCTATGAATTTTCATGAGATTTGATTTAAGGTGAGAGGTGTTTTGTGGCGGACAAAGTTTTGCGTTATCGGGTGCCGGTGACCTTGACCTTTGACCTACTGACCTCAAAATGAATAGGAGTCATCCTCTCACCACAGGCAGTTCACCTGTTTAGTTTCATGAGATTTGCTTCAGGGGAGAGGAGTTACGGATCGAAAACGTTTTAATCATTGGTCGTGTTGACTTTGACCTACTGACCTCAAAATCGATAGTGGTCATGCTATCACCAGAGGCAGTTCACATATGAAGTTTCATGAGATTTGCCTCAGGGAGGGAGGAGGAGTTATGGAGCGGGCAATGTTTTTCATTACCGCGTCCCGTTGACCTTGTCCTTTGACCTACTGACCTCAAAAGCTATTTGGGTCATCCTCTTACCACAGGCAGTTCACCTATATAGTTTTGCTTCAGTGGGGGAAGGAGTTATGGAGCGAAAAATGTTTTTCATTATCGGGTCCTGATGACCTTGACCTCAAAATCAATGGTAGTCACCTATAGAGTTTCATGATATTTGCTTCATGGGGAGAGGTGTTATGGAGCGGAGAAGGTTTTTCATTATCGGGTCCCGGTGACCTTTGACCTATTGACCTCAAAATAAATAGAGGTCATATTCTCACCACAGTGTTTCATTATCGGTCCTGGTGACCGTGACCTTCGTTTAGAGGAGTATAATTAAGAGGAAAGGCAAAATATGTGACACCACAAGCATAAGCGGGTTGACAAAAGTGTTCCGCTTTGGAACAGGGCTGCTTTGGTTTAATCTAGGTCATAGGTAGTCCCGGTTTGTTCCGCAATGTGAAGTTCCTTACGTCACTTTTTCTTTGCAAACTGGGTTATGAACCAGAACTAGGTTCTAGGGTGCAACAAACCTCACTCTTACCCTATTGTCATCCCAATACAAGAAATCAGCGGATTCACATGTCTCGCCTAACGGTGGCGGGACTTAAAAATAAACAGGCCAATGATTATGGTGTCCATGTTGGGTGGGTGGATAGCAGGATTGTGTGTCAGATATGGCAATATCAAACTAGTTTTATATAAACTGTCTTCAATTACCAAGATATGGGAGAGGGCTGTATTTGGCTCAAGTTTGGCTGGCTTTAAAACAAATCAAACTTTCGATCACAGACTTGACCACAAGGTCACCATTTGAACAAACTTGGTAGAGGACAATAAGCTGAGTGTAAATACAACATATTAAACTGTTGGCTCTTGTAATTTAAGTATTTCCCTATGTAACTCTATATAAAACATGTGATATATGTGAAGGAGCCAAATTTGACCCCAGGGTCACCATTCAAACAACTTGCTAGAGGACCATAAGCTGAGGGTAAATAAAAAATATTAAACCTTTGACTCTTGTAGTTTTCAGCGAAGAAGTTTTTTAAAGTTTTTCCCTATATATAAGTCTATATAAAACTGTGACCCCTGGGGCGGGGCCAAATTAGACCCCAGGGTCACCATTTGAACAATTTGTTTAGAGGAACATAAGCTGATAATAAATACGAAATATTAAATCTTTAGCTCCTGTAATTTCAGAGAAGAAGATTTTGAAGTTTTCCCCTATATCAGTCTATGTAAAACTGTGACCCCTAGTTGGACCCAAATTTGAGCCCAAGGTCAGCATTTGAACAATTTGCTTAGAGGAACATAAGCTGATAATAAAAACAAAATATTAAATCTTTAGCTCCTGTAATTTCAGAGAAGAAGTTTTTTGAAGTTTTTCCCTATATCAGTCTATGTAAAACTGTGACCCCTGGTTAGGGCTAAATTTGAGCACAGGGTCACCATTTGAACAATTTGTTTAGAGGAACATAAGCTGATAAAAAATATAAAATATTAAAACTTTAGCTCCTGTAATTTCAGAGAAGAAGATTTTTGAAGTTTTTCCCTATATCAGTCTATGTAAAACTGTGACCCCTGGTTGGGGCCAAATTTGAGTCCAGGGTCACCATTTGAACAATTTGTTTAGAGGAACATAAGTTGATAACAAATACAAAATATTAAATCTTTAGCTCCTGAAATTTCAGAGAAGAAGATTTTTGAAGTTTTTCCCTATATCATTCTATGTAAAACTGTGACCCCTGGTTGGGGCCAAATTTGAGCCCAATGTCACAATTTGAACAATTTGTTTAGAAGAACATAAGCTGATAATAAATACAAAATATTAGATCTTTAGCTCCTGTAATTTCAGAGAAGAAGATTTTTGAAGTTTTTCCCTATATCAGTCTATTTAAAACTGTGACCCCAGGTTGGTGCCAAATTTAAGCCCAGGGTCACCATTTGAACAATTTGTTTAGAGGAACATAAGCTGATAAAAAATATAAAATATTAAAACTTTAGCTCCTGTAATTTCAGAGAAGAAGATTTTTGAAGTTTTTCCCTATATCAGTCTATGTAAAACTGTGACCCCTGGTTGGGGCCAAATTTGAGTCCAGGGTCACCATTTGAACGATTTGTTTAGAGGAACATAAGTTGATAACAAATACAAAATATTAAATCTTTAGCTCCTGAAATTTCAGAGAAGAAGATTTTTGAAGTTTTTCCCTATATCAGTCTATGTAAAACTGTGACCCCTGGTTGGGGCCAAATTTGAGCCCAATGTCACAATTTGAACAATTTGTTTAGAAGAACATAAGCTGATAATAAATACAAAATATTAGATCTTTAGCTCCTGTAATTTCAGAGAAGAAGATTTTTGAAGTTTTTCCCTATATCAGTCTATTTAAAACTGTGACCCCAGGTTGGTGCCAAATTTAAGCCCAGGGTCACCATTTGAACAATTTGTTTAGAGGAACATAAGCTGATTATAAATACAAAATATTAAATCTTTAGCTCCAGTAATTTCAGAGAAGAAGATTTTTTGAAGTTTTTCCCTATATCAGTCTGTGTAAAACTGTGACCCCTGGTTGGGGCCAAATTTTAGCACAGGGTCACCATTTGAACAATTTGTTTAGAGGAACATAAGCTGATAATAAATACAAAATATTAAATCTTTAGCTCCTGTAATTTCAGAGAAGAAGATTTTTGAAGTTTTTCCCTATATCAGTCTATGTAAAACTGTGACCCCTGGTTGGGGCCAAATTTGAGCCCAGGGTCACCATTTGAACAGTTTGTTTAGAGGAACATAAGCCGGTAATAAATACAAAATATTAAATCTTTAGCTCGTGTAATTTCAGAGAAGAAGATTTTGAAGTTTTTCCCTATATCAGTCTATGTAAAACTGTGACCCCTGGTTGGGGTCAAATTTGAGCCCAGGGTCACCATTTGAACAATTTGTTTAGAGGAACATAAGCCGATAATAAATACAAAATATTAAATCTTTAGCTCCTGTCATTTCAAAGAAGAAGATTTTGAAGTTTTTCCCTATATCAGTCTATGTAAAACTGTGACCCCTGGTTGGGGTCAAATTTGAGCCCAGGGTCACCATTTGAACAATTTGCTTAGAGGAACATAAGCTGATAATAAATACAAAATATTAAATCTTTAGCTCCTGTAATTTCAGAGAAGAAGATTTTTGAAGTTTTTCCCTATATCAGGCTATGTAAAACTGTGACCCCTGGTTGGGGCCAAATTTGAGCCCAGGGTCACCATTTGAACAATTTGTTTAGACGAACATAAGCTGATAATAAATACAAAATATTAAAACTTTAGCTCCTGTAATTTCAGAGAAGAAGATTTTTGATGTTTTTCCCTATATCAGTCTATGTAAGCTGTGACCCCTGGTTGGGGCCACATTTGAACACAAGGGCACCATTTGAACAATTTGTTTAGAGGAACATAAGCTGATAATAAATAGAAAATAATAAATCTTTAACTCCTGTAATTTCAGAGAAGAAGATTTTTGAAATTTTCCCTATATCAGTTTATGTAAAACTCTGACACCTAGTCGGGGCCAAATTTGAGCCAAGGGTCACCATTTGAAACAATTTGTTTAGAGGAACATAAGCTGATAATAAATACAAAATATGAAATCTTTGGCTCCTGTAATTTCAGAGAAGAAGATTTTGAAGTTTTTCCCTATATCAGTCTATGTAAAACTGTGACCCCTGGTTTCAGCCAAATTTGAGCCCAGGGTCACCATTTGAACAATTTGTTTAGAGGAACATAAGTTGATAATAAATACAAAATATTAAATCTTTAGCTACTGTAATTTCAGAGAAGAAGATTTTTGAAGTTTTTCCCTATATCAGTCTATGTAAAACTGTGACCCTGGTTGGGGCCAAATTTGAGACCAGGGTCACCATTTGAACAATTTGTTTAGAGGAACATAAGCTGATAATAAATACAAAATATTAAATCTTTAACTCCTGTAATTTCAGAGAAGAAGATTTTTGAAATTTTCCCTATATCAGTTTATGTAAAACTGTGACCCCTAGTTGGGGCCAAATTTGAGTCCAGGGTCACCATTTGAACAATTTGTTTAGAGGAACATAAGCTGATAATAAATACAAAATATGAAATCTTTGGCTCCTGTAATTTCAGAGAAGAAGATTTTGAAGTTTTTCCCTAAATCAGTCTATGTAAAACTGTGACCCCTGGTTTCGGCCAATTTTGAGCCCAGGGTCACCATTTGAACAATTTGTTTAGAGGAACATAAGTTGATAATAAATACAAAATATTAAATCTTTAGCTCCGGTAATTTCAGAGAAGAAGATTTTTCAAGTTTTTCCTTATATCAGTCTTTGTAAAACTGTGACCCTGGTTGGGGCCGAATTTGAGCAAAGGTCACCATTTAAACACTTTGTTTAGAGGAACATAAGCTGGTAATACATACAAAATATTAAATCTTTAGCTCGTGTAATTTCAGAGAAGAAGATTTTTGAAATTTTTCCCTATATTAGTCTATGTAAAACTGTGACCCCTGGTTGGGGCCATATTTGAGCACAGGATCACCATTTGAACAATTTGCTTAGAGAAACATAAACTAATATTTAAAAAAATATATATTAAATCTTTAGCTCCTGTAAAATCAGAGAAGAATATTTTTGAAGTTTTTCCCTATATCAGTTTATGTTAAACTGTGACCCTTGGTTGGGGCCAAATTTGAGCACAGGATCACCATTTGAACAATTTGTTTAGAGGAACATAATCTCATAATAAATAAATAATATTAAATCTTTTGCTCCTGTAATTTCAGAAAAGAAGATTTTTGAAGTTTTTCCCTATATCAGTCTATGTAAAACTGTGACCGCTGGTTGGGGCCAAATTTGAGCCCAGGGTCACCATTTGAACAATTTGTTTAGAGGAACATAAGCTGATAATAAATACAAAATATTAAATCTTTAGCTCCTGTAATTTCAGAGAAGAACATTTTTGAAGCTTTTCCCTAAATCAGTCGATGTAAAACTGTGACCCCTGGTTGGTGCCAAATTTGAGCCCAGGGTCACCATTTGAACAATTTGTTTAGAGGAACATAAGCTGATAATAAATACAAAATATTAGATCTTTAGCTCCTGTAATTTCAGAGAAGAAGATTTTTGAAATGTTTCCCTATATCAGTCTATGTAAAACTGTGACCCCTGGTTGGGGCCAAATTTGAGCCCAGGGTCACCATTTGAACAATTTATTTAGAGGAACATAAGCCGATAATAAATACAAAATATTTATATCTTTAGCTCCTGTCATTATATTATTATTTTTTTATTTTTTTTAAAAGTTCAACCCACCAAACAATGTTTCTTTAATATGGAGAAAAAAACGTAAAACAAAACATGACTCCAGTGAGATTTGAACCCACGACCCCTGGGGTTTTCCAGGGTACATTAACAAATATTGAAAAATGGCCATAACCATAACTCCGGTATTATTAGTTTGATCTGGCTGATTTTCAAACTCTTCCGAGCTTTCATTGATATCAACAATCTGGCCAAGTTTGGGAAAGATCGAATACAAAATGAAGGCGCTAGAGTGTTCAAAAGGCTCAAAATCGCATTATTCATAATTCAAGTGCACATAACTCCGATGTTCCTTCTTTGATATAGCTTTTTTTTTAACTTTTCTGCGCTTTTGTTAATATTAACAATCTGTGAAAGTTTGATAAAGATCAAATAATAAATGAAGGTGCTAGAGTGTTCACAAGGCATACAATGGCATTTCTATTTAAAAAAACACGACAAGGGCCATAACTCTTGTGATACTAAACCAATTTAGTTGATGTTTTGACTTGTCCAAGCTTTCATTGGTATAAACAATCTATGCAAGTTTGGTAAAGATCAAATAATAAATGAAGGTGCTAGTGTGTTCACAAGGCAGAAAATGGCATTTTTCAGGAAAAAAAAGGGCCATAACTCCAGTGTTCCTGATTAGATCTGGCTGGTTTTCAAACATGTTCGAGCTTTGATTGATATTAACAATGTTTGCAAGGTTGGTAAAGATCAAATAATAAATGAAGGTACTAGAGTGTTCACAAGGCTTAATATGTCATTTTTCAGCAAAACAAGGGCCATAACTCCGGTGAAACTATTCCGAATTGGCTGTGTTTTTTTTTAAATGATCCGAGCTTTCATTGATATAAAGACACTGGCTAAGTTTCGTAAAGATCTGATTAATAATGAAGGCCCTAGAGTGTTGAAAATGCAAAAGTTAACTGACGGATGGACGGACGACGGAGACGGACAACTCGTCATCCCAGAAGAGCTAACAAGAGTGCTAGGATGGCCCTAGATCGCTCAGCTGGTAATCATGGGCAATAAGCCTGCTGTGTCTCGTCTGGCATGGGTATTATTTTTTTAATTTGTCCCCATTTCTTCTGTGAATGAGATGTCATAAAAATGGGTGTGGGGGAGGTGGGCGACGGGAGTGTGGGGTGGGGGGGGGGGGGGGGGTGGGGGTGGAGAGAGAGTATATGGATGGATGGATTTGAATCAGGCAACTTTTTGATATTAACATTCTAAACACATTTGGTAAAGATAATTAAAAAATGAAGTAGCTACAGATTTAATAAAAGAAAATACAAATAGCATTTTTCAATAAATCAAGGGCCATAACTCTGTCGTTACTAACAAAGTTTAGCTGGTTTTCGAACTTGTACAAGTTAATAGCGATATACAGCAATTTGCACAACTATACATCATACTGATGCTTCCGGCCAAATTCGTCGAAATCCAACCAGGCGTTAAGGAGGATTAGCGGCGACAAGAAATTCAAAGTAAAACTATCAAGGGGTCATGACTCCATTAAAAATTAACAAACCGAGAAAAAAAAGAGCAATATGCACAACTAGACATCTAACAATGCGTCCTGCTAAGTTTTGTCAAATCCAACACGGCGTTTTAAAAAAACACATAAAAAAACAACAAATAATAATAATAAAAACTGTGTAAGTTTGGTTAAGATTGCTCAAGAGATGTGGTCATTTTCGTGTTAATATGTAAAACCGCATTTTTTGCTAAATCAGGGCCATAACTCTGGTGTTACTGATCCGATCTTGCCCATTATCGAACTCGTCCGAGATCTTTTGGTCATATACAATCTATGTAAGTTTGATTAAGATTGCTCAAGTATTGTGGCCTCTACCGTGTAAACAAGCTAACAGTTGACGATGGATGACGAGTGGTCACAATAACTCTTCGTGCTCAGGTGAGCTAAAAATCATCAGCTCCAAAAAGTAGGTCAATGTCATAGATGAAATCCATGCGTCCAAAAAGATGCACTACCCAAGACACAACTATGTCAAAATAGAACGTTGTGTCTTCCAAAGGTTAAGCTATAAATTAGGTTTAAAACATCTAGTGCATAGTTGTAGTTCATGTGAAAGTGATGTAAATGTAACAAATAAGGTTATATTCCCTTTGCTTGGATTGCTGGAGGTCACATCCACATTTGCTTTTTGACACGTTTTGATGTACTATCCAAGAAACAAATTTTGAAAGGTCTAATGCATAAAGTTTGTCAGAAAGTGATCTAAACGCAAATGTTGAAGGTAAAAATTATTAAGTTATTTGCCCCTTGCTTGGAGGGTCAAGGTCACATCAGCATTTGCTTTGTCAAGTTGCAATGTACCACTCAAGATATAACATAAGCAAAGTTTGAAAGGTCTTAGTGCATACAGTTTGTGAAAAAGTGACCTAAACGCCAAAGTTGAAGATAACAATTTTTAAGTTATCTGCCCTTTGCTTGGAGGGTCAAGGTCATATCCACATTTGCTTTGTCACGTTGCAATGTACCACTCAGTATAGGGTGCACCAAACATCTATTGATAAACTGTTTTACAATTTTAGTATTAAAGATGGGATGAAAATGATCATGTCAAGGATCTTACGATGTTTTGTAAATCACGTCACCATGTAATTAAGGTTGTGATAGTCCGTGTGGTAGATGAGTTCTTAAATTACTTTTATCTTTTAAAAACTGATCAAGGTTACTACAGTAAAGTTTTGCAAAAGGTTTTTGATGTTTTGATGTTGACGGTATCCCTGAAGGAGTAGCTTTTTAGTTATACAAAGATTATGAGTATTAAAGTCCTCAACTCGACTACAAGCTCCAGAAAACTCTTGAAAAACGAATAAGTTGAGAAACATATACCCCATAAGATGTTGCTCTGGAAACATCCCCGTTCAAGTAGGGATAATTAACGATATCGAAATTGAAATCTTGTCTCTTGTCACACATTTTGCTTATTATTTTCTCTGTTTTCAATTGACAGATCCAATTAGAGAAAAGCAGCGACAATATCAGAAATATTAGCTTTATTAAGTCGACGTTCTTCAATATATATTATTTACTTTAGTAGAAAAGAAAAGGTTGTCAATGTTTAATATAGCATCCAGATACCGAGTTGTTCTTTGAAGGCTTCGATGACATCTGTCTGAATGTCTGTTGAACGACACATCATGAAATATCATTCATAGAAATACAAAAACAAAACATTTATTTATTCATCAGATTACTTCTAATTAAAATAAATGCTTAAAAGGAGAAGCAACGAACACAACCAAGAAACAACAGTAGTTTGTGAGTTAGGGCATGAGAGATACTATAAGGTGCAGCACCTCTCATCCCAATAATATCGGCTTAACAGTATTTTAATTTAACGGCACAAATATTATGCTTGATGGTGCCAAAGGTCCAGTAAGTAATAACACTACTAATTTGTAGTTGTAGTCGAGGCGACATCTCTCTGTATTTACTCAAAGATTTAGTGCGAGAAGCATCTCTCTCTTTATATTTAGTTAGGTGACAATAGGGCCACTATATTGGAAGGGTCAGTGGCAAAAAGGCCACTGGAGGTCTAAACCAGGCCCTAGGGTGCACCAAACCTCACTCTTACTCCACTGTCATCCCAATATAACTGGACAGTGTAAATTAAGAAAGTGCAACACCTCTCATGAACAGACTCAATTAAACCGAGTCTGCTACTTTTATCTCTTGTTTGTGTTTGTTGCATCCAAGGGATCACATTTTCAGTATTTGTTTACAAACATTGTAAGATCCTTGGTCATAATCACTGTCATACAATCCTCATACAATCTGTATACAACTTGTTAAACGGTTTATCAAAAGAGCTTATGACCCTATCATTTTGCACCGCACCGCATGTTTAGTTGTTGATCCTTTTACAGTTCGCCACTATGCTTTCCTCTTTGAATGTGCGATGACCGATTGTGGACCCTATGGTGACGTCTACCTAAATCCTCATAGGACGGTAGCATTAACTTTAATGTTTGTCTTAGATCTTCTCTTGTCGCACCATTAACGGTTTGTTCTCTTGTTGCTCTGGTTTCGCGGCGCAAATATTGAAAACGTATACACCAAATGTATCGTTGTTTGTCATGAAATTTATTAATTAAGACTTTAAGGCGGTAAGTTAAATGTTTGATGCACCCTAGAACCTGGTTTAAAAACCCAGTGGCCTTTTTGCCACAGTCCGTTCCAAGGCGGTGTCCCTATTGTCAACCCTTTTATGTTTGTGATATCATATTGTCTTTTATTCGTCTTTGTAATTGTTGTTTAGTTCTATGTGTGCTTTTGGTTGAATTTGGTCTTGAATGGTACATTTCCTGTTCGTCTTTTATATCTACTTTTAAGATTGATAAACATTTAGCTATGCCTAAACGTATCGTATGGCATTCATGGTTAAAAATGCTTCACGATATTTTCGTTGCGTACAAACACAGATTTTTGTCCCTTTGTTTATCAAATATTAACACATATTTTACAATTTAAAAAAGGGTACGTTCTATTTTGCTGATTATAGATGAGTAAGAAACAAGTTTTAACATTCTTTATTTGACAGGTCATATACACATGCATGCTCCATTTACTAGGCTGACCGCACTACAGTCTGTACAGCAAAGCCGTAGTCCGTTGATTGTTATAACTCCCGTGCTACAGTCATGACACTCAGATCCTGTCAGGCAGTTCCAATCTGGAAATAGAAACACTTACAATGTCAAGAACTTGTGAAAATTGTATAAAATAAAATATAGCGCTAAACCCCCCAATTCCAACGCTTAATTTCAACAACAATATAAACCAAATTTGATTTTAGGGAAACTTAAAATCCTAAGTCAATATAAACATTTTAAGAAAGATTAAAAGTGTTTAAGTTGATATACCATACATGTAGTAACATATGTGAGTTTCTTGATTTTGCTTTATACCAATTAATATGATTAACTAAAACATATGTTTTTAAAATTCCTATAACGATGTGTCATATTTTGATGTTCGGTGATATTGTTGTTCTCGCTGCTGCTGTTGTTGATGTTGTTATTTAAAAACCCTCCGGTTATTGCTCCAGCAGACTATGATGCCTACAATACATTATGGTTCCTTGGTCAAAATCTCTTTCATACAATCTTTATTAAACTTGTTAAATGATAGGATGTTATGAACCTATCATTTTGCAACGTACTGCATGTTTAGTGGTTGACCCATTTACAGTTCGCCACTATGCTTTCCTCTTTGATTGTGCCATGGTTATATGACGATAGCTTTGATGTTTGTCTTTAATCTTGCCTTAGCGGTTAGTTCTGTTGTTGCTCTGGCTTCTGCCAATTCACTGAGTACTTACTTTGTGGCTTTCAATTTTTTTTTATATTATATATACATGATCATTTATGTGTTTTACTTATATTGCCTATTAATGCTGCTTTATTTATTATAGTGTATAACCTGGTGGCGATATCTTAATTTACACTCTTCCGTTTATTGGGATGATAATAGGGTAAGAGTATGGTTTGGTGCACCCTAGAACCTGATTTAAACCCCAAGGGGCCTTTTTTACCACTGACCGTTCCAATGCGTTAGCCCTATTGTCAACCCTTTTATGTTTGTTGTGTCATATTTTGCATTTTAATCATATTTTTAGTTGATGTTTGTTTCTGTGTGTTTTTTGGTTGACTATCGTCCTTAATGCTATATTTACTGTTCAGTTTTATATCTACTTTTAATATTATTGATGCCCCTCGATCCGGGATTTATATACATGATTCTAATTTGTTGTTTCAGTATTATATTTTATTAATTAAGGTTTTATTATTATTATTGTTATTGTGTTTGGATGCTATGGTTTCTACATGATCATTTTTTCAAAGTTTTTATATAAAAGTCGTAAGGTGTTTTGATTTTTTCTTTGAAAACTTCTACTTCAACTTTTACATACTTCGTAAGATCCTTGGTCATGGTCACTTTCATACTATCTTTGTTGCACTTGTTAAAAGGTTTATCAAAAGAGGTTATGACCCTATCATTTTGCAACGCACTGCATGCTTGGTGGTGGCCCCATTTACTGTTCGCCACTATGATTCCTCTTTAATTGTGCGATGACCGGACAGGCTGTGGACCCTATGATGAGGTCTACCTAAAACCTAAGAAGATGGTGACGTTTGATGTTTGTACTCAATCTTGTCCTGTCGTGCCCTCAATGGATTATTCTCTTGTTGCTCTGGCTTCTGCCAAGTCAGTGAGTGCCTTCTTTGTGGCGTTCTAGGCTATTTTGTTTTATTTATATATAAACAAGCATCTTTTTTGTTTTACTTATATTGCCTATTAATGCTGCCTTGTTGGTTATAGAATAGTTCATGGCGGGAATTTCTTTATTTACACTGTCCCGTTTTATTTGGATGACAGGAGGGTAAGTGTGAGGTTTGTTGCACCCTAGAACATGGTTTAAATCCCCAGCGGCCTTTTTTGTCACTGACCGTTCCAAGGCGGTAGCCGTATTGTCAACCCGTTTGTATTTGTGATGTCTTATTTGGCCTTTTATTCATCTTTAAAGCTGTTCTTTGTTTCTGTGTGTGTTTGTGGTTACTGCCATCATTGCATGCTACTTTTCCTGTTCGATTTTTTATCTTCTTTTAAGCAGAGGATGCGTGCGAGAGAAAACAACCGTGCATCGTGGTCCACCAACTCGATGTAAGTACATGTACATATACGATGAACGTTAAACACTAAATATATTGGTTCGTGCTTGTGCTTTTATAATATATACAAAGAGTAAGAGTGTCAGTTAAAAGAGTGTTTGCTAAACTGATGTGTTTGTTTGTGTATTTGTTTGTATGGTATTTTACGTCATATTTAGCATATTTAGGCCATATACGACGGTCTATTTTTCCTGGGTAGAACCAGTACTGTATACCTCCCGCCATTCGTGCGAATCGACACTTTCTCATTTGACAAGTCGAGCTCCCATTGAGATTCGAACCCGCAGCGGTGAGAGGCGAGAAGGTTTTAGACGCAGCATCTTTACTATCCCAGCCATGGAGGCATAAAATGAGGTGTATGACTAATACTCACTGTCAATTCCTCCATATGGTATGAGTCTTTCTTGAAGAGTAGCGCCGTAGACCAGTGGCAACAGTACAAGGAGACATAGAGCAACTTTCATAGTTATTGCTACAAAGAGAAAAGAGTTTTGCACTAACTATAAACTAAAATGTGTCTCTGTACACTAATGACCTCTCTCTATAATGAGACACAATGTATTTTGGAATAGATTCAAAATAAATTCTATAACTCGTTCATTTCGTACGTAAAGATGACATATTGACATCGTAGTAAACCATATTTTGCATTTTCATTAGACTATGCAGAAATATATAAGACTGAATAGGCTCACAAGATGTTAAATGCATTTAGAAAGTACTTAAGGCAATTACTTCGGTACACT
Source organism: Cyrtodaria siliqua (assembly GCA_037043455.1). NCBI lineage: Eukaryota > Metazoa > Mollusca > Bivalvia > Adapedonta > Hiatellidae > Cyrtodaria > Cyrtodaria siliqua. The sequence goes on from JAWPHD010004044.1 coordinate 91,546, forward strand.
ATGAAAATTCAAAACATTCCGCTTAAAACTAAAGGAGGAGATATTCACATACGATTTGGGACGGACACACGGAAAATGCCTTAATGTGCCTCCTCCACCAACAAACTATAATATTGCTGTTTATGTTTTGGTTGATAATAATTTAATAAATTTCAGGTAAAAACTGTATTTCTTTCAAATACAAAACTGAATAACCATATTGCTTATACAGCTTTTGCAAGGTGCTTTAATATCGACCGCCAGAACACTATTTATATATTCTTTATTTCTTGATATCAATATTTAGATTCAGGTACTGAGAATTCAATTTTCTGGTATCAAAATAATTATAATCAAGTAAATGAATAGAAAATAAATTGTAAAACAACGCCCCATATTGGTATGCATAGCAAATGTTTGACTCAATAGCGAGGTTGTGTACACTTAAAATCGATTTAAGCTAAGCAGTGGACCATATTGTCTACTGAACGTTCTAAGTCGGTAACCCTGACTGCACCACTATTTGTGTTGTGTATTGTCCTTTTTTACTGTATAGTTAATTTGCTCTTTGTTTGTTGTACAGTGCGGACCTACGGTGACATTGCATTTGGGTGCTGTGTATTCTATAGGACAATTCTTCTCATTTTTCTAACATGGCTTGATAATTCGGTTGTATGTAATTGAACATCTTTACTTTAGAGAAAGGGTGGTGGTTGTATATATATATGGTCATAACTTCTTTTGATAAATGTTTTAACAAGTTTAATAAAGATTGTATGAAAGTGATTATGACCAATGATCTAACGAAGTTTCTAAATCACGTCACCATAGAAGTCAGATTGTGATTTTGTTGAGGTAGAGTTCCTAAATTAATTATATATTTTAAAAGTAGATCAGGGCTACGATGATTAAAACGTTTAATGAAAGACTCAAAATAAAATCTTTTCCATAGCAATACAAAAAACAATTCTGCGACAAGAGGTGCACAGTTCCTACCCATAAGTTAAAATTAGTGACCGATCGTGTTATTTCCAAGAAAGGATTGTACTTTCGTTTCGATCGCTGTCACTGTCACTGTGTACATAAATATAGATATAAAAAATCGAACAGGAAAAGTAGCATTAAAGGACGACAGTCATTTACAAACACACACAAAAACAAAAAACAACTTTAAAGATGAATTAAAGGCCAAATAAGACATCACAAACACAAAAAGGTTGACAATAGGGCTACCGCCTTGGAACGGTCAGTGGCAAATAAAGGTCGCTGGGGGATTTAAACCATGTTCTAGGGTGCACCAAACCTCACACTTACCCTACTGTCATCCCAATAAAACGGGACAGTGTAAATAAATAAATCCCCGCCATGAACTATTCTCTAACCAACAAGGCAGCATTAATAGGCAATATAAGTAAAACACAAAGATGATCGTGTATATATAAATACAAAAACACAATAGCCTAGAAAACCACAAAGAAGGTACCCAATGACCTGCCAGAAGCCAGAACAACAAGAGAACAAACCACTGAGGGCACCACTGAGGGCACGAAATGTATGATTTAGTCTTATCTAAATGGCATGCACGTATAAAAGGGAGTACATCATGATTTTTCTAGAAATATCTTAAATTATAAAAATGTTCCAATTCATGATAAAACACTTATATCCATCAAAATATGATGTTGGAACCATATTGTTAAGGTTTAAACTTCGAATACACCATATAGCTAGGACGGAATCGGGCATAAAATGCTGAAATTAACCCTGGTGCGTAACCTAGGATAGCATGTATTGCTGTACAGAATGAATTTCCTTGTAACTAAGGGGTCATTTTTAGGATCATTCATTATGTTTAGGCGCTTTAAAATAAAAAATATAATTATTTGTCAATTTTAAGTCGGACCCCTAGACCACTTTGAAAAGCCTGATGTACTCCCTTTATGTTTATTATGAATGAGCTTTTATCATAAAAGCAAAACGTGTGATTTATAATAGACAGCTTTATTAACGATATTCGATGCCCCTGCACTTTAAGTGTTTTCCAAGAGAACCATTATTGTTTAGCGTTACTTAACGTCTTCCTTTGAAACATAAATAGTCACCGTTATCATTTAAGTAAGAGGCATATGTAACAGGTACATGTCAGTGTGTGTCTCACCATTGTTGTATGTAACAGGTACATGTCAGTGTGTGTCTCACCATTGTTATATGTAACAGGTACATGTCAGTGTGTGTCTCACCATTGTTATATGTAACAGGTACATGTCAGTGTGTGTCTCACCATTGTTGTATGTAACAGATACATGTCAGTGTGTGTCTCACCATTGTTATATGTAACAGGTACATGTCAGTGTGTGTCTCACCATTGTTGTATGTAACAGGTACATGTCAGTGTGTGTCTCACCATTGTTATATGTAACAGGTACATGTCAGTGTGTGTCTCACCATTGTTGTATGTAACAGGTACATGTCAGTGTGTGTCTCACCATTGTTGTATGTAACAGGTACATGTCAGTGTGTGTCTCACCATTGTTATATGTAACAGGTACATGTCAGTGTGTGTCTCACCATTGTTGTATGTAACAGGTACATGTCAGTGTGTGTCTCACCATTGTTGTATGTAACAGGTACATGTCAGTGTGTGTCTCACCATTGTTGTATGTAACAGGTACATGTCAGTGTGTGTCTCACCATTGTTGTATGTAACAGGTACATGTCAGTGTGTGTCTCACCATTGTTATATGTAACAGGTACATGTCAGTGTGTGTCTCACCATTGTTGTATGTAACAGGTACATGTCAGTGTGTGTCTCACCATTGTTATATGTAACAGGTACATGTCAGTGTGTGTCTCACCATTGAAGTAAGAGGCATATGTAACAGGTACATGTCAGTGTGTGTGTCTCACCATTTTTTATGTCATGCGATACATGCACGAAAAACATGAAGCCCTCGGCACTTGTTTCTCAGCCTCACCTGATAAACTGGAAATGATCAGGTACTAACATGATATTCTCTCTCTCTCTATATATATGTATTTGTAAAGCAAGTCCAATGTCAACGTTTTGAACCATAAAACTAGGTATTGACCGTAGCTAAAGTCACTCAGATATCCCGGCACCATGAGCGAATGTTTAAAAATTTCGACATGACTTCATTTGAGGATGACACTAATAATTTATATTACACCTCATTTGCATATTCCACTCTTTGTTTAATGTGACGTCATCCGGTCCATAAAGTTGCTTATTACATGTGTTACTATATATAGTAACAAAAACGGCCCGTTTTTCGTGTAATACAGGCATTATCTATGCGGTCATATTACACAAGCACGTGAAACGGCGGGCCAAAATTCCATATGAAGGGCCAAAAAACCCATATGGCGGGCCGAAAATCCATATTAAATCTAGACTGCGTTACATACATTTAGCATTGAAGTATAGATATTTGTTTTAATAATCGACCACGAACCAGGCAAATCGTGCATCGACACGTGCATCCAACGACAACTGCGTCGGTTGAAAATGGCAGCCAGAATGCACGCTACCCTGTCAAGATTACCGTAGTGTACACAGGAGATCGTCAGAAGAAGATACAGAGATGGGTATGGACATTAATGAAATTGCATATGGACCGAAGCACCATACATTATCTGTTAAGTAACAAACCATTCATACAAGCCACTATCTGAGGAATCTAGTTCTATATGTTACCATCTGATCCTAACGCATTCAAATATGTAGAATAGCATTTGAAAAAATCCCGAAAAAGAAAATAATAAGTTCTACAGCTGTCGACATATTTAAAAGTGACTTATTTAAACACACTTAAATATATGTTTATAAATGTATCTGTTTTTATTAAGTTGAAATCTCCAGTCCTGAAAACAAATGAAGGTGTCCACTTACCTTTTGGTTTAACTTCTCAATGAATAATGATAACCTGAAACGTTCATTTTATAACTTTCCTTTGACACAATCTATAAACAGTTAACAAGATATAGAGTTTAATAACCAGTGTTTTTGAGATACGGGAAATATCTCCCGATGTAGAGAAATGGCCCCGATATAAGAACAATTGAACGACAAACAGTGATATATTATAGATAATTCACCGTAAACGATGTTCTATTTCTATTCTAATACCCCTAAAATGTGAAAATAACGCACACATCTGAACTCTTTCGCATGGCTTTGCTTGCTCTCCTAACCTTGCATACGTTACAATGCGGAATGCGCAATGCGCAATGCTTATTCTCTTAACGTTGCAAACGTTACAGTGATATATCGTTCAATATAACGAGATATTTTAAACTAGGCTATATAGTGCGGGTGTATTAGAATAAACTAATATTACATAATTTAAAATGATATTTTATTAATATTTCTAATGATTCACGCCTTTTTACACCAGTTTGCACGAGAAAGCCAAGACGACGTTACGCCATCCAAGACGACGTTACGTCATATAAACAAAACAAGTGGAACCGGAACTCTTCGTTAATTTCCGTAATCGTTATTTCCTAGTGGCGGAATCTCACGAAGATGTCCGTTAAACAATCGGAACGTCATTTTGCATTCCCGACACTGAGGAAAAGGCCGAGCAATGTTCCGTACTGGGAAATATCTCACACTGGGAGATATTTCCCAGTAGAGCAAACGAGTAGATATAGCTTTTCTATTCCCAGTATTTCCTATACAAATCACAGACAAATATGTAATATAAGGCATTCATGACGCATAAGCAGGATATATAGTTGCAGAATATGCATTTTTGAATACCGGATGTCGATACAGGCCAGTTAAACGAGCGTTAAAATTGTATTACAAATTGCGTCGACTGAACATGTCAGAGAAACGCAGTTTGTAATAATTTGTAAAAATTCATAGTTTGGTGCTCGATTCCGAAAGTTTACTCGTAATATATCCGTACACAACTATATCTATACATCTAATCTATAATTATAATGTAAAATTCGTCAGAAAAATAAATTTTAAATTTAAACAACTATATCTATACTTCTAATGTAAAATTCGTCGGAAGAATGAACTTTAAACATTGTTATTACAAATTGCGTCGACTGAACATGTCAGAGTGACACGTTTTGTAACAACTTTCAAAAATTCATAGTTTGGTGTTCGAATCCGAAAGTTGACTTTAATATATCTCTACATAACTATATCTATACTTATTATGTAAAATTAGTCGGAAGAATGAACTTTAACATTGTTATTACAAATTGCGTCGACTGAACATGTCAGAGTGACACGTTTTGTAACTACTTTCAAAACTTCATGGTTTGGTGTTCGATTCCGAAAGTGGACTCGTAATATATCTATACACAACTTTATCTATACTTCTAATGTAAATTCGTCGGAAGAACGAACTTTATTTTTTTTTATTACAAATTGCGTCGTTATTACAAATTGCGTGGTGACACATCTACTCAAAATGATTATCGAATACATACCACTCATCGACAATCGCGGCATCCAAATAAAGCGTTGTAACGACGCTTTGCCCTGTTGGACCCCGAGCTGGATGTTTACCCGACCCTGTTGGACCCCGAGCTGGATGTTTACCCGCACCTGCACATGACCTCGTCATCTAATCAAATTAGAGATTCCCCTACATACGGTCGTCTGGCGTGGAACTCTCTCTCATCTACAAACACACCAACCAACCAGCAAAACTTTACCTATCACCTTTATTGTGCGTGTAATAATATACTACGCGAGCTGCTATTCTCTCAAGAATACGACGCGCAAAAACAGTTGCTAATACAAGTAAGAAAATAGATCATGATTTCATGGTATCAATACCATAGAATGTATCTCCTTTCAAGTCTTAAATGCAAATCCAAATATAAAGTAACCACTAAGCTACTGTTTGGTCCATAGGACAATCTCAGTGTATATGTTAATTGTCCGTAAGCTAGTAGCGAAAATCTTGTTTTGATAACAGATGTCCCCTTGTAGAAAGTGTTGAATCCGTATCGGCGAATCGTGTCACCCCAATGTGTCATTAAATCAAAACTGGAAATGGATGTTTCATACAAAACAGCATTTTGGTTAAGTGAAAATACATTAATAATTGCAAATTGCCAAGGAGGGTAGCTATGGTTAAGCTATTATGCGATCGAGCTCATTGTGATTTTTTAATTAGACAAAATAAAAGTAATGGTTCGCGTGACATCATCTGTATTTCTAAAAGCGAATTAATCTAGTTATTGTATTGTCTTGGTATATACTCACAAAACGTACGTGAACTATTAAAGTGCATCAAGGTGAGTGATAGGCTTATCTAATGTTGGCGACGACACAGAGGTTATCAACAATTTAAGGTGCAACCAGGACCGACTGTGTGGCATTTAGTGAAATATGTACGTTCGTATTTGATTGTCTTAGATAAACGTTCACGTCATTTTGAAGTTCAGTGTTGGTGGGCGTGTCCAGTTTTGATTGACCGAAAGCATGTATTACAACACCAACCTAGAAACGTTTCTGCGACTTGGAATATCACAACCTTCATTCTATGGAGATGTGATCTATAAACAACGGAAATTAAAGGAGTCTGAGGTATTTCCTGACCATTTTACAAAATAATGAGGAAATTCGCCGGAAAAGAATACGACCCTTTTGTTTTGCAACGCACTTCATGTTTGGTGATTGGTCCCCATAAAGTCATTAACTATGCTTCACCTTTCTATTTTACGATGACCGGATAACCTCTTGGAACTTCATGGTTGCACCTGCTAAAACCCTGAAAGGGGAGACTGGTGCATGAACTTCCATCCCTCGGGTTTTCTGGTCATACCCTAGATTGGTTTCCTCTTTGGCTGCAACTGCTGTGGTTGTTCAGTACAATTTAGGATGCATCCTGAGGTGTTTCTAATTAAGTATTTTTATATTATATATTTTTTTACAATATATACAAATATCGTTTGGTAATTTCTCTGGATGTGGACGATTTCCTTTTGATGGGATGCACATTTATTTACACTGTCTTGTCAATTTGGGTGGTGAAGACAGGATAATAGCGAGGTTGTGTACACATACAATCAATTTAAGCTAACCAGTGGGCCATATTGACTGACCGTTCCAAGTCGGTAACCCTGTCTTCACCACTCTTTGTGTTGTGTATTATCGTTTTCATTGTATAGTTAATTTGCTCTTTGCATGTGGTACAGTACGGACTTACGGTGCCATTACGTATGAGTGCTGTGGTTTCTATACGACCATTTTTTTCTCATTTTCGTTGCGGCATAAGAACTTTGAGAAAAATGTATGTACTTTGTGATAAATATGTTGTTGCAATGACTATGCTTGTTGTCTTGCACCTATTAATGTTTCCTAACTTGACAAGGTCGTGTGGCCGAATTTAACCAATATAATTTTTTATCACATAACGTCCCTTGTTAGCAGTGTCGAACACCCATTTAATATTCTATTGTATGACACACGTGTCATACAACCTGAAACGATTTTGATTGGTTGAGTTAAACCTGTAACACTACGCAAGTTTATTAACTGAACTATTTTATTTATTATAAATTCACCCATATCTCAGTCATAAACTTATTATTTGTGACAGCTTATGAAAATAATGCACGTTATACAAAACATTGTTGTTGCTTTGTTAAAAATTTGGGGTAAACTGCTATTTTGTAAAGAGGTAAAACACGAACTCTTTTATACGCAAGTTTTGTGTGAGACGTGACGTTACGACGTCACATATTTTATAACGTTTTGGCGCTGAAGTGTGTCTGACATCGTGGCGGTTCTATGTACATCTGACTTATTTTTTACTAATTTGATTGCAATGTCTTCCATATTACGCCATCACAAAATATTTTTTGAAAATTCAGAAAGATAAAAGTCGTGTACACATCAACATTATACAATACGTTTTATTTTAGATATACGTCTAATTTCAATACAGCATTCGAGATTTTGAAAGCAGCATTCGAAATTTTCAAAGCAGCCTTCGAGATTTTCGAGATTTTCAAAGCAGCATTCGAGATTTTCAAAGCAGCATGCGAGATTTTCAAAGCAGCATTAGAGATTTCCAATTTTCAAAGCAGCTTCGAGTTTTTCTAAGCATCATGCGAGATTTTCAAAGCAGCATTCGAGATTTCTAAGCAGCTTCGAGATTTTCAAAGCAGCATTCGAGATTTTCGAGATTTTCAAAGCAGCATTCGAGATTTTCGAGATTTTCAAAGCAGCATTCGAGATTTTCAAAGCAGCATTCGAGATTTCCGAGGTTTTCAAAGCATCATGCGAGATTTTCAAAGCAGCATTCGAGATTTTCAAAGCCGATTCGAGATTATCGAGATTTTGAAAGCAGCATTCGAGATTTACGAGATTTTCAAAGCAGCATTCGAGATATTCAAAGCAGCATGCGATATTTACAAAGCAGCATGCGAGATTTCCGAGATTTTCAAAGCAGCATGCGAGATTTTCAAAGCAGCATTCGAGATTTCCGAAATTTTCAAATCAGCATGCGAGATTTTCAAAGCAGCATTAGAGATTTCCGAGATTTTCAAAGCAGCATTCGAGATTTTCGAGATTTTCAAAGCAGCATTCGAGATTTCCGAGGTTTTCAAAGCATCATGCGAGATTTTCAAAGCAGCATTCGAGATTTTCAAAGCCGATTCGAGATTATCGAGGTTTTCAAAGCAGCATTCGAGATTTACGAGATTTTCATAGCAGCATTCGAGATATTCAAAGCAGCATGCGAGATTTACAAAGCAGCATGCGAGATTTCCGAGATTTTCAAAGCAGCATGCGAGATTTTCAAAGCAGCATTCGAGATTTCCGAAATTTTCAAATCAGCATGCGAGATTTTCAAAGCAGCATGCGAGATTTTCAAAGCAGCATTAGAGATTTCCGAGATTTTCAAAGCAGCATGCGAGATTTTCAAAGCAGCATTCGAGATTTTTGAAATTTTCAAAGCATCAGGCGAGATTTTCAAAGCAGCATTCGAGATTTTCGAGATTTTCAAAGCAGCATTTGAGATTTTCAAAGCAGCATTCGAGATTGTCGAGATTTTCAAAGCAGCATTTGAGATTTTCAAAGCAGCATTCGAGATTGTCGAGATTTTCAAAGCATCATGCGAGATTTTCAAAGCAGTATTCGAGATTTTCAAAGCAGCTTCGAGATTTTAGATTTTCAAAACAACATTCGAGATTTCCGAGATTTTCAATGAATCATGCGAGATTTTCAAAGCACCATTCGAGATTTCAAAGAACTTCAAGATTTTCAAAGCAGCATTCGAGATTTTCTTGATTTTCAAAGCAGCATGCGAGATTTTCAAAGCGGCATTCGAGATTTCGAAGATTTTCAAAGCAGCATGCGAGATTTTCAAAACAGCATGCTATTTTTTCAAAGCAGCATTCGAGATTTCCGAGATTTTCAAAGCATCATGCGAGATTTACATAGCAGAATTCGAGATTTCCTAGATTTTCGAGATTTTCAAAGCATCATGCGAGATTTTTAAAGCAGCATTTGAGATTTTCGAGATTTTCAAAGCAGCATGCGAGATTTTCAAAGCAGCATGCGAAATTTTCAAAGCAGCATTCGAGATAACCGAGATTTTCAAAGCAGCATGCGAGATTTTCAAAGCAGCATGCGAGATTTTCAAAGCAGCATTAGAGATTTTCAAAGCGGCATTCAAGATTTTCAAAGCATCATGCGAGATGTTTAAAGCAGCATTTGAGATTTTCGAGATTTTTAAAGCAGCATGCGATATTTTCAAAGCAGCATGCGAAATTTTCAAAGCAGCATGCGAGATTACCGAGATTTTCAAAGCAGCATACAAGATTTTCAAAGCAGCATGCGAGATTTTCAAAGCAGCATTCGATGTTACCGAGATTTTCAAAGCAGCATGCGAGATTTTCAAAGCAGCCTGCGAGATTTTCAAAGCAGCATTAGAGATTTTCAAAGCGGCATTCGAGATTTTCAAAGCAGCATTCGAGATAGATTTTCGAGATTTTCAAAGCATCATGCGAGATTTCCAAAGCAGCATTCGAGATTTTCGAGATTTTCAAACCAGCATGCGAGATTTTCAAAGCAGCATGCGAGATTGTCACAGCATGCGAGATTTTTAAAGCAGCATGCGAGATTTTCAAAGCAGCATTCTAGATTTTCAAGATTTTCAATGCAGCATGCGAGATTTTCAAAGCAGCTTCGAGATTTTCAAAGCAGCATTCGAGATTTCCGAAATTTTCAAAGAAGCACGCGAGATTTTCAAAGCAGCATGCGAGATTTTCAAAGCAGCATGCGAGATTTTCAAAGCAGCATTCGAGATTTCCGAGATTTTCAAAACAGCATGCGAGATTTTCAAAGCAGCATGCGAGATTTTAAAAGCAACATGTGAGAATGTCGAGATTTTCAAAGCAGCATGCGAGATTTTCAAAGCAGCATGCGAGATTTCCGAGAGTTCCAAAGCAGCATTCGAGATTTCCGAGATTTTCAAAGCAGCATGCGAGATTTTCAAAGTAGCATGCGAGATTTTCGAGATTTTCAAAGCAGCATGCCATATTTTGAAAGCAGCATGCACGATTTTGAAAGCAGCATGCGAGATTTTCGAGATTTTCAAAGCAGCATGCGAGATTTTCAAAGCAGCATGCGAAATTTACAAAGCAGCATGCGAGATTTCCGAGATTGTCAAAGCAGCCTGCGAGATTTTCAAAGCAGCATTCGAGATATCCGAGATTTTCAAAGCAGCATTCGAGATTTCCGAGATTTTCAAAGCAGCATGCGAGATTTTCAAAGCAGCATGGGAGATTTTCGAGATTTTCAAAACAGCATGCGAGATTTTGAAAGCAGCATGCGAGATTTTGAAAGCAGCATGCGAGATTTTCGAGATTTTGAAAGCAGCATGCGAGATTTTCAAAGCAGCGTGCGAAATTTACAAAGCAGCATGCGAGATTTCCGTGGTTTTCAAAGCAGCCTGCGAGATTTTCAAAGCAGCATTCGAGATTTCCGAGAATTTCAAAGCAGCATGCAAGATTTTCAAAGCAGCATTAGAGATGTCCGAGATTTTCAAAGCAGCATGCGAGATTTTCGAACTAGCATTCGAGATTTTTGAAATTTTTAAAGCATCATGCGAGATTTTCAAAGCAGCATTCGAGATTTTCGATATTTACGGTGCAGATTCTTATAGACTGGTCAGAGATACTTACAGATTGATAGATATTAATTCAGATTCATTTTGACGGCTAAGATCGCACTTTTGAACGTTAGAACTGCTTACGAATTGTAACTTGTACATTTAATCAAAGTTGAATATTTACTCTGGTTTTCAACTGTGTATAGTTTTATTGTGAAATATAATTAGATAGTAGTTTAATAAAATACATATTAAAGACTATTCTTGAGTTAGATATTTTCACGTCGCTATATTACATTAAAACTTCTGGTGCCTGCAACTAGGATCAATCGACGCTATACTACACGTCTATTGACATTTTAAATATTGAGTTCTGCTGAACTCGGGGCTAGAGGACGATAACGGTAACAGGCACTTTTCATTACAGTTCATGTACCGTCTCAATCAAACAGAGACTGCAATAATTGTTGGTATAAATTTACTGTGTTCTGCGATTTTCATACTCTTATTTGTCATATAAATTAGTCATTAATAACATTTTCAAAAGTTACACAAATACATATAAAAGTCAAGAACAAATTCAACAAAACAACATATATAACATAGTTTCAACAACTTTTTGATACTTTTACATACTGTAAATATATATTTGAGGACTATATGTTAGTTAGTTAGTTTGTTTGTTTGTTTGTTAGTATGGTGTTTTACGTCATTTTCAACACATGTAAGGTTATATATGACGGTCGATTTTTGTGGCCGAGGCAGACTAGTCACCTTTCCTGGGTAAAACCAGTACTGTACACCTCCAGCCTACCGTAAGAATCGACACTTCCTCACTTACTAGTCGAGCTACCAGTGGGATTCGAACCCGCAGCGGTGAGAGGCGATAGTTTATTACGCAACGTCGTTAACCATTCGGCCACGGAGATGCTGTGATTCTATGTTAGACTGGCTGTAAGCCAAATATGTTATCCTCGATAAATAAATATATTATTATATGGGAATGGTCTATTGGAAAGTCTATTAAGCTCAACATATTTTAAAGAATGTGTATGAAATATAAAAGCAATAACATATATCAGGAAAAAAATCCCGTTTGATTCCATCTGAAAAGGCCTGTAAGTCAAGTAAAAGCAAAGTATGCGACTCCACACACGTAACCCGTAACCCAGATATATAATGGGCTGTTCTTTCTTTGAAATAAGACCATTTCATTAAGTGACAAAGGGGTTTGAAATAAATGGTACGAGATACGAATCAGAACCTAAGTGGACTTTTGCTGTTTCTCGGAACATATAATGGATTCATTTCAAAATTAGTTTTAACGTTGTTTGATGTTTTTCTCATCCATGTCTAAACACTGTTGCTATCTATGTGGGGAGCTTGTGTATACCTGCAGCAAACCACTATTCACTGGGATTGTGGGTGGGCGGGTGGACAAGGTCTGATCTATAGAGAGGGTGTGATAAAAATTACCATTGAAATGAACTTCCACTGTAGCTGAGGCAGTGTGACAGGGGACATTGTCGTGCATTGTCGTGCAGAAGCAGCACCTCTTTCTGAGCCAGTCTCGGACGTAGTTGTTTGATATGTTCACGCAGCTTAGTGAGTATTATTTTTCAATATTATCTGGCAGTGACAGTTCTGCCTTTTGGCCATGACCCTTGCAGCTGGAGGCGACGGTTTAAATTATTCGGATGTGGAGAACCAGATCGTTTTTATTGTTTTGACTGAGCTTTTGACTCTGGTTCGGCATAATGTGTACATGTTTCATTTGCAATAATAATATAATTAAAACATGTGTTACCACTCCGTTCAACTAGATGTAAATGATCATTAGATAAGCCTCGTGATCCTTCGTCAGCTGTTTTGGCGCCTATCTTTCATTTACATTTCTCATGCCCAAACGGTCATGTAAAATCGTGTGAGCTCGGCCTTTCCGATATCAGTCTTATCTGCTACCTCATATCATGCAATGGCACTGACTCGTCCGGCCTCCCAGACCTTGGCATATCATGATACTGAGATACACATTATGTAAAATGCACTGCGTGACATACTCCCATCACCAAATATTTCAAGCAATCTTTGAACAACATTGTTGCTAGAAGACATTTTGTAACCGAACACTGTTCTTCTAACTTGGAGTTGATATTAGCTAAAACACCAGTCATGTAGAAATGACATATACACATCTATTCTAACTTGCGCACTTGGTCCGAATTTAAAGTGTTGTATAGTGTTGTAAAGTGAAGTGTATCTTTCAATTTTTTACCATAATCATTTACTGATAAAATATCGGGATGGGGCGGTTTTCAAACTGCTTACAGGCACGACCAAATTAGTATCTTTAAATGAATTAAACAAAGAGATTGAATGGGAATCGTTGGAATCGCGAAGATATAAACACAAACTTACCTTATTTTATAAAATGGTTAATTCCTTAACACCCCCATATCTTGCATCGCTAGTACCTACAACAGTTAGTGCAGCATCAGACTACAGCTTGCGAAATGCAAACGATCTTCAAGCTATTAATTCCGGAACTAGTCTCTACACTCCTTCCTTCGGTTACTCGTGAGTGGAACAAACTTCCTTTCGAAGTAAGATACTCTGACTCCATAAATGCACTAAAGCATCACCTTAACCGTAACCTTAATTACACGCCTAAGCATTATTACACAAGTAAAAGACGTGCATAGCTTCTTCATACTCGGCTCCGCACCAAGCTTAACCACCATTTGTTCATATAAAACATCATCGACTCTCCTTAATGTCGATGTGGCGGAATAGAAACTACTCAACAGTACATATTTAGCTGTCCATTGTACGACAATGCTCGTGCGGGAATGCTGGCTAGACTTCAAACACTGTGCACAGCTTCACTAAACATTATATTACTTGGTGATTCCTTGGTGATTCCTTGGTGATTACTTGGTGATTCCTTGGTGATTCCTTGGTATCACACGATATTAATGTCACTATATTTGAAATTGTTCAGAAGTTTATTATGTCAAGCAAACGTTTTTAACACTTTTCAACATAAGATAAGCTGCTACACCGCGTACCGAGAACAATATATGTTTCCTGGGTATGATGCTGTTGTCCTGTGTCCGCCGGTCACCCCCACTGTTGTATGTTTCCTGGGTATGATGCTGTTGTCCTGTGTCCGCCGGTCACCCCCAATGTTGTATGTTTCCTGGGTATGATGCTGTTGTCCTGTGTCCGCCGGTCACCCCCACTGTTGTATGTTTCCTGGGTATGATGCTGTTGTCCTGTGTCCGCCGGTCACCCCCACTGTTGTATGTTTCCTGGGTATGATGCTGTTGTCCTGTGTCCGCCGGTCACCCCCACTGTTGTATGTTTCCTGGGTATGATGCTGTTGTCCTGTGTCCGCCGGTCACCCCCACTGTTGTATATTTCCTGGGTATGATGCTGTTGTCCTGTGTCCGCCGGTCACCTCCACTGTTGTATGTTTCCTGGGTATGATGCTGTTGTCCTGTGTCCGCCGGTCACCCCCACTGTTGTATGTTTCCTGGGTATGATGCTGTTGTCCTGTGTCCGCCGGTCACCTCCACTGTTGTATGTTTCCTGGGTATGATGCTGTTGTCCTGTGTCCGCCGGTCACCCCCACTGTTGTATGTTTCCTGGGTATGATGCTGTTGTCCTGTGTCCGCCGGTCACCCCCACTGTTGCATGTTTCCTGGGTATGATGCTGTTGTCCTGTGTCCGCCGGTCACCCCCACTGTTGCAACACTATCGTGTCTGTTATACATGTGTTATAATAATATTCAGATAAATTGAATTTTCGTTTAATTTTAAGATAATCTAACTATATTCAAATGCTTTGCTCTATTATTTCTTTTTCAAACTTGGTCCCTATAACTAATCACTGTTAGATGTATAGCTATATTACATTGAACACTAAACAAATGTGCACTGTGCAATTTTATACGCCATTGTTATATGTAATTTATACGATACCTAGGAAAGGAACTCTATAAGCAACTGCTTTCGTTCCAATCCCTTTTCATATTTTGTATTACGTACATTTTCACCGATTGTATAAATATTGGAAATAAAATAAGTTTAAACCAAACTGCTATTCATTTGCATATAAGAGACGGGATACTACTCTTTCATATGCTTTTCGGCGTAGTTCCTATTGCAGTTACTTCCCTTGAATATAATTTACCTTGCGGGTCATACACCATTTCATTTTCCATAGCCCTAACCTAATATAAGAACCTCTGTTGCTGCTTACTTGTTTTGAAAGACCCATCTTAGTTTTATCAACAACAGAAAACGTACACAAACCATACGTTAAGTATGTTTTGAAAAAGCTGTTTGAGTCGGATGCTTGTGACCCACCTACTTGCATGTAAAAACACAAGGAAACTGTAATATTTACTTCTTGTTGTTATTATGCCGCATAATTATGGGGTAACACAAACAACAATTACATTGTTAAAAGGAAGCAAGGCATGTGACATCACTAACACAATCAGGATGACTATAGGGTTACCCCATTGGAACGGTCATTGACAAAACGGTCGCTTGGGGGTTTAAACCAGGTTCAAGGATGCACCAAACCTCACTCTGACCCTATTGTCATCCCAAAAAACGGGACAGTATAAATAACGTAATATAGGCAATATAATTAGAACGCACATATGATCATGTATATGAATAAAACACACAAGCCTACATATGATCATGTGTATGAATAAAACACACAAGCCTAGAAAGCCACACTGCAAGTACAACCATTTTATTATTGTGATGTCATATCTTGCCTTTTATACATCTGTGTAGGTGTTGTTTGTTTCTATGTGTGTTTGTGGTTGACTGTGGTCCTTGAATGCTTCATTTCCTGTTCTATTTTTAGCAGAAGCCAGGGTATCAAGAGAACAAACCATTGAGGGTACGACAATAAAATATTTAAGACAATCATCAAACGCTTCATCATTGGGACAACAATCTGTCCGGCCATCGCACAGTCAAAGAGAAAATATGTTGGCGAACTGTAAATTGATCAACCACTAAACAAGCACATAAAATACACAATATGTTGATAAACATTTTAACAAATTTAATGAAGATAGAATGACATTGATCATGACCAAGGTTCTGACGAAATTTGAAGTCATGCTGTTATAGTCCTTGTCGCAGAAGATGTTTTTTAATTTACTTTTATATCTAGATCTGGGATACGATAATAGAATTTTTCAAAGGGTTTTGCTTTTTGTTTGTTTTGTTTGTATGGTGTTTTACGTCATTTTCAACACATGTAAGTTTATATATGACGGTCGATTTTTTTTGTGGTGGAGGCAGACCACCCACTTTTTTGGGGTAGAATCCGTAAGAATAAAGGGTTTTGCGAAGTTAATGACAATTAGTTATTCGAGAAGAATATACCCCATAAGAAAATTAGGTATTAACCTAACAGGAAATGTAGCCGTCACAGAACACGGTCAACCCACAACACAAATTAACACTAACAACAATAACAATGGTAATAAGAAACAAGACATGTGACATCACTAATACAAACGGGTTGACAATAGGGCAACCGCTTTGGAACGGTCAACAAAAACAAACATCGAAACAAACAAAAGTGACAGTATCAGAAATAGTAGCTTTACTGAGCTAAAGTTCATTGGGATAAAAATATTTACAGATTAAAAAAGAAAGGATTGTCGAAGTTAAGCATATCAATCAAATACCGTGACGTATTGTTATTAAAGGTTTAGATGACGTCATGAGCCTAAATAGTGAATATCTCATTATAAACCCTCATTCTTATCAATACAAAAACAAATCTGCGACAACATGTGCAAATTTCGTATCCATTGTGTGTATGCCTGACATAATTATTACCTAATAGGAATGTAAGTGCTTCATAAACCTACTGTAATTGTCTAAATTTTCTTTAAAATGCTTTAATATTGTACTAGTCCAAAAATGTAGTTTTTCCTCTAGAGAAGCTGTTTTAAATCAGAGCAATAACCCTTTCATTGATAAAGTTGTGTGGTAAGATTGTATATAGTGTGAAAACATCACACGTACTCATAGATGAAACTGGACGTTCAGTGCAATTATTTGTGTTTTACTTATATTGTGTTTGTTGCATCCAAAGGATCCTCTTTTCAGTATGTATTGCAATATCATATTATTGGTTGTACATAGCATGTATTCGCGTGTCAGCCAATGTATACGTGAATCATAATACAAGGGGGGAAAATGGGGTAACAAAGAAAGAAGACAAAATAAAACTTACATTTTTTTTCTTTTAAAATTACATTATGTCATTAATAAAATAAGAAAAACAATAAAATAAAACAACTATAACAATACAGGTAATATAAAACATGAAAAACTATTTTAAAAAGTTCATTTAAATACGTGTAAGTTGACTGGAACCCGGATTTATTTTAATTATCCGGAAAACAGCTACTTCATTGATGTAAGTTTATCATTTCCAAAAAAAAACACAAAAAAATGACAATGAAGTTCTACTGCAGTCCCTTGATATGCACTATACTATACATTAGATCTACATATACATCAGTAAATATCTTAAATGAAATTAACGGTGGATGCTGAAGGTAACCAGTAGGTATTCCTATATATGTATGCTTATATACAGTTAATATTGTGACTGGTTTCCGTTTTTACATTCTCGTGCATGATATAAACCGACATTTGCGTGCATAATATGGACATTTACGTGCTCGATATAGTTCACATTTACTCTTAACCAATGTACCATGAACAGGTTGGTGAAGATTCCACCATAACTGGTCCTGAGAGACGCTATGCTTTGTCTTTGCTGTTGTATACAAATCGATTTAAAATGGTAAATGTTTATATGATCGCTACTGAGAATTTAAACATTATTTTAGTTATAAAAAACCGTAAAAATCTGAAAAATGGTCAGGCCCCAAGTTCACAAACAAACTCATCTGTCAGGCCCAAAGTTCACAAACAAACTCATATGTAAGGCCCCAAGTTCACAAACAAACTCATATGTCAAGCTCAAGCTCAACACTAACTTCTTTTTGAAATCATATTTAATGGACTTGTAATTAATGGAAGCTTTACACTTATATAAATAAACAAAATGTACAACTGTCCTGAAAGTATCCCAATGAAAAACATTAATTATAAAAAGTTATAGCTTGAAGAAATAGCTCAGTTGTTAGCTTAAGCTTAATATGTAACTTAAGTTTGTACGTGAACATGGGGCCAGAACTACCTTTCAATGTACACACTATTGCCCAAGGTGTACAGGCAAACTAAAGGCAACTGTATGACTCATAGACTTACACTGATATGTTTTGTTCATTAAACAGTTTTAATACAGAGATACGACGATCAGCATCATATCGTTTGTGTAGAATTCTCTTAATATTACATACAACTGAACATCGCAAAAATGTTTCTCCTACATAAAATACATTGTGTCTTGGTTTAGTATTGATATGCATATTATTCTTACGTAAATCGTTAAAACGCATATTGGAACAACATATATGAGACAAAACAATACCAAAAATATTATGGCTGTTACAATTTTGTAAGAGCATTAATAACGACTTATTTGATAGATAGCACATATGTACATATATAAAGGGTTATCGTTATTTGTGCATCGAATTGAACTGAATTGGGTTTTACGGCGCACCAACACATAAACGGTTTTATTGCATACGCATTTGCATACTCTTCTTTTGCGCATAAATATTGCGCTCCTAAAGTCGTGCAATATTAATACGCAAAAGAACTCGTGCATATATCCCAATACAAATCTTAATAACCTATAAATATGGCGCATAACGAGAATGAGCACGTCACGCTAATCCTTCAGTTTCGTCGCGATAAAATATGGAGAATGGGCCTAGAACCTTCTAACCTGCAGTGCTGCAGAGTTGCTGCAAATTCTACATTCGACACTCCATTTACGATGTAGCCACATTTCCACGTTTGGATACACGGTGACATGATGAAGACCTTGAATGAGCTCGATAAAAATGTCAAAATGAACATGAAGGAGATCCTACTTGGTGCAACATATTCGCCTTTAAAAGAGACATTTTCTACTGCATGTCGGACACGGTGGCCACAGGAATCTCAAAATAAAATACCCTGATATTCCCCCTGATGTTTTCCCTGACCCAGCATTGGATTTCCCTGATTAAGGTAAGAGGATTTACCGCCTCCATCCGGTCCTTAAAGCGATACATTCACCTTTTTAAATGTTTCTTTATAGCATGTTCAAACTATTTAAGACGATGAATACCATTTAAAATGTTTATAACTTAGGTATTAATATGGAAATCATTTTCATAGAAAAAAAATCATTATTATTATTTTCTGCCTGAGGAGTGTCAATTACTTGATCACAGTTAATTTTGTATTGTTTTTAATGCAGAAATAAAATTCCATGATTTGTCAATGCAGGGAATTTATTTTTGCTATTTTACCTGTTTTTCATGTTTTTCAAGACTCCGTGGCCACCCTGGTCCGAGTACACAAAGATCACGTGGTCTATGTTGCTGCTACAATGAGCATTACTTGTTAGTAAATGACAACAACAAAAGGAACGGATGACAACATAAAACACATTTCTTAGATACATTTCATTTGGAATATATGGGCCGAATATATTTCCTTGATTAATGCCATCCGGTAAACATGTACTCACATGGATATTCAAAATACTTCCGCACACAAACATCAGCTTTTATTTCAATGCATACTGAAGTCGTTAATAATTGTGTGTGAAAAGATACGCAATATTCCTGCTTTTCTTTTTCTACAGAATGGATTGTTTTTTTTGGTTCGGCTCTAAAAGTCTTTACTAAATATTTATGGAATGTTACGAGTTCTCTTTCAATATAACTGAAACGTACGTCAAACATAATGAACATATATATCATTTATAAACATTGTTAGTTTCTTTCATCGTCTTATAAATATGATTTGGGGCACAAACATACGGCCGCTCACATAAACATTCAACAGCAAACTCAAACAGGCGGAGCTCAAACAGACATATAACCGTGCACACAAACACACGGCGCGCATACAAACATACGACATGTGTCCGCGTAGACAAACACACGGCCGCGCACACAAACACACACTACTGCAGAGCGGAGCATCTGTAATATCATACTTTAAATAAATTATACTGTGTCCAGTTTGTGCGCTGAATATCTATTATCTATATAAATAAGTTAACTACTCAAATACGTGTAAATGTTTGTCAGTCTATTCAATTTTCAGTCAACAAACGTCGTTTTGGATGGTAAGGTCTCTGATCAGAAGTAAACTATTTTGAAGTTACGTTAATAGACAGTAACTTGGACATGTTAAAAGAATTTCATTTTATGTCGGGTTCCTTTCAATAGTTATCTACGGACGCTGAAAAAAAGGCGTAGGATATATTTAACTCAAAATAAGGTCATTGGTAACAGCTAATGAAAACTAAAGGTTCTTTATTTAGAACACCATCAAGGCAGTGATATTAGGGCATGGCAAGCAACTGTCCAATTGCCTAAATAGTTTCGACCCCAAATAAAAATATTAATTATACTTAATTAAGGACCTATTTCCCAACGCTAAAAGATCATGGAAAAAGCATGGAAAAAGCATGGAAAGCTTGCTTATTTACTGATAATAAGTTACAGACCAACTAGTTCGTGTATATAATTGCGGCGGGAGTAAAGTTTTTTCTTTAAATAGCATTGTTATATGGAATGTATAATACCTTGAACTTCACTTTTATGAAGAAAAATAAATAACAATTTATCTGTACTAAATACAAAACGTTGTAGATAATTGTTTTTATGATAAAAAATAAAATCAAACACACAACTAATGAAATACATTATTTTTTGTTTTAATATGTTGACTTTATACATACGCTGTATTGGGAGGGCCTCATCATCTGATTCAAAACTGAATAACACCATTGTCCCATGACAATTGTATGTCTAACAGTGATTTACCTATACAATTGATCTTCTCCCCCTCTTTGTATTAGGACTAAGCCATCATTATTCGAAATGTATATAAAATGTTTAAATTGGTAAACATTATTTTCATGGTTTTGTGAGTGGTAAAAAAATACATATAGATTAAGAAGTAAGAAAATATACTCTTTACAAAAATATCAAATTCTGTTCATTTAAAAATCCGAGTGATTAAGACAATTCCTTGTTATAGTGATACAACTATTTACATTGACAGAACAAGAAGCAATATATATATATATATATATATATATATATATATCAATCATCATACAACTGGTATGTTACTGTTCCTGTCCGGAGTATAGACGTCTGTGAACTTTGTTGGCTCGTCCTGAAATATCTTTGTTGATTCGTCGTCTTCATCCATGAACACAGCCACGGTCTCTATCTGATTATCAAACACTGCCACGATTTCTATCTGATTATCCTCATCGTGACTGTTGTTCTCGTTCTCCTCGAGAAGATGATGGTCGTCATGGTTTCCGATTGTCAGGACGTCGCCATTTTGAGAACTATGAGATAATGTCCTCTTCTGAGCTTTAGGTAAGTTTCTAAGCGACACATCCATGTTTTTAAATGCGTTAAGTAAGAATATACCACACACAATTGTCAAGAAACCAATGAAGTCTCCCATGTTGTCTTCGAATGACATGCTGCCGAACTCCTTGAACAAAACTAAGGAGAACATTACAACACACGATGTAAACAAAACATAGTATGTAGGGGTTACTATCGCTGTATTGAACGTGTCTAATGCTTTGTTTAGAAAAACAAGTTCTATTAAACTGCATCCTATCACAATGGCTATCATCACATAATTATGTAAGTACATTTAAAAACTCATTTCGTCCATTAATGGTTTCTTTGATAGCCACACCTACTCCTTTGGCACCCATGACGGTGAACGAGCCAAAGGTGGAGCACACCGTAACATACACCAACACGTTCTTTTGTCCATATCTTGGCGCCAGAAATATTATGGCGATCAGAGCAATGCCTATCAACACTACACACGTCACTATGACACCTGAAAAACGTAAAATGAAATTACTCAGTTGCTAGATATGTAGTCTAGATCATATGCGACGCTTGTTTGTTTTCAAAACAAACGTCCAGAACAGTTCTCTTAAACAAAGTTTGACCTTTGCCGACATTCTGTTATCGTTTCCGATTGGCTGAGACAGAACACACGCTATCCAAATCAAAAAGACAGATAGACAATCAATTTATAAATGAAGAAAGAGGAAAACTTCATTATTATTTCGACGAACTAAATCCGGATGGTCAGAAATACTTTCATAAAAATATACGGTCACGTGCTTCCGGTTTCAAATTTGTTTCTGTACAAACGGTCAAGACTTTTGAATTTACAATTAAAAACTATTTACAAACTAATGAACCATGTTAATTTATATAAATGTTGTTTCATCAAATTGTTTTCTTATTTTGATAATTAATAAGATTTTTTGTTACCATTATCTCAAAATATTAACAACGCACTGCTGTACTTGCCATGTGAAAAAGTACGCATGTAGCTCTGCGTTACACCTTGCGACGCAGTATGCCATACTGCAACAGTAAGCAATATAATCTGCTGCAGTGAACCATATAAATGGCATACTGCAGCAATATGGCATACTGCGTTGTAACACAGCCCTTTACACTAGTCCTTGCATTGTGACAACATAGTACGTTGCATGTCTGTTGCAGCAATTTTGGTGAGCTAACTACTTCTGCATTTCTCAAAACGACATGCATGGTCATCATCGAGTGTGGATGTGTTAAAACACTGTATTTAGTATAAGCAATCTTGTGGATCAAACTACTTCAACAGTTTTCGAGATATTGGTGTTTCAAACTGGGTATACATGATCGACATGAAGTGGTGGTGTGCGTGAAATAAATACATGGAGTTTCCTTCAGAAGAGAACAACTATGTGTATGGCGTATCACGAAATACAGCACCGCCATACATTTGTGATGTCTCATTCGTGTTATTTTACAGAGGACTCTCTACTTATGAATTAAATTCTGCCACTCTTTCAGAAAACATATTTTTATTTAAAGAGAATATGCCATTAGTATTAAACACTTGCTCTAATAATCCTTCACACTCATGTACATTGGCCAGATTTAATAAGCAACACAGGAAAACTATGTTTTACATTTATTTATTATTAAAAAAAACGATATTTTAGTTTTCAAAAAACCTTTTGCATAATAATCATTGTTTTTTTAATATATATTTTATATGCATGATTTATAAGACGGTGCCAAAGGAAATTAGTTATACTAATTGATAAATTGATTGATGAATGAATGAAAACACACTGATCACTGTCTCGTGTATTTGTAGAGTGGAGAACTATCGCCCTCTCCCAGCGTATAATAGGCCAATCCGTCTGCTGACCACCACACCGCCTCTCCTTTTTTCTCATGGTGGTACGGCAGTTGGACACCGGGATGTGTCAGGGCCGCCATATAGTCACCGTCGGCCGGAGACCACCAATATACGTTGTCGCGAGTTTTCACGAGAATCTCACTTCCGTCAGGAGAAATATCACCACCTGTATAAAACGATAAAGAAGAGTCAATCGTTTGTTTCATAAAATACACTTTTAATGTACATGTATTAAACATTTAGATGCGACTTCATCGACGAGTTTAATGTTCGTCTGTTCATATTTGCATATTATACATTTGCCATGACATACTTATGATGTGTCTCGTCCAAACGTTGTATTCAAATTTGTGTTGGGAATCGGCTGAAAATTCATCATCGATCATCAGAATATTTAACCGACAGATTATCGAACAATAATCGATTAAACATGGCTGCTATAAAATACAAGTGTAAGTCTTTTTCAGACTAATGAAGAAAATAATCACAAGTATGTTCTGGTAATAAAGAAACTGACCAACATATATTTAAAAAAATAAGTTGTGATACCCACTATAAATATTTCATTTACTTTTTGCTAAATTATAACTCATTTTATAATTTCTTGTATGATTTATTAGAAGAGAATGAAATAAGCCATACTTTTCAACAACCGAGTAAAGCCGATAATGAAAAAATGTAATCAATTTATTAGATCAAAGGCGATGATCGATCAAATCGATTAATCGGAACAACTCTAATCAAATATCAATTTACTTGTTTTCATTTGAGCGAAAATTATGGCTAACCGCTATACGTTGATGATTCAGAAACAGTACGCTTTAGTCTAAGTGTTTATTAAGTGAAATTTTAACAAAATAGAAAATAGAAACCCAAATGACCAGTAACTGGGCCAATATGAAATCACTTAATTAATAACATCATAATATAGATAACTATTACCAAAGGCCTTTCTTTCGTTTTCACCAACTTTAAAGTGGTTTATATCTGCGAGTTAGTTATTTCCTTCATTCGGAGCGAAATAATGTAAAGTCGAAATATATTGTTGCGTGGTTTCGGGGTCGGTAGAATGAAAAAATCAAAAAAATATAGTTATGTCGTTTCGGGGTCGAAAAGACGAAACAATGACCGCGAAACAATGACCGCGTTATTTGATTCTTTCGCGTTAAATTTCATTCGGTAAATGATTCTACTTCGATGTGTTTGACCCCGACACCACACAACTATATGTTTCGACTTGTCTCGATGGTTATAGAAATAGTTTTGATAGCAAAACAAGTATCGGCCCAGTGTTAAAAAGTCAAGGAAAGAAACATATTTCAAACCTATGCACAGATATCATTTTACCGGAGAGTTTGCGAATTTTCTGAAAACAGTCGTCTGATCAACAAGGTCTCGGAAATGTATTTTTACGTGCTGACCCGAGACATATTTTAGAATATGAGATATTGAAATCACACCAGAACCATTATGAATCTTGACTTTTTTCTTTTGTAAATGAAATGCATATATGTAAATTACGAAAGCTATCAATATTTTTATAGTTTGCTCATTAAACCAGAGACACGAAGATTAGTTTTACGCCGCTCTTCAACTTCGTTCGGTAAGTCCGACGTACATTCGCTGTTTTGGTATCGATTCTATAACGTTCTTTTCAAATCCAAAGTCGCATTGATTGGAACACTCAACTTTACACTAGGCTTTGATCTTGAAGAGCATACCAGATGGATCCGTTTCTGGTGAGTCCATGGAGAAGTAGTCCCCAGAGTCGACGAAGACAGGGGCATTCTGTCCCCAGGCCTGCACTGGTATATTAACTATCATGCCACGCCCAACCAGATTAGAACTGATGACGTATATCCGGGCCATATTGTCTACTACTGCTACTACTAAAATAATATATTTGTTTATAATAATAATAATAATTGATTATAATTTATTATAATAATAATAATAATAATAATATAATAATAATAATAATATTGGTAATAATACTAATAACATAATAGTTATATTTATAATGATAATGATACTATAACTACTACTCATAATAATAGTTAAAATAATAATTTGTAATAATAATAATAATAATAATATTGGTAATAATACTAATAACATAATAGTTATATATATAATGATAATGATACTATAACTACTACTCATAATAATAATTAAAATAATAATTTGTAATAATAATAATAATAATAATAATAATAATAATAATAATTATAATTCCTGAAGAAGTTCAGGGGACCAAAAATTCGAGAAGCCAAGTAGTTTTCGATGAATTAAAATAATAATTATATTAATAATAAAGTGTTGTTGCAGCTGCCACGATGTCCAGAATTGTTTGGGAAACATTTGAATATTATACGTTCTTCTTCTTCTTCTTCTTCTTCTTCTTCTTCTTCTTCTTCTTTTCTTCTTCTTCTTCTTCTTTTTTTTATCTTCTTCTTCTTCTTCTTCTTCTTCTTCTTCCCTTCCTCACACATGCTGGTTAGAATCCCACTGGGAGCTCGACTTGTTTGTTTGTTTGTATGGTGTTTTACGTCATTTTCAACACATGTAAGGTTATATATGACGGTCGATTTTTTGTGGTCGTGGCCGAGAGGTTAACGACGTTACGGTGTAAACCTTCTCGCCTCTCAACGTTACGGTGTAAACCTTCTCGCCTCTCACCACTGAGGGTTCGAATCCCACAACAAAATACAAAAAATAATGACAATCATATATAACCTTCTACGAGTGTTGAAAATGATGTAAAAATTAATACAAATAAACAAGTCTACCATCGGCTACTTACTTATACACCAGTACTGAATCCGGAGCAAGCGTCTGATCTGTCAATTGATTTGGTTCGGGCACCCTGTATATAGTCTTGGAGTCCATATGATGAGACTCGTCGTCGTCTTGGATGTAGATGCAAGACTCCTTGCTTCCTTGGCTACACGGACCAACAGCAATATCCTCCCAGTCGTAATTAACAGCCGGACTGAAATTTATATTGGAATAAAGGAATGGGAAAGTATGGAGGTTCCTCTATTTTGTATTGACACATTGTTTGTAAAACATTATTTTTTTGTTTAAATTATTACATGTTTTGAAAGTTACCCTGCCTTAATATGATAACTGATAAAAAGCACATGACATGACTCAAAGTCCGCTTAAAGATATAAACTTCTTAAAATTGGTATGAAATGGTATATAAAAAAAAATGGACACATTTATTGCAGATTCTCCATCTATACGTAAATGAAACATGGACAATCCTAAATCCTCTCCCTTTTAATTGAATATCGTTTGAAATTCAAGTAACTGTAATTCTGCATTAACATCAACTATTTCGACAATTATTTTTTTGCAAACGCAAAAGGTTTGTAAGGTTTATGTTAGTAAAACATGATGTCAATATAATTTTAGCTGGCATATTTTAGAATTAAGAACATCGAAAGCTGCACTAATTCGCAGTACTTAACCAAATCATGTATACCCAGTTGTACAAGCGTCATAACTTATTTCTAAGGAAACATGTCGACTGGAAAGCTTTAAAATATATTCATGCAATCAGAGTAGACGATTTAAACTCGTTTTGTTTTTACAGTGTAATCATACTGTAATCAAGCGCGAAATATACAAGACAATGAGAATAGTATTGACATATTCTTAGGTGGGAATTTTGTTTGTTTGATTGTTGGTTTGTATGGTGATTTACATCATTTTCAACACATGTGAGGTTATATATGACGGTCGATTTTTTTGTGGTGGAGAAAGACCACCCACTTTTTCTGGATAGAACCAGTACTGTACATCTCCCGCCATCCGTAAGAATCGACACTTCCTCACTTACAAATCGAGCTCCCAGTGGGATTCGAACCCGCAGCGGTATATTTAAATGTATTACTGTTTTTAAAGGGATACACGGTAGTCCTGAACTTATTTAAAACTCGCGGCGTCCCGTTAGTTTTTCTTCACACA
This sequence comes from Cyrtodaria siliqua, assembly GCA_037043455.1. Lineage (NCBI taxonomy): Eukaryota > Metazoa > Mollusca > Bivalvia > Adapedonta > Hiatellidae > Cyrtodaria > Cyrtodaria siliqua. The sequence goes on from JAWPHD010004044.1 coordinate 119,058, forward strand.
CGGGGCTGGCGTGGCGCAGTCGGTAGCGCGGCGGATTTGTAACCGGAGGCCCCGGGTTCCGGGCAAGACACTTTACCTTAGCCTCGTCCGTCGGATGGGGACGTAAACCGGGCGGTCCCGTGTATCGGTCTATCCTCCGAGCACGTTAAAGAACCAAAGGAATCTATTCGATAATAAGAGTAGGGCAGGTTCCCGGATTCCTATGTATCCTTCCCCTCTGTCTGGGGCGGCTCTAAATAACCTATACTGTGTTGATGAGCCGTTAAACAACATTCAATTCAATTCAATTTTCTTCACACACAACTTACACATTTGCAAATCATTTTTAATACCTATTATTTTGTTCCATATAACTAGTTGTTGATTATATTTCACCAATTATATATTTAAATCTATGGTAGTAGAAAAAACGAAGAAATATTGAAGTCGTTTAAATTGTATTTCTTCTGATTTAATTATATGCAAAACATTTTAAGGTCAAAGCGATACTGGATTATTAATTCGAGGTCCTGATAAGTAATCCTTTATAAATACTTCAAAATTGCCATGCGTCCCTTTAAATATAATCAACAGTTAGTAATATGCGAACACAATTCTTATACTTTATATTAATGATTGAACCAATGCAAGTTATGTAGAACAAATAACGGGACGCCCTGAGTTTCTAAAAATCACGATTGCCATGTGTCCCTTTAAATATAATCAACAGTTAATAATATACGAAAACAATTTGCTTTAAACTGTTCTTATAATTAATATTAACGATTGAACAAATGCAAGTTGTGTAGAAAAACTAAGGGACACCGTAAGTTTCTAAACAATCATGATTGCCACGTGTCCCTTTAAGCCACGTGTCCCTTTAAGTTACCTGATTTCAAGAACAGCCACCACGTGCGCGTTGGTCGCGTTGATGGCAAACACGCGTGATCGGTCCCCATGGTCATCGTGAGAGTATAGAATATCTGGGAACTTCCGGCTGGCAGCTAATCCAGACGCCTCCGACAGTTCGTCGTTATCTATGTGACCTTGAATGACGCCGTCGAAAAACGCGGGAGCTGAAACAAATGCAGGGAATCAGCATTGAGAATATATACTAGTCCAGATCATCTGCGACACGTGTTAGTTTTCAAGACAAACGTCTAGAACAGTTCTTCTAAAAAAACGTTTGAAGCTTGCCGAGATTCTGGTATCGTTTCTGACTGGCTGATACAGATGCACCTTCTTTCGAAGATATCCAGAACGGCAGAAAGACACTAAATTAACACATAAACAAAGAGGGAAACTGCATCATTATGTCAACGAACTAGATGTGGATGGTCAAAAATACCATTATAAAAAAAATAATAAGTACAGACACGTGTTTTCGGTTTCTTTTTTTTTCTGCACAAAGGGTCAAGACGTTTGTATTTGTAACCAAGCGTCGAATATGATCCGACTATCAGAATACACACGACGGTGCATTTCTTATGATCAGCAAAAAACCCCATTGCTATTAACAGTTTTAAAGTCAAAATGATATTAGATTAATAAATGTAGGTGCTATTTTGGATGTTTGATAAATAATTCAAGATTGCCGTGTGTCCCTTTAATAAATAATTCAAATGAGATTGCTGTGTGTCCCTTTAAAATATATATGTAATCATTTGGATGCTTGATAAATAATTAAGATTGCCGTGTGTCCCTGTAATAAATAATTCAAGATGGCTGTGTGTCCCTTTAATAAATATACGTAATCATTTGGATGCTTGATAAATAATTCAAGATGGCCGTGTGTCCCTTTAATAAATAATTCAAGATGGCTGAGTGTCCCTTTAATAAATATACGTAATCATTTGGATGCTTGATAAATAATTCAAGATGGCCGTGTGTCCATTTAATAACTATACGTAATCATTTGGATGCTTGATAAATAATTCAAGATGACCGTGTGTCCCTTTAATAAATAATTCAAATGAGATGGCTGTGTGTCCCTTTAATAAATATACGTAATCATTTGGATGCTTGATAAATAATTCAAGATGGCCGTATGTCCCTGTAATAAATAATTCAAGATGGCTGTGTGTCCCTAATGCAAAACGCTATATACTTGCATACCAGGATGTACATATAACAAGATGACAGATCCGTTATATAACCACACAGAAGAAGCAATGAAAGAATCAATTGCAATCCTATTGTAACACTCAACGAATGATCACCGAATTATATAGCCAATACGTCATACAAGCTATATTATGTATTCACATGATCAATTACGTTTACATGGCTATATATAGACAGACGCAGGGACGGACGGACGGACGGACGGAAGGACAGACAGACAGACAGACAAACAGGCAGTCAGTCAGTCAAACAGACAGACAGACAGACACTAATTGAAAACAAACTTGTGAGAATTTTTACTAACCTGGCACTCCGGATACCAAAGCAAGCACACAGCAAAAACCAACCAATACTCTGATGACCATCTTGTATTTCAAACGCTGCTTTACCAAAGACGATACGAACCCAAGTGCTATATATAGCATGCCCATTGATATGACGTCACAGGAGACTTTCAGCAGGTCAAAATGACGAGATATAAGAGATTGCATCGATTCATTCACTTATTAATACACCCATGACCGTGTCAGCATTGAGACAGGTCAAGTATGTGAAGATAAGTGTATCACTCATGATATTCATCAGGTGTTCCTTTGATATCCAGCGAGTGAAGATAACGTGCATCAGAGTCACTTGTGATATATTCGTCGACTATGGCTTAACATCAGGGTCAAAACGACTTGTAAGTGAGGATGTGTCGATTCTTACGGATGGTGTGAGGTGTACAGTACTGGTTCTACCTAGAAAAAGAGGGTCGTCTGCTTCCACCACAAAAAAAAATCGACCGTCATATATAACCTTACATGTGTGCCGTAAAACTCCATACAAACAAACAAACAAAACGCTATGTTGGGTACCCGTAACCAACGTACACATAACTCACGTAGCGCGTAACAGAAACAAAGAATGAAAATCCATAGTTATGTTATGAGTAACCAAAAAACAGAAAGATATACAAATCGGACAGGGAAAGTAGCATTCTATGACGACAGTCAACCACAAAACACAAAAACAAACACGCAAATAGACAAACGAGAACAAGCCCAGTAATAGACGTCATGAGCAGGTGCACGAGATGATCATCCGTAACGAAGATTTGTTTCGAATCGGTAAGTTAACACACACATTTCAGCTCTAATTCTCAGTCCATAAAGATATAATTGTGCCTAAAGTATCACAATCAATGCTAAAAAGACTCGGTTAATATTCACTTCTGCTAATACTTAGCGAATTGAGAGCAGAATCAAAGAAAGTTAAAAATGAAAAAAAATCCGCTGAGATTCATCTCGCTAAAATAACTTTCTTTGATTCTGCTCTCAATTCGCTAAGTAAGAGCAGAAGTGAATATTAACCGAGTCTTTTTACCATTGATTGCGATACATAAAGTATCGCAATCAATGCTAAAAAGACTCCGTTAATATTGCCTAAAGTATCGCAATCAATGCTAAAAAGACTCCGTTAATATTTACTTCTGCTAATACTAACGGACCGACCATTTTGATTTCAATGGGGGTGGGGGTGGGGGGGATTGGGGGGGGGGGGGATTTTCCTTTCAGCCGGAGTAAACAAATTTCATTTCTTTAAAGCCGGGATTTTTATTTCGCCTAGTGCACTGGCCAGATTATTTTTTTTCGTCAACTTGGAAGGCAGAATATTTTTTTTTAAGTTTTACTACTCGTTGAATAAGAAGATCTGTTGCAGATCTACTCAACGTCTGCGTCGACGTTGGTTTTCAGTTGTAGTAACTTAAAATATAGTCCAATTATTTCAGCAACCACTTGACAGTGAAACTTGAAATATGTCATCAGTACCATCAATGACACTGGTAGACACAGGTTCCATAACTCTGTATTAGCATGACCCTTTTCTTACTTTGAGTTTCTGGTTTAAATTTTCTTTTTTGACAAGTCCATATATTTTAACAACTGAAAGTCGTACATCAACAAAACTTCAGTAAAGCTTGGAATAACACGGGCGCTAGTAGACATATGTTCATATTAACTCTGTATTGCATTTAAGCACAGTTATGTTCCTTTTTCAACTTCAAAATTCTGGTTAAAGTGTTTAGGCAAGTCCTTGTATGTCAATAGGTGATTGTTACTTATTAATACAACTTCAGTAAAGCATGGATGATGCTAGAAGACTCATGTTCCATAACTCTGTCTTGCGTTTTAGAAAAATTATTGCCCATTTTGGATAAATATTTTCTGTATTGTATTTTAGAAAAGGTGTAGCCCCTTTTCGACTTAGAATTTCTTTTATTTTATTTTCTGGCAATCCATTTATTTCAATATCCACTAGCCATATATCTCAAAGGAGCTTGCCAAGTGTCACTCAGAGTCATCAAGGACACTTACAGACACATGTTTCATAACTTTTTAATTCATTTTAGCCAGATGATGTTTTTTTTTCAACTTAGAATTTCAGTTAAAGTTTTTTAAGCAGCTTCATATATTTCAATGAAACTCACTGCATACATCAAATGGCAATGACAAGTCTGTAAATATCATTAGCCCCATAAACGCCCACACCTTCCCCACTCCTACACCACCATCATTACAGATAAATAGACAAATATGTGTTATATTCTTTTGGTTTCTCTTCAGTTACCATGTCTGCATCCTTTCATCTTTATCCCCCCCCCACTCCCGACCCCACCCCCTTGTCTTTTATAGTAGCCATGTTTAATCGATTAATGATCGATCATCGGTCGGTTAAATATTCAGATAATCGATCATGAATTTTCAGCCGATTCCCAACACTACTGACCAACACCCTACACACTCACCTCACCACCACCTAAACTCCACAATTAAGACTTGAACTTGTGAATGAACTGGCTCCATGGTTGATGAGACAGAAGTGTCAGCGACCTTTTTTAAAATTGACTTTGAATAGTGGAGCATGCTGTCCTTTTGACAACTCTTGTTTAATATGGATCTTTCCATATATGGTGGATGGAACTCCATGTGCTAGTTTTAATCTTTAGTTATGCTTGTCCTTGTCTGCTTTCTATGTGAGCCACTTTTGCTCTTCTAAATTACTACCATGACCACTAAATACCCCATTCATTACTACCATGACCACTAAATACCCCATGTATTATTACCAGCTATGCATACTACATTTATTATTACCATGACCACTGATATCATATTTAATATTTATTAATAATGAATGTCAAGCACCAATGTTAAATACTGTTATTTTCCCATGTTTGTAATATCTCATATCGCTTGTAATGTCTCCATGGAGTGAATGATAGTATTTTTTGTAATGTCACCCAGTATAATTTGTACTGTCTTATGATTGTGAAGTCAAAGCAATGTCCTATGCTGAACAGTGTATGTATATACATATGCAAATAAAAATCAGTGAACATTTACTAAAATGGCGAACACTGTTTGCACAACCTTCTGAAGATGATTTGAAAATTTTACGCATGAGTTCACAGCTGAAGATTTCGAAAGAACACAAAAGAACCATCCGCAGAAATCTATTTTCTAGCTAGGTGCTGAGAATAGTGATTTGGAAAGACAGATTAGTAACAATGTTTTTTCTCCTGTTTTATTTCAAAGGAATATTTAGCAGGACCAAATTTCTTTTTCAAACATATTTTTCATTATAATAAAACAAATAACCTTAGAAGGTTTACAAATATTCACCGTCACCCTCACAGGATTGCAATATTTTATTACATACTACCATGACCAATGTATAACACATTTAAGCCATTATTTTTTATTATTTGTTTTACGAACCATCAAGACAGAGAATTGCTGTAGGAGGAAGGGAAACAAATAAATATAAAAAATTGGTAAAGCATAGTTTATTTTAATTTAAAGGAAGGGAATGAAATGTTCTATTAAAATATGGGAGGAGGTAAAAACAATAAACTATCAAATTCCCTATGGAAAAATAAAATACCTAATTTCGTTTTGTGGTAGGAGGGTTCGTAAAACAAATTTATATCAAACAATAATGGCCTTATTACAACCATGACTTATGTATACCACATTAATTATAACCATGACTTTCTATGAATATCACATTCATTACAACCATGACCAATGTATACCAAATTTACTACCATGACCACTTTATAACACGTTATACAACACATTTACTACCACCATTGACAGTGTATACCACATTTATCACATTGATAACTACCATGACTAATGTATACCATATTTATTACTACCATGATTTATGTACATCACATTTATTACAACCATGAATACTATCACTCACAGTCATCTAAACTCATTTCAACTGGAGATTTCGATAAACGTCTGAGCAGAAGCTGTGGATGTAGCCAGAGTGTGGTTAAACATTTTCACGTTGAATCCAGTGGCTAATGGAGTAGATCTACATTTATCAAAGACTGAATAGGGAGCCAGATTATTTTTTCCTCTAATTGGACTCACAACAAGATTATTTTTTTCGAAGAATATGAGAAGGCTTGATTATTTTTTTTCAACAATTTGAGGGACTGTTTATTTTTTTCCCGCAAGTCAGAGCCAGGATATTTTTTTTCTACAATTCAAGGGCCAGAATATTTTTTCAAAATAATCCCAGGCCCCCCGCCAGAAATCAAAATGGTCGGTACCTTAGCAAATTGAGAGCAGAATCAAAGAAAGTTAAAAATGAAAAAAAATCCGCTGAGAATCATCTCGCTAAAATAACTTTCTTTGATTCTGCTCTCAATTCGCTAAGTATTAGCAGAAGTGAATATTAACCGAGTCTTTTTACCATTGATTGCGATACTTTAGGCATAATTATATCTTTATGGACTGAGAATTAGAGCTGAAATGCGTGTGTTTACTTACCGAGTCGAGACAAATCTTCGTTACGGAGCACCTGCTGATGACGTCGATTACTGGGCTTGGAGAAGGCAAAAGTAATAAAAAATGCAAACGACATCACAAACACAAAAGGGTTGACAATAGGGCTTCCGCCTTGGAACGGTCAGTGGCCAAAAAGGCCACTGGGGTGGGGGGGGGGGGTTAAATCAGGTTCTTGGGTGCACCAAACCTCACACTTACCCTATTGTCATCCCAATTAAACGGGACAGAGTAAATAAAGAACTCCCCGCCATGAAATATTCTCTAACCAACGAGGCAGCGTTAAAAGGCAATATAAGTAAAACATCTAGATGATCGTGTATATATAAATACAAAAAAAAGAAAGCCTAGAAAGCCACAATGAAGGTACTCGAAGACTTGGCAGAAGCCAGAGCAACAAGAGAATAAACCATTGAGAGCACGACAAGACAAGACCGCGGACAAACATCAAACGCCACCGTCCTGATGGGCTTTAGGTAGGCGTCATCATAGGGTCCACAGTCTGTCCGGTCATCGTACAATTAAAGAGGAAAGCGTAGTGGCGAACTGTAAAAGGGTCCACCACCAAGCATGCAGTACGTTGCAAAATGATAGGGTCATAACCTCTTTTGATAAACATTTTAACAAGTTTAACAAAGATAGTATGAAAGTGATCATGACCAAGAATCTTACGAAGTTTGTTAATCGCATCACCATAGAAGTCAGGTTGTGATAGTCCTTGTCAAGTTACGCGTAAAAGAGATTTAAATTAAACGTAACCAACTAAAAACTCATGTTACGCGTAACAGTAACAACTTATGAAAATCCGTAGTTATGTTACGCGTAACAGTAACAACTTATGAAAATCCGTAGTCATGTTACGCGTAACAGAAACAAATTATGAAAATCCGTAGTCATGTTACGCGTAACAGAAACAAATTATGAAAATCCGTAGTCATGTTACGCGTAACAGTAACAACTTTTGAAAATCCTTAGTCATGTTACGCGTAACAGTAACAACTTATGAAATTCCGTAGTCATGTTACGCGTAACAGAAACAACTTATGAAATTCCGTAGTCATGTTACGCGTAACAGAAACAACTTATGAAAATCCGTAGTCATCATGTTACGCGTAAAGGAGACTTAAGTTACACGTAACCAACTAACAACTTATGTTCGCGTAACAGAAACAACTAATGAAACTCCGTAGTTATGTAATATAAGCAGCTAATTTCATTGGATACGTATCTCATACGTAATATTCGGCTTAGGACTTCTGTCAAGCTGTATCCTAAATTACCTACGAAATGGCAGTTTTCGGAATATACATCAAACTGACATTCAACAATGGCAGTTTGCAAATCGGTACGAAACCATTAGTGTTGACGTAGATATCTGTGTAATTATATTGTTCATACTTGAGTCAATATGCATGTAGTAGGCCAATACAGATTCTTTGCGGCGTATGAAGCTTATGAAAACAGATTAGGGTTATGGGCAACTTTTGCTTAAAGGGAAAGTAGCGACACAGCCAAACAAGCTCTATCATTGAGAGTTCTGAAAGAGTATGATAATGGACCTTTGGAAACGGCCGAACACGACACATACAACAATATTGCAGTCTCGGTTTGATTGAGACTGTTCATGAACGGTAGTGAAATACGCTAGATACCGCTCGAAAAAGATGAAATAATTTTTCAAATCGGATGATAAACCAAACAGATATGACCATTTGAAGGTTGTTTTGAAAATCACTGCAAACTAATGCAAAGTCCTTTACTCCTCATATAAAGCATAATTCCCGTTAAGCAGAGTACTCAAATGCCAAATTGTCGGAACCAATCAGATTTATTCCGTAGTAGTTTCGTATAATATATTTTTTAATAGCTTGCATTTAACATTGTATGGTTAAGACAAGAGGCCCAAGAGGGCCTGTAGCGTCTACTGGCTGTCCTAACATTTTAAAGACAATCTGTGCAAGTTTGGCAAATATCAAATAATAAATGAAGGTGCTAGAGTGTTCACAAGGCATAACATGGCATTTTTCAGCAAAACAAGGGCCATAACTCCGGTGTAATTTATCTCATCTGGCTGGTTTTCGAACTTGTCCGAGCTTTCATTGATATGAAGACACTGGTAAAGTTTCATAAAGATCAAATAATCAACGAAGGTGCTAGAGTGTTCACAAGGCTTAAAACGGCATTTTTCAGCAAAACAAGGGCCATAACTCTGGTGTTACTGATCAAATTTAGTTTTGGTTTTCGAACATGTCTGAGCTTTCATTTATATTAACAATCTGTACAAGTGTGGTAAATATCAAAAAATAAATGAAGGTGCTACAGTGTTCACAAGGCAAAACATGGCATTTTTCAGGAAATCAAGGGCCATAATTCAAGTGAAATTTATCTCATCTGGCTGGTTTTCGAACATGTCCGCGCTTTCATTGATATAAAGACACTGGCAAAGTTTCGTAAAGATCAAATAATAAATAAAGGTGCTAGAGTGTTCATAAGGCTCAATATCGCATTTTTCAGCAATACAAGGGCCATCACTCAGGTGAAATTAATTTGATCTGGCTGGTTTTCGAACCTTTCTGAGCTTTTATTGATATAAAGACACTGGCATAGTTTCGTAAAGATCAAAATATAAACGAAGGTGCTAGAGTGTTCACAAGACTTAAAATGGCATTTTTTTCAGCAAAACAAGGGCCATAACTCTGATGTAACTACGGCGATTTAACTGGCTTTCAAATTTGGCCAAGCTTTCAGTGATATTAACACGCTGTGCCAGTTTGGTAAAGATCAAATAATAAATGAGGGATAAATGAGAAAATAGCATTTTTCAGAAAAAACAAGGGCCATAACTCCGGTGAAATTATTCCGATCTGGCTGGTTTCCGAACTTGTCCGAGCTTTCATTAATATAAAGACACTGGCAAAGTTTCATAAAGAAAAACAAGGGCCATTACTCCGTTATAACTGATTCGATTTGACTGGTTTTTAAACTTTTCTGAGATGTCATTAATATTAACAATCTGTGCAAGTTTGGTAAAGAGCAAATAATAAATGAAGGTGCTAGAGTGTTTACAAGGCTTAATATGGTATTTTTCAGCAACTCCGGTAAAATTAATCCGATCTGGCTGGTTTTCAAATTTGTCCGAGCTTTTATTGATATAAAGACACTGGCAAAGTTTCGTAAAGATCCAATTAATATTGAAGGCATTAGAGTGTTCACAAGGCAAAAGTTAACTGACGACGGACGGACGACGGACGACGGACGGACAACTCTGTGCAAGTTTGGTAAAGATCAAATAATAAATGAAGGTGCTAGAGTGTTCCCATGGCAAAACAACGGAATTTTTCAGAAAAAAAACAAAGGCCATAACTCCGGTGTTACATATCCAATTAGGCTGGTTTTCGAACTTGTCCGAGCTTTTGTTGATATTAACAAGCTGTGCAAGTTTGATAAAGATCAAATAATAAATGAAGATGCTAGAGTGTTCACAAGGCTTAATATGGCATATTTCAGCAAAACAAGGGCCATAACTCCAGTGAAATTAATTCGATCTTACTGGTTTTCGAACTTGTCCGAGCTTTTGTTAATATTAACAAGTTGTGCAAGATTGATAAAGATCAAATAATAAATGAAGATGCTAGCGTGTTCACAAGGCTTAATATGGCATATTTCAGCAAAACAAGTGCCATAACTCCAGAGAAATTAATCCGATATTGCTGGTTTTCGAACTTGACCGAGCTTTCATTGATATAAAGACACTGGTAAAGTTTTGTAAAAATCTGAATAATAATGAAGGTCCTAGAGTGTTCACAAGGCAAAAGTTAACGGACGATGGACGACGGACGGACGGACGGACGACGGACAACTCGTCATCCCGGGAATAAGCTCTGCTGGCCTTCGGCCAGTAGAGCTAAACATGTTGCCTTATAGAAGGCTCGAACCTTGAACCTGCGATTCAGTAGACACATAGTAGACGACGCTCTAACTGACTGCGCCAAAAACTGCGCCTTGTTGCGGTATTAAATAGTGTATACTCATTATAACAAATACCACGATATGCAATCTGATTAATTTCGATAATTTGGCATAGGAGCGATCTCATACATATTTTTCATACAGTTGCTGTCTTTTCCCCCCTATAAATCAGTAAATTTTCATATTTATAAAATATGCCAGGTTGAGTTTTAGTGTTTAATTAAAGGGACATACGCAATGTTAAAGTTTTTCTCGGGTATCAAAATAAGCACATATATTTATTAATCCAGTTTCGTTTTGAACCTGCTTTCATATCATGGGGCAATGTATCTAATAATTAGTAATATGTTAACATAATTATCTTCGAACTATTTAAAAAATGTATTAATAATCATTTGCAAATATGCAAATTATTAGAAAAACAAACGGGACGCCGTGAAAAAAAAATCAAGATTGCCGTATGTGCCCTTTTCGTGACCTTCGAATAAAGCTTCTAGTACAGGGCTACCGTTACTACACATACAACTCGTAAAACCTGTTCAAATTTTTCAATTGCTGGTCAACATTCTGTAAGCTTTGGTAACCGTGGGTTAAATAGTTATGGAGGACCGCGCGAAACAAGTGTTTCAGCCCCTATTTTGTCTATGTCAATGGCCACAACTCTGTGGTTTTTGGTCAAAAATAAAAATGAAAACCCAGGTGCGCATCTTCCCTTGCTGGTAAACATTCTTGTAATGTTTGGCGATTGTGGGTTAAATAGTAATGGAGGAGGGTGCGACAAGTGTTTCAACCCCAATTTTGACTCAGTCAAGGGCCATAACTCTGTTATTTTAGAAACTTCTATGGTTTATATAGAAACCGAACGCCTGCGTTAAAGGGACACACGGCAGTCTTGAAGTAGCCGTTAGGTATTAAAAGTAGCACATCGTTTTTAATCCAGTATAATTTTGACTTTAATCGACGTATCATGCCGTATATATGCGCAACCCCAGGAGATTTAATCGAAATCATGCGACTGTAATGCATAACTGTTTATTCGATGATAATTAAAGTGTAAAAAGGGAAGGCAGAAGTCATAAAATATGTATAGCATTTCATTGTAAGTTCACGATTTTACCTGCGAACATGATACACTATAATAAAACAATTAAGTTATATAGCTGATGTAAATCGGTTCCTTTCAATAACTGATATTCAGGAAGGGCCAACGAAATATAAATTGTACTTTCTTCGTTGCAATGTATGCGAGCACGTTAATTATATAATTTATAAACTTGTTTAAATTCACTTTTAAAAATTCTCTCAACACACGCATATATATCACTGTACGTTTGTATGTTAGTTAGATACTACTGGAGTAGTTCTGAATCTTGGCTTTGATACTTAGGTGTTTAATCGTTACTCTGTATAATAGAATTAGCTACACACATGCTAATCAAAGTACTGAGAGTACTGGGTGGCGTAGGTTGGTCGAAGAGGATTTACTGTCTAGAACCTTTGTCATGTTGAAGGGGCGTGAAAGAAGCAGAATGCATTGCATTTGTTTTGTTATATTTTTACTGAAACAAAGTTATGCCATTTATGTGAAGAAGCAAATGTTTTAACCGCGATCGTCGTTAATTTTAGCTCATCTGCCGCATTCGTAAATGGGGAATACATTAACAATCTATTTTTCATTGTTTGGTACTCGGCTTTAATTTAGTAATTCAGTACAAGAAAAACTGATGCACAGCATCAGGTTGCCACAAAATAAATGGACCGCATTCTGCTTCTTTCACGCCCCTTCAACTTGGCAAAGGATACAGACAGTAAATCCTCTTCGACCAACCTACGCCGCCCTTACTTACTTTCAGTACTTTGATTTGTATACGTGTTATATTCTGCGATGAAATATTAATAAATTGTTACTTTACATGAACTGCCTTATTGTGTATATTTTGATATACTGTGATGATCTTGAATTAACAGTCACTTTAAATGAACTGTGTATTATGTATAGTTTGATATAATGTGATGAAATTGAATTAACAGTCACTTTACATGAGCTGTGTATTGTGTATATTTTGATATACTGTGATGAAATTGAATTTATAGTCACTTTACATGAATTGTTATTATATATAATTTTTATATATATGTATTTTTTTGTCATTTTGTGAAACAACTTGAATTAACAGTCACTTTACATGAACTGTGTATTGTGTATATTTTGATATACTGTGATGAACTTGAATAAATAGTCACTTTACATGAACTGTTATATATATTTGTATTTTTTTTGTCATTTTGTGAAACATCTTGAATTAATAATAACTTTACTTGCACTGTATATTTTGTATATTTTGATATATTGTGATGAAATTGAATTTATAGTCACTTTACATGAACTGTGTATTGTGTATATTTTGATATACTGTGATGATCTTGAATTAACAGTCAATTTACATGAACTGTGTATTGTGTATATTTTGATATACTGTGATGAAATTGAATTAACAGTCACTTTACATGAACTGTGTATTGTGTATATTTTGATATACTGTGCTGAACAAGAATAAATAGTCACTTTACTTGAGCTATTTATTGTGTATATTTTGATATACTCTGATGATCTTGAATTAACAGCCACTTAACATGAACTGTGTATTATATATATTTTGATATACTGTGATGATTTTGAAATTGTTGTCACTTTGCATGATTTTTGTTTTGTATATTTTGATATACTGTGATACAACTTGTATTAATAGTTACTTTACATGTTTTGATATATTGTAATGAAGCTTGCATTAAAAGTTAATTTGCACGATGTGTTTTATGTCATATATTTTCTTATACTTTGGTGATACGTAAACAATACCAAGTAACTTGATTTACACGCAAACGACATTTCCTATTCATAAATATGTACACTCAGTACATTTTAAAACGCAACACTTTGTATTTTTTGAATATCTAGAGTGGAATTGAAATCCTCGTGCAAAATATGTTTTAACAGAAAGAAAAAGAGAAAATCTTATGCAACTGTTTACCGCCATTTGTTAACCTTTTGGACAAAAGAGACTTGCAAAAAAAAACATACAATTTTATTAGATCCTGGGATCATACGCCGCTGGATATAGGGGATGAAATAAAGATACAAATATTGCTAATGGCCATCTTCGGGATGGTTAAAGTTCTATACTGTTACCAGATACCGGTAGCTAGCATATTTCACTACCGCTCATGAACAGTCTCAATCAGACCGATACTGCAATATTTCGTATGTGTCGTGCTCGGCCGTTTCCAAAGGTCCATTATCATACTCTTTTGTGAACTAACAAAAAATTCAATCCTGATTTGAACAAAAAACCAGCGGACTAAATATAATCGAAAATCAAAGATGTTGTGTTTTTAAATGTATTGAGTGTATGTGTTTACTCATCATGCGATCGAAACTATAATATAGTACCCACAAGGAAAATATAGCACCCACAAGAATATTGACTGCGGGAATCATATACCCGAAAAATACATACTAATATGGATAAAACAATTTGAACCTTAATATTTAAAGTAGATATAAAAGTCGAAAAACGAGTTGACAATAGGACTGCCATCTTGGAATAGTCAGTGGCAAAAAGGCTGCTAGAGGTTAAAACCAGACTCTAGGGTGCACCAAACCTCTATTGATAAACTGTTTTACAATTTTAATATTAAAGATGGGATGAAAATGATCATGTCAAGGATCTTACGTTGTGATAGTCCGTGTGGAAGAAGAGTTCTTAAATTACTTTTATCTTTTAAAAACTGATCAAGGTTACTATAGTAAAGTTTTGCAAAAGGTTTTTGATGTTTTGATGTTGACGGTATCCCTTAAGGAGGAGCTATTTAGTTATCCAAAAGTATGAGTATTGAAGTCCTCAACTCGACTACAAGCTCCAGAAAACTAGAAAAACGAATAAGTTGAGAAGCATATACCCCATAAGATGTTGCTCCGGCAACATCTCCGTTCAAGTAGGGATAATTAACGATATCGAAATTGAAATCTTGTCTCTTGTCACTCATTTTGCTTATTATTTTCTCTGTTTTCAATTGACAGATCCAATTAGAGAAAAGCAGCGACAATATCAGAAACATTAGCTTTATTAAGTCGACGTTCTTCAATATATATTATTTACTTTAGTAGAAAAGAAAGGGTTGTCAATGTTTAATGTAGCATCCAGATACCGAGTTGTTCTTTGAAGGCTTCGATGACATCTGTCTGAATGTCTGTTGAACGACACATCATGAAATATCATTCATAGCAATACAAAAACAAAACATTTATTTATTCATCAGATTACTTCTAATTAAAATAAAAGCTTGAAAGGAGAAGCAACGAACACAACCAAGACACAAAAGTAGTTTGTGAGTCTGGACATGAGAGATACTATAAGGTGCAGCACCTCTCATCCCAATAATATCGGCTTAACGGTATTTTAATTTAACGGCACAAAGATTATGCTCGATGGTGCCAAAGGTCCAGTAAGTAATAACATTACTAATTTGTAGTTGTGGTCGAGGCGACATTTTACAGTCACACACAGCATCACATCTCTCTGTATTTACTCAAAGATTTGGTGCGAGAAGCACCTCTCTCTTCATATTTAGTTAGGTGATAATAGGGACACTATATTGGAAGGGTCAGTGGCAAAAAGGCTATAGGGTGCACCGAACCTCACTCTTACTCCACTGTCATCCCAATATAACGTGACAGTGTAAATTAAGAAATCCTAACCAGGGTATATTCTCTAACAAACGGCATTACAGTGCAATCTAAGTATAACACATAGATGAGTGTATATATGAATATAAAACACAATATCCTAGAAAGCCACAATGCATGTACTCAGTGACTTGACAGAAGCCAAAGATACTAATTGCATTCTCTTTAATTTTAAGGTATTTTTCATATCTTCTTCAACTTATCCAACAATTTCAATATTTACCCGTGAAATGGTCAATCAAGTGGACTATTTAAAGAAGTGCTAGTTTAGTACATACGAACTTTTACTACTAGTATCTCAGAGTGACTTATGAGTTATTGGTCTGATCGGGAGAATAATCAATTTTAAAACAAGGTAAGTGACTCAAAAAAGAATTTGAAAGATAATACAAATCCTAGTCATACACAGTGCTAGAAAGAAAAAAGCATTAGTTGACGGGAATCTATACCTTCTAGCCAAAAACAAAACACACAATCGAACCAATACATTTTGTTCAACTGCGTTTCAATGAGTTACATAAACATCATGGATATTGGAAATTCTAAAAATAAAACTAAGTATAAAAGTCGAACAGGAAATGCAATTTTCACAGAACACAGTAAACACCAAAAAACTCGCAAAACGACAAACATGAATGGCAAAGTTAATAAGGAATAAAGGCATATGACGTGACAAACACAAACAGGTTTGACAATAGGGCTACCGCCTTGGAACGGTCAGTGGCAAAAAAGGCCGCTGGGGGTTTGAACCAGGTTCTAGGGTGCACCAAACCTCACACTTACCCTACTGTCATCCAAATAAAACGGGACAGTGTAAATAAAGAAATCCCCGCCATGAACTATTCTCTAACAGCAAGGCAGCATTAATAGGCAATATAAGTAAAACACAAAAATGCTCGTGTATATATTATTACAAACACACAATAGCCTAGAATGTCATAAAGAAGGTACTCAATGACTTGGCAGAAGCCAGAGTAACAAGAGAATAAACCATTGAGGGCAAGTCAAGACAAGATTGCAGACAAAAACGTCATCGTCCTTTTGGGCTTTAGGTAGACGTCATCCGAGGTCATCGCACAATTAAAGACGATAACCTCAAGTCACAAAAGTATTCATTTGTAAGTCCAGATAAACAGAACGACAGACACTGCCAATTCAAATGTCCTCCACTTTTCACAAGATGAAGCGGGACAACAACTCTGAGAGGCTACACCGAAGAAACATTGCTACTTAGTGATACTGGAAAAGATGTGTTTGTAAAATTGCTAAACTGTAACGTACATAATACCAATTTCATAAGTTTGTCTGGCCTTTGGTCAATAAGGCTAAATAAATGTATCGTGTATTTCTGATAGACACGAATAACTTAGCGAACAAAATACAATCACATAATCTTACAGAAACTTGAATGCCACTGATGGAAGAACTTTACTGGAAGACTATGAATATATTTGCCCTAAACGAGAAAACAGTGGGCGAAATAAACAGTTTAGTTGGGAGCAGAGGTTATGAATAAATACTGAAAAGGGGATAACTTGGAAGCAACAAACACAAGCAAGAGAGAAAAGTAGCAGACTGTTTTTATTGAAGCCTGCGTACCACAATTAACAGTCAAAGGACTAAATTAAAAAGCAGACAACCTATCCTAAGGTTGATTAAACAATTAATCAGAGCCTTTAAAGGCTGGAGTAGTGGAACCACCTATTCGAAAGTAAAGTAAGTAAACAAAGTATTTGAGAATGTACCACCGATATCTGTATATAAATATCGGACTCGTCGATCTCAGCGACCAGTATAAAGTCCAGTCTCCCCACTTTGTTTGCGGGGATATATATTGCAACTATACATATTGGCTCTATATTGTGGCTTATGATAAAGATTGAACACTTTAAAACTACAGTTTAAACATTTCCTATCTTGATTACGAACGCGTGTTAAGTGTGAAAATGACGAATATACTGGGTTTATTTGAGTGCATTCAAATTCAGATCAATGTGATTTGTGTCATTTATAATTATATAGAGAGGTCATTAAATAATAAAATACGTGTGTGTTTATATTGATTTTATTTAACGAATTGGATAGATTAATAATATACGAGTGTTTATTAGGTTTAACTTATTTTTTTATATATTATATACATGAACATTTCTGTGTTTTTTCTTATTACACCTGTCTACGCTTTTTTCAAATATAAGGTTAATTCGGCGGGGAATATTTTTATTTACACTGTCCTGTGGTTTAGGGATGATGACAGGGTAAGAGTGATGTTTGGAGTACCCTTGAAGAGGTTTAAACTCCCCGGTGGTCCCTTCTGCCACTGGCCGTTCCAAGGCGGTACCCCTGTTGTCAACCCTTATATGTTTTTTTACTGAATGTGTTTGTGATGTACTTTTTGAATTATCTTTGCATTGCAATACTTGTTGGAGTGACTGTATTCTGTGAATGCTACTCTTCCTGTTGGACTTATAACATTTTCTTTTAGTAAAACAATCAGTATAAAATGGTGTGGTAGAGAACATGCGTACCCAAACTCTCTTTCTACATATAAAAAGTCAATTCTTAAAATTATAGATACCTGTATTAACTTTTATAATGCTAACCACTCTTTTAGTTTCTCCGAAACCTTGGTTTTCGTTTCGTTATTTAAAATCGAGGATTCAGAATTTCATAATATATTTGTTTTAGTTTTAGAATGTTTTAAAATGTAATTATTGTTTGACGCCTAAATTGCGGCAGTGTTTTATCTCTGCAACTCGGTAGCACTAATTCGTATAATCCATTTTAATCTACTGATGATGATGTTGTTTCCACAAATATCACTCGGTGCACTACTTGCAAGGTTGGGGTAGACTGGGGTAGACGAAAGCAAGACAAACTGCCAACTGTGTACTGGATTCCTAAATTACATAAAAAGCGATATAACGCGCGATTTATTCCGAATTCTAGTGCCTGCGCCACTACAAACATCTCCAAACTGTTAACTTCTTGTCTTACTGCCGTTAACTATCACTTTAAATGATATTGTGCTAAAGCTTATGAAAACAAATACTATCTATCATAAGGAACTTCAACTCAACCAAGCTAACATTTCTGATACTGTCGCTTCTTTTCTTGATATACATTTCTCTATTGTAATGGCGAAATAATTAGTAAAATCTATGTAAGAGAGATGATTTTAATTTTGATATTG
Organism: Cyrtodaria siliqua; assembly: GCA_037043455.1. Lineage (NCBI taxonomy): Eukaryota > Metazoa > Mollusca > Bivalvia > Adapedonta > Hiatellidae > Cyrtodaria > Cyrtodaria siliqua. The sequence goes on from JAWPHD010004044.1 coordinate 137,917, forward strand.
TTAATTATCCCCACTTAGACGGGGATGTTCCGCGAACTATTTCTTATGGGGTTCTATGTTTCTCAACTTATTTGTTTTTCTAGAGCTTGTAGTCCTCTTGAGGACTTTAATATTCGTAATATTTGTATAACTAAAACATTACTCCAGCAGGGATACCGTTACCATAAGCTTCGTAAAACCTTTTGCAAAATTGTATTATCGTAACACTGATCTACTTTTAAAACATAATAAAGTAATTTAAGAACTCTTCTGCGACAAGAACTATCACAACCTGACTTCTATGGTGACGTTATGAGAGGTAATGTAAAGTGCAACACCTCTCGCGCCTCCTAGAAGCGCGAGAGGTGTTGCACTTTTCATGAACAGACTCAATAAAACCGAGTCTGCTATTTGTATTTCTTGTTTGTGTTTGTTACTTCCAAGGGATCCCATTTTCAGTATTTGTTTACAAACATTGTAAGATCCTTGGTCATAATTACTGTCATACAATCCTCATACAATCTGTATAAAACTTGTTAAACAGTTTGTCAAAAGAGCTTATGACCCTATAACTTTGATGTTTGTTTTAAATCTTCTCTTGTCGCACCATTAACGGTTTGTTCTCTTGTTGCTCTGGCTTCGCGGCGCAAATATTGAAAACGTATACACCAAATGTATCGTTGCTTGTCATGAAAGTGTTTGATGCACTCTAGAACCTGGTTTAAAAACCCAGTGGCATTTTTGCCACTGTCCGTTCCAAAGCGGATTCCCTATTGCCAACCCTTTTATGTTTGTGATATTACATACTTTGCCCTTTATTCGTCTTTGTAATTGTTGTTCGGTTCTATGTGTACTTTTGGTTGAAGTTGGTCTTGAATGGTACATTGCCTGTTCGTCTTTTATATCTACTTTTAAGATTGATAAACATTTAGCTATGTCTGAAAGTATCGTATGGCATTCATCGGTAAAAATGCTTCATGATATTTTTGTTGCGTACAAACACAGATGTTTGTCCTTTTGTGTGTCAAATATTAACACATATTTTACAATTTAAAAAGGGGTACGTTCTATTTTGCTGATTATAGATGAGTCAGAAACAAGTTTTAACATTCTTTATTTGACAAGTCATATACGGATTAACACCGGCATGCATTATTTACTAGGCTGACCGAACTACAGTGTGTACAGCAAAGCTGTAGGCCGTTGATCGTTATAACTCCCGAGCTACAGTGATGACACTCAGATCCTGTCTGGCAGTTCCCCTCTGGAAATAGAAACACTTACAATGTCAAGAACTTGTGAAAAGTGTATAAAATAAAATATAGCGCTAAACCCCCCCAATTCCAACGCTTAATTTCAACAACAATATAAACCAAATTTGTTTTTAGGGAAACTTAAAATCCTAAGTCAATATAAACATTTTAACAAAGATTAAAAGTGTTTAAGTTGATATACCATACATGTAGTAACATTTGAGTTTTAGCATATGTGAGTTTCTTGATTTTGCTGTATACCAATTAATATGATTAACTAAAACATATATTTTTAAAATTCCTATAACTATGTGTCATATTTTGATGTTCGTTGATAATGTTGTTCTTGCTGCTGCTGTTGTTGATGTTGTTATTATTTCGAATATTTAAAACCCCTCCGGTTAATGCTCCAGCAGACTATGATGCCTACAATACATTATTGTTCCTTGGTCAAAATCACTTTCATACAATCTTTATTAAACTTGTTAAAATGTGTATCAATGGATGTTATGAACCTATCATTTTGCAACGTAATGCATTTTTAGTGGTTGACCCATTTACAGTTCGCCACTATGCTTTCCTCTTTGATTGTGCCATGGTTATAGGACGGTAGCTTTGATGTTTGTCTTTAATCTAATCCCTTAGCGGTTACTTCTGTTGTTGCTCTGGCTTCTGCCAATTCATTGAGTACTTACTTTGTGGCTTTCTAGTTTTTATATTATATATACATGATCATTTATGTGTTTTACTTATATTACCTATTAATGCTGCTTTATGCTGCTTTGTTTATTAGAGTTTATAACCTGGTGGCGATATCTTAATTTACACTCTCCCGTTTATTGGGATGATAATAGGGTAAGAGTAAGGTTTGGTGCGCCCTAGAACCTGATTTAAACCCCCAAGGGGCTTTTTTTGCCACTGACCGTTCCAAGGCGGTAGCCCTATTGTCAACCCTGTTATGTTTGTGGTGTCATATTTTGCATTTTATTCATCTTTTTAGTTGATGTTTGTTTCTGTGTGTTTTTTGGTTGACTATCGTCCTTAATGCTACATTTACTCTTCAATTTTTATATCTAATTTTAATATTATTGATGCCCCTCGATCCGGGATTTATATACATGATTCTAATTTGTTGTTTCGGTATTATGTTTTATTAATTAGGTTTTATTATTATTATTGTTATTGTGTTTGGATGCTATGGTTTCTTCATGATCATTTTTTCTAAGTTTTTATATAAAAGTCGTAAGGTGTTTTGATTATTTTTTTCAAAACTTCTGCTTCAACTTTTACAAACTTGGTAAGATCCTTGGTCATGGTCACTTTCACACTATCTTTGTTAAACTTGTTAAAAGGTTTATCAAAAGAGGCTATGACCCTATCATTTTGCAACGCACTGCATGCTTGGTGGTGTCCCATTTACTGTTCGCCACTATGTTTCCTCTTTAATTGTGTGATGACCGGACAGGCTGTGGACCCTATGATGAGGTCTACCTAAAACCTAAAAAGACGATGACGTTTGATCTTGTCTTGTCATGCCCTCAATGGATTATTCTCTTGTTGCTCTGGCTTCTGCCAAGTCAGTGAGTGCCTTCTTTGTGGCGTTCTAGGCTATTTTGTTTTATTTATATATAAACGAGCATCTTTGTGTTTTACTTATATTGCCTATTAATGCTGCCTTGTTGGTTATAGCATAGTTCATGGCGGGAATTTCTTTATTTACACTGTCCCGTTTTATTGGGATGACAGGAGGGTAAGTGTGAGGTTTGGTGCACCTTAGAACCTAGTTTAAATCCCCAGCGGCCTTTTTCGTCACTGACCGTTCCAAGGCAGTAGCCCTATTGTCAACCCATTTGTGTTTGTGATGTCTTATTTGGCCTTTTATTCATCTTTAAAGTTGTTCTTTGTTTCTGTGTGTGTTTGTGGTTACTGCCATCATTGAATGCTACTTTTCCTGTTCGATTTTTGGCGGTGCGAAAGCACCGTCAGAGGTATAATGGGGTTTTTCAATGGCATTCTAGGAATGTGACAAACCTAACAGCACAACACTATGCAACACTTCGCTAGAAGAAGTAGTCTCTCATGCATGCCTTTAATTTGATGCCCTAAATAAGAAACAATGTTCAGAATAAAGGCAATTTATTATTTATTTAGGTCATACATACCTATTTTATCAAAATTTCAACTTTTTATCATCTGTTTAAAAGGTTATAACTCAGTTATTATCGTGCTACAAGCAGACGGTATGTGTATACTAGAAAGTGTATCATGTTACTAAAAATAGAACAGTCAGTGATCGCTGAAGGGCATAGTATATTATATAGAGTGGAGTCTTGGTGTGGAGTCTTGGAGTGGAGTGGAGTGAATAATTGGAGTGACCTTGGAGTCACATTTTGGAGTGACCTTGGAGTCAAATTTGGAGTGAATATTTTGGAGTCAAATTTTTAGTCTAAACTTGAAGTCTTAATTTCTCTTACAATTAATAACTTTTTAGAAACTAATACATTTACATGGGTTACTTCATTTGCACATACACTTATTTATTTATTAAATAATTCTTTAAAATGCATGTGTCTATTAAGCTACCCAATTTCAACAAATAATTCCAAAACTGCACATCTAATTTTAACTTGGGAACTGTTACTACATGTTCTAAAATAATCCATGTTTGTGGAACAGTTAGGCTGAGAGAGCTCTAAGTTCCCATAAACTTTAATGCTTTTTGTTTTCAGTCTCTGTGGTATGACTGACATATTGGACATATTGGAACCCTGTATACCCCTGACACTGGATGTCAGTGTCCTGACCTAAGATTAGTTGGTCACTCGGGACTAGTTTATGTCAGGCCAAAGGGTCATAATGCTTCAATACTGGGGTTAATGTTTGAGTATCCAAGTTCATTTATGTTGTTTTTAGATGGCCTGTCCCTCACATTAAGGTTAGCACATGTCTCATGGGACAATGCAGCTGTACTGAGTATGTTAGGAACTGTGCACCTTGTGATGGTCATTCAAAAATATTAAATTGATAATTATCCAAAATAGTCACTCCAAATCTGACTCCAAGGTCACTCCAAAATGTGACTCCAAGGTCACTCCAATTATTCACTCCACTCCAAGACTCCACACCAAGACTCCACTCTGTATAATATACTATGCCTCGCTGAAGAGCTTGCTCAGAAAAAAATCTACGGAAGCTAATTCGGGCCATATGAGTTTTAGCTAAAATATGTTTAAATATGGAATTGGTAATGAATATCAATCATCTGAAACATCACTGAATGTAAAAAACAAACCATGGAAGTTACATTTACAGCACTTCCATTTCCCATCCATTCCAACACTTACAAAAAGCATCGCCCATCAGTGCCTTCAGCACTTTGATTATATCTACTTTTAAGCAGATGATGCGTGCGAGAGAAAACTCGATGTAAGTACATGTACATATACGATGAACGTTACATACTAAATATATTGGTTCTTGCTTGTGCTTTTATAATATATACAAAGAGTGTTAGTTAAAAGAGTGTTTGCTAAACTGATGTGTGTTTGTTTGTATGGTATTTTACGTAATATTTAGCATATTTAGGCCATATACGACGGTCCATTTTCCTGGGTAGAACCAGTACTGTATACCTCCCGCCATTCGTAAGAATCGACACTTTCTCATTTGACAAGTCGAGCTCCCATTGAGATTCGAACCCGCAGCGGTGAGAGGTGAGAAGGTTTTAGACGCAGCATCTTTACTACCCCTTCCATGGAGGCCTAAACTGAGGTGTATGGCTAATACTCACTATCAATTCCATCTGATACGAATCGTTCTTGAAGAGTAGCGCCGTAGACCAGTGGCAACAGTACAAGGAGACATAGAGCAACTTTCATAGTTATTGCTACAAAGAGAAAAGAGTTTTACATTAACTATAAACTAAAATGTGTCTTTGTACACTAATGACCTCTCGCTATAATGAGACACAATGTATTTTGGAATAGATTCAAAATAAATTCTATAACTCGTTTATTTTGTACGTAAAGATGACATATTGACATCGTAGTAAACCATATTTTGCATTTTCATTACACTATGCAGAAATAAATAAGACTGAATAGGCTCACAAGATGTTAAACGCAAAAAAAAGTACTTAAGGCAATAACTTCGGTACACTATGAAGATTCAAAACATTCCGCTTAATACTAAAGGAGGAAATATTCACACACGATTTGGGACGGACACACGGAAAATGCCTTTATATACCTCCTCCACTAATAAACTATAATGTTGATGTTTATATTTTGGTTTATAATACTTTAATAAATTTCAGGTAAAAACTGTATTTCTTTCAAATACAAAAACTGAATAACAATATTGCTTATACACCTTTTGCAAGGTGCTTTAATATCGACCGCCAGAACACTATTTATATATTCTTTATTTCTTAATATCAATATTTAGTTTCAGGTACTGAGAATTCAATTTTCTGGTATCAAAATAATTATAATCAAGTAAATGAATAGAAAATAAATTGTAAAACAACGCCCCATATTGGTATGCATAGCAAATGTTTGACTCAATAGCGAGGTTGTGTACACTTAAAATCGATTTAAGCTAAGCAGTGGACCATATTGCATACTGAACGTTCTAAGTCGGTAACCCTGATTGCACCACTATTGTCCTTTTTTACTGTATAATTAATTTGCTCTTTGTTTGTTGTACAGTGCGGACCTACGGTGGCATTGCATTTGGGTGCTGTGTATTCTATAGGACAATTTTTCTCATTTTTCAAACATGGCTTGATGATTCTGTTGTATGTAATTCGGAATTACACATTGGACATCTTTACTTTAGAGAAAGGGTGGTGGTTGTATATATATATGGTCATAACCTCTTTTGATAAATGTTTTAACAAGTTTAATAAAGATTGTATGAAAGTGATTACGACCAATGCATGGGCGGATTTAAGGGGGGGTGGGGGGGGGGGCGGAATCGGCGTACGCCCCCCCTAAAATCGACCAAGGTAAGTTTTTTACATGTATGTCCATGTTACTGTAGATAAAATATCAAACAATTTCGATGCAAGCCCTCAGTATAAAAAGTTTTATCGCTCGCTTCGCTCGCTCGACGCATAATGACTAATGAGTGGTTTAGTTAACACATTGTTAAATCCTTTTATTTGAAAACGGACTTTTTATATTCATACATGTATGTCCATGTTACTGTAGATAAAATACCAAACAATTTCGATGCACGCCCTCAGTAGATTTTTTTTTTGCTCGCTTCGCTCGCTCGACGCATAATAACTAATGAGTGGTTTAATTAACACATTGTTAAATCCTTTTATTTGAAAACGAACTTTTTTTATTCATACATGTATGTCCATGTTACTGTAGATAAAATATCAAACAATTTCGATGCACGCCCTCAGTATAAAAAATGTTCTCGCTCGCTTCGCTCGCTCGACGCATAATGGCTAATGAGTGGTTAAATTAACACATTGTTAACTACTTTTATTTGAAAACGCACTTACTTACCCTATCAATGCACTACCGCAACCGTTTTATGAGGCTATAAACAGACCCGAAAATTGATCAAAATCTTACGCCCCCCTAAGCTGAAATCCTGGATCCGCCCCTGCAATGATCTAACGCAGTTTCTAAATCACGTCACCATATAAGTCAGATTGTGATAGTCTTTGTTGAGGTAGAGTTCCTAAATTAATTATATATTTTAAAAGTAGATCAGGGTTATGATAATAAAACCGTTTAATGAAAGACTCAAAATAAAATCTTTTTCATAGCAATACAAAAACAATTCTGCGACAAGAGGTGCACAGTTCCTACCCATAAGTTAAAATTAGTGACCGATCGTGTTATTTCCAAGAAAGGATTGTACTTTCGTTTCGATCGCTGTCACTGTGTACATAAATATAGATATAAAAAATCGAACAGGAAAAGTAGCATTCAAGGACGACAGTCAACCACAAACACACAGAGAATTAAAGAACAACTTTAAAGATGAATAAAAGGCCAAATACGACATCACAAACAAAAAAGGGTTGACAATAGGGCTACCGGCTTGGAACGGTCAGTGGCAAAAAAAGGCCGCTGTGGGGTTTAAACCAGGTTCTAGGGTGCACCAAACCTCACACTTACCCTACTTCATCCCAATAAACGGGACAGTGTAAATAAATAAATCCCCGCCATGAACTATTCTCTAACCAACAAGGCAGCATTAATAGGCAATATAAGTAAAACACAAAGATGATCGTGTATATATAAATACAAAAACACAATAGCATAGAAAACCACAAAGAAGGTACCCAATGACCTGGCAGAAGCCAGAGCAACAAGAGAACAAACCATTGCGGGCACGATATGTATGATTTAGTCTTATCTAAATGTCATGCACGTTTAATAGATGTTTATTATGAATGTGCTTTTATCATAAAAGCAAAACGTGTGATTTATAATAGACAGCTTTATTAACGATATTCGATGCCCCTGCACTTTAAGTGTTTTCCAAGAGAACCATTATTCTTTAGCGTTACTTAACGTCTTCTTCTGCAACAGAAATAGTTACCGTTATCATTTAAGTAAGAGGCATATGTAAAAGGTATATGCCAGTGTGTGTCTCACCATTTATGTCACGCGAAACATGCACGAAAAACATGAAGCCTCACCTGATAAACTGGAAATGATCGGCACTAACATGATATTCTCTCTCTCTCTCTCTCTCTCTCTCTCTCTCTATATATATATATATATATATAGATATAGATATATCAATTGTTTATAAATACGCCACTGAGGAAGGCCGCAAGGCCGAAAGCTACGGCATAAATATAATTGCTAGAGTTTTTATTTATATATATATATATATATATATGGGTCTGTGTAAAGCAAGTCCAATGTCGACGTTTTGAACCATAAAACTAGGTATTGACCGTAACTAAAGTCACTCAGATATCCCGGCACCATGAGCGAATGTTTAACAATTTCGTCATGACTTCATTTGAGGATGACACTAATTAATTATAACAAACCATTCATACATGCCACGGTCTGAAGAATCTAGTTATATATGTTACAATCTGATCGTAACGCATTCAAATATTCGGGAAATGTGTAGAATAGTACTTGAACAAATCCGAAAATAAACATAATAAGTTCTACAGCTGTCGACATATTTAAAAGTGACCTTTTTAAACACACTTAAATAATCAATAACAATAACATCAATAAAAGGTAGTTGTGGCATATATGTATCTGTTTTTCTTAAGTTGAAATCTCCAATCCTGAAAACAAATGAAGGTGTCCACTTACCTTTTGGTTTACCTTCTCAATGAATAATGATAACCTGAAACAAAGCAGGTGCTCATTTTATACCTTTCCTCTGACACAATCAATAAACAGTTAGCAAGATAAGGCATGCATGACATTGAGCTGATTTTAGTCCAGTAGGTGTGACGCATAAGCAGGATATATAGTTGCAGAATATGCCATTCGTGAATACCGGATGTCGATACAGGCCAGATAAACGAGTGTCCCTTTCAGGGCCATTTTAATAGATATTTATCCAGAGCTCTACGCTATAAGATACTATACCGAGGTAAAGATGTACACAACTATAGGCTATCTATACTTCTAATGTAAAATTCGTCAAAAAAATGAACTTTAAAATTTTATTACAAATTGCGTCGACTGAACATGTCAGAGTAACGCAATTTGTAATAATTTGTAAAAATTCATAGTTTGGTGCTCGATTCCGAAAGTTGACTCGTAATATATCCGTACACAACTATATATTTACTTCTAATATATAATTCTAATGTAAAATTCGTCAGAAAAATGAACTTTAAATTTAAACAACTATATCTATACTTCTAACGTAAAATTCGTCGGAAGAATGAACTTTAAACATTGTATTACAATTTGCGTCGACTGAATATGTCGGAGTGACGCAATTTGTAATAACTTTAAAAAATTCATAGTTTGGTGTTCGAATCCGAAAGTTGACTTTAATATATCTCTACATAACTATATCTATACTTATTATGTAAAATTAGTCGGAAGAATGAACTTTAACATCGTTATTACAAATTGCGTCGACTGAACATGTCAGAGTGACACGTTTTGTAACTACTTTCAAAAAATCATGGTTTGGTGTTCGATTCCGAAAGTGGACTCGTAATATATCTATACACAACTATATCTATACTTCTAATGTAAATTCGTCGGAAGAACGAACTTTATTTTTTTTTATTACTAATTGCGTCGTTATTACAAATTGCGTGGTGACACATCTATTCAAAATGATTATCGAATACATACCACTCATCGACAATCGCGTCATCCAAATAAAGCGTTGTAACGACGCTTTGACCTGTTGGACCCCGAGCTGGATGTTTACCCGACCCTGTTGGACCCCGAGCTGGATGTTTACCCGCACCTGCACATGACCTCGTCATATAATCAAATTAGAGATCCCTAAAGACGGTCATCCGGCGTGGAACTCTCTCTCATCTACAAACACACCAACCAACCAACAAATCTTTACCTATCATCTTTATTGTGCGTGTAATAATATATTACGCAAGCTTCTATTCTCTCAAGAATACGACGCGCAAAAACAGTTGCTAATTAATACAAGTAAGAAAATAGATCATGATTTCATGGTATCAATACCATAGAATGTATCTCCTTTCAAGTGTTAAATGCAAAACCAAATATAACGTAACCACTAAAGCCTAAGTCACACTATCCCGACTATGGCCAGGATTCACCACGATTTATCACGAATAATTTAATCGTTATGAGTCGTGGTATGGACCTAGATTCTGGCGGAAAACCAGCCTCATACGGTGAGACTACGAATAACAAGGACACTAGAAGGGTTTCCTACGATTTTATACGATTTCCCTAAGGTTTAGATACGAATCCATGACGATCCATGGCGGCAACACCAAGGACAGTCCGGGTTTATTACGGTACACAGTGACGCATTCGTAGACTACCACGGTAACACTACGGATGATGAGGGCGCCACAACGATTTAACACGGTGCTAGTACGAGTGCGCACGGAAGCGCTTTGGATGCCGACGTTTCTACTACGTTTCGACGACGGTCACGTGACGGTAGATACATGAATTTGAGCAGATATCGGACCCTATATATACCCAGTCCGCGTGAAAAGCACGGGAGATCTTGGTTGTTCGTAGATCCGCCGTTATCAATCGTCATTAACCTTACTGCAGTCTTGATGGAAATCTGTAATCGTATGTAATCTTGGATAATCTTGGATAATCGTCAGTCACCGTACTGTGTTCCTGATGGCACCATCGTAGAACCGTCTCATACCGTGGTGGACCTACGATCAATCACGAATTTCCGTACCATATTCCTTGACAGCCGCAGAGCAATCCTACTGCATCCGTAACTCATCTTGAGTATTCGTACCGGATCTTCATGAAAAGCAACCAGGATTATCCACGATTACCCAGGGAAGGCCAGGAATGGCCACGAATGCATGTACGGTGGCAGTACTAATATGCAGGATTGTGTTAGGGTTGCACTACGGGTTGACCACACCGTGGCTGTGCCACGATTGTTTTGAACAGTTCAAAACATTCGTGGCCGTTCCCGGACCACCAAGATTCTCCAGGGATCATGACGGATCATGACGGAGCCTTCTACGACTTACCAGGATTCACGAGGATGCGCCAAGATTTGTGGAATCGTGGTGAATCCTCGTCAGAATCGGGATAGTGTGACTGAGGCTTAAGCTACTGTTTGGTCCATAGGCCACAGGGGCGGATCCATGATTTCATTATGCTTAAGGGGGAGTGGGGGGGGGGGCGTAAGATTTTGGTCAATATTCGGGTCCGTTTCTAGCCTCATAAAAGGGTTGCGGTAGTGCATTGATAGGGTAAGAAAGTATTTGTTCAATTAAACCACTTATTAGTCATTACGCGTCGAGCGAGCGAAGCGAGCGAGAACTTCTTTTATATTGAGGGTGTGCAGCGAAATTGTTTGATATTTTATCTGCAGTAACATGGACATACATGTATGATCCGGATTTTTTAGGAGCGGCGCGCGCTGAGTGCGCCCCCCCCCCCCCCCCCCCTGTATCCGCTAGTGGGACAATCTCAGTGTATATGTTAAATGTCCGTAAGCTAGTAGCGAAAACCTTGTTTTGATAACAGATATCCCCTTGTAGAAAGTGTTGAATCCGTATCGGCGAATCGTGTCACCCCAATATGTCATTAAATCAAAACTGGAAATGGATGTTTCATACAAAACAGCATTTTGGTTAAGTGAAAATACATTAATAAGTGCAAATTGCCAAGGAGGGTAGCTATGGTTATGCTATTATTCGATCGAGCTCATTGTGATTTTTTAATTAGACACAATAAAAGTAATGATTCGCGTGACTTCATCTGTATTTATAAAAACGAATTAATCTAGTTATTATAATGTCCTAGTATATACTCACAAAACGTCCGTGAACTAATAAAGTGCATCAAGGTGAGTGATAGGCTTATCTAATGTTGGCGACGACACAGGGGTTATCAACAAGTTAAGGTGCAACCAGGACCGACTGTGTGGCATTTAGTGAAATATGTACGTTCGTATTTGATTGTCTTAGATAAACGTTCACGTCATTTTGAAGTTCAGTGTTGGTGAACGTGTCCAATTTTGATTGACCGATAGCATGTATTACAACACCAACCTAGAAACGTTTCTGCGACTTGTAATATCACAACCTTCATTCTATGGAGATGTGATCTATAAACAACGGAAATTAAAGGAGTCTGAGGTATTTCCTGACCATTTTACAAAATAATGAGGAAATTCGCCGGAAAAGAATACGACCCTTTTGTTTTGCAACGCACTTCATGTTTGGTGATTGGTCCCCCTACAGTCATTAACTATGCTTCACCTTTCTCTTTTACGATGATCGGATAACCTCACGGGACTTCATGGTTGCACCTTCTAAAACCCTGAAAGGGGAGATTGGTGCATGAGCTTCCATCCCTCGGGTTTTCTGGTCATACCCTAGATTAGTTTCCTCTTTGGCTGCAACTGCTGTGGTTGTTCAGTACAATTTAGGATGCATCCTTAGGTGTTTCTAATTAAGTATTTTTATATTATATATTTTTTTACAATATATACATACATGTATATCGTTTGGTCATTTCTCTGGATGTGGACTTTGTTGTTAGAGATTTCCTTTTAATGGGATGCACATTTATTTACACTGTCTTGTCAATTTGGGTGGGGAAGACAGGATAATAGCGAGGTTGTGTACACATACAATCAATTTAAGCTAACCAGTGGGCCATATTGACTGACCGTTCCAAGTCGGTAATCCTGTCTTCACCACTCTTTGTGTTGTGTATTATCGTTTTCATTGTATAGTTAATTTGCTCTTTGCATGTGGTACAGTACGGACTTACGGTGCCATTACGTATTATGGGTGCTGTGGTTTCTATACGACCATTTTTTATACATTTTCGTTGCGGCATAAGAACTTTGAGAAAGATGTATGTACTTTGTGATAAATATGTTGTTGCAATGACTATGCTAGTTGTCTTGCACCTATTAATGTTTCCTAACTTGACAAGGTCGTGTCGCCGAATTTAACCAATATCATTTTTTATCACATAACGTCCCTTGTTAGCAGTGTCGAACACCCATTTAATATTCTATTGTATGACACACGTGTCATACAACCTGCCTGTAACATTACGCAAGTTTATTAACTGAACTATTTTATTTATTATAAATTCACCCAGATCTCAGTCATAAACTTATTATTTGTGACAGCTTATAAAAATAATGCACGTTATACAAAACATTGTTGTTGGTTTGTTAAAAAGTTGGCGTAAACTGCTATTTTGTAAAGAGGTAAAACACGAACTCTTTTATACGCAACGTTTTGTGTGAGACGCGACGTTACGACGTCACATATTTTATGACGTTTTGGCGCTAAAGTGTGTCTGAAAGCAGAATGCGAGATTTTCAAAGCAGCATTAGAGATTTCCAAAGCGACATTCGAGATTTACAAAAGCAGCTTTGAGATTTTCAGAGCATCATGCGAGATTTTTAAAGCAGCATTCGAGATTTCAAAGCAGCTTCGAGATTTTCAAAGCAGCATTCGAGATTTTCGAGATTTTCAAAGCAGCATTCGAGATTTTCAAAGCAGCATTCGAGATTTCCGAGGTTTTCAAATCATCTTGCGATATTTTCAAATCAGCATTCGAGATTTTAAAGCAGCTTTCGAGATTTTCAAAGCAGCTTCGAGATTTTCAAAGCAGCATTCGAGATTTTCGAGATTTTTAAAGCAGCATTCGAGATTTTCAAAGCAGCATTCGAGATTTCCGAGGTGTTCAAAGCATCATGTGAGATTTACAAAGCAGCATTCGAGATTTTCAAAGCAGCTTCGAGATTTTCGAGATTTTCAAAACAGCATTCGAGATTTTACGAGATTTTCAAAGCAGCATTCGAGATATTCAAAGCAGCATTCCAGATTTTCGAGATTTTCAAAAGCAGCATTCGCGATCGTCGAGATTTTCAAAGCAGAATTTGAGAGTTTCAAAGCAGCATTCGAGATTTTCTAGATTTTCAAAGCAGCATTCGAGATGTTCAAAGCAGTATGCGAGATTTTCAAAGCAGTATTCGAGATTTTCGAGATTTTCAAAGCATCATGCGAGATTTTCAAAGCAGCATTCGAGATTTTCGAGATTTTCAAAGCATCATGCGAGATTTTCAAAGCGGCATTCGAGATTTTCGAGATTTTCAAAGCATCATGCGATATTTTCAAAGCAGCATTCGAGATTTCCAAGCAGCTTCGAGATTTTCAAAGCAGCATTCGAGATTTTCGAGATTTTTAAAGCAGAATGCGAGATTTTCAAAGTAGCATGTGAGATTTTCAAAGCAGCATTCGATATTTTCGATATTTTCAAAGCAGCATTCGAGATTTCAAATCAGCTTCAAGATTTTCAAAGCAGCATTCGAGATTTTCGAGATTTTCAAAGCAGCATGCGAGATTTTCAAAGCAGCATTAGAGATTTCCAAAGCTACATTCGAGATTTTCAAAGCAGCTTCGAGATTTTCAAAGCATCATGTGAGATTTTCAAAGCAACATCCGAGATTTCAAAGCAGCTTCGAGATTTTCAAAGCAGCATTCGAGATTTTCGAGATTTTCAAAGCAGCATTCGAGATTTTCAAAGCAGCATTCGAGATTTTCAAAGCAGCTTCGAGATTTTAGATTTTCAAAGCAACATTCGAGATTTCAGAGATTTTCAAAGCATCATGCGAGATTTTCAAAGCAGCATTCGAGATTTCAAAGCAGCTTCGAGATTTTCAAAGCAGCATTCGAGATTTTCTTGATTTTCAAAGCAGCATTCGAGATTTTCAAAGCAGCATGCGAGATTTTCAAAGCAGCATTCGAGATTTCCGAGATTTTCAAAGCATCATGCGAGATTTTCAAAACAGCATGCGAGATTTTCAAAGCAGTATGTGAAATGTTCAAAGCGGCATTCGAGATTTTCAAAGCAGCATTCGAGATTTTCGAGATTTTCAAAGCATCATGCGAGATTTTCAAAGCAGCATTCGAGATTTTGAAAGCAGCTTGCGAGATTTTCAAAGCAGCATGCGAGATTTTCAAAGCAGCATTCGAGACTTCCGAGATTTTGAAAGCAGCATGCGAGATTTTGAAAGCAGCATGCGAGATTTTCGAGATTTTCGAAGCAGCAAGCGAGATTGTCAAAAGCAGCATGCGAGATTGTCAAAGCAGCATGCGAGATTTTTCGAGATTTTCAAAGCAGCCTGCGAGATTGTCAAGCAGCATTCGAGATTTCCGAGATTTTCAAAGCAGCATGCGAGATTTTCGAAGCAGCATGCGAGATTTTCAAAGCAGCATAAGAGATTTCCGAGATTTTCAAAGCAGCGTGCGAGATTTTCAAAGCAGCATTCCGGATTTTTAAAATGTTCAAAGCATCATGCGAGATTTTCAAAGCAGCATTCGAGATTTTCAAAGCAGCATGCGAGATTTTCAAAGCAGCATTCGAGATTTTCGAGATTTTTAAAGCAGCATGCGAGATTTTCAAAGCAGCTTCGAGATTTTCAAAGCAGCATTCTAGATTTCCGAGATTTTTAAAGCAGCACGCGAGATTTTCAAAGCAGCATGCGAGATTTTCAAAGCAGCATTCGAGATTTCCGAGATTTTCAAAGCAGCATGCGAGATTTTCAAAGCAGCAGGCAAGATTTTCGAGATTTTCAAAGCAACATGCGAGATTTTCAAAGCAGCATGCGAGATTTCCGAGATTTCCAAAGCAGCATGCGAGATTTCCAAAGCAGCATGCGAGATTTTCAAAGCAGCATTCGAGATTTCCGAGATTTTCAAAGCAGCATTCGAGATCTCCGAGATTTTCAAAGCAGCATGCGAGGTTTTCAAAGCAGCATGCGAGATGTCCAAAGCAGCATGCGAGAGATTTTCAAAGCAGCATGCGAGATTTTCAAAGCTGAATGCGAGATTTTCGTAGCAGCATGCGAGATTTTCAAAGCAGTATTAGAGATTTTCAAAGCAGCATTCGAAATTTTCGAAGCATCATACGAGATTTCCAAAGAATCATGCGAGATTTTCAAAGCAGCATTCTAGATTTTCGAAGAAGCATGCGAGATTTTCAAAGCATTATGCGAGATTTTCAAAGCATCATACGAGATTTTCAAAGCATCATTCGAGATTTTCAAAGCATCATGCGAGATTTTCAAAGCATCATTTGAGATTTTCGAAGCAGCTTCGAGATTTTCGAAGCAGCATTCGAGATTTTCATAAGAGCATTTGCTATGTAAATGAAGCACTCTGAGAACTAGATATTGACATATTTTAGAATCACTCTTATCGAATTTCCTGGTCGAATTATTGAATGTTTAATGTTCGAAACTTAGTTTTTCTCTGCGAGGCTGATAATTATTACACTCGATATGTTTTACTTTCCGAAAAATCGTGATCTATCTTTTATGATATGATCGTAACGTTACGTTAAATTAACATTAAATTAAATAGAAATTAATAGTGTACAATTGTCAAAATATTTAAACACACTTAAACAGACAATATAACAACTAAAAATTAGTACTTGTAGCATGTTTGTATGTAATTGATTGTAGTATACATACATCTTTCCTTAGAGCATTGTCAATTCCGGAAATAAATAAAGGTATCTGACTACCGTGCGATTGTCTTATATATGAACAATGATAAATAAACAAGAGGATTGTGTCTCATGTTGTGCGTTTCATTTGACCATATGAACTCACGCTGAACGCGATGCCCTGTATGTTTTTCTGTATATATATAGTCTACTCGGTAAAAAAAAGAAATGGACCAGAAGTTATAATTGAATTTGTAAACCGGAATATAAATACAACTATTAAAATACATATATCGCTAAATTGATAAAAATGTATACATTAAAATCCAAAAACGGTTTGAAATCCGACCACAAATGACAGAGATATGATATCACAAATCACCTAGGGGTCATTACTGAAAACGTGCTGAACTGTATTATAGCGCCGGATTTACTCAATGTCGAATGTAGTGCATATCTTTTACACGAACCCTAGGTTTACGTGCTCTAAACTTAGTTTCTCTGGAAGTTTCTGTAAAACTATGAAGTCTGGGAGTTAAGAGGTATTGCCATATTAGGGGAGACCATTCGCCGAAAGGTCTTGTGGGTAATGTATGCATAAAATGAGGTAATCACCATGGCGTTAACCTGTAGCTACACAGGTCGATGTCCATATGTGAGGCATGACTAACTGCCGAAAAGGCGGACTCGGTAATCTCTAGTATAATACTGAGCGCACGGAAAGTCTAGCGGAGTAGAGAGTAGAGAGTCGGTGGTTCAGGAGTGGAGAGTCAGTTTCAATAGTCAGTCGGTCTTGTATCCACAAGAAGGATCCCCGCAGTCTAAGACATGGTGTGGGATAAGTTAAACTATAGTATGGAAAGATACAAATATCGGACAGGGAAAGCAGCATACGAGGACGACAGTCAACCACAAAACACAAAAACAAACACGCAAACGGACAAACGAGAAGGCAAAAGTAATAAAAGGCAATATAAGTAAAACACAAATATCCCCGTGTAAATAAAATACAAAAAAAACAATAGCCTAGAAAGCCACAATGAAGGTACTCAATGACTTGGCAGAAGCCAGAGCAACAAGAGAATAAACCATTAAGGGCACGACAAGAAAGATCATATACAAAATCAAACGCCACCGTCCCAATGGGCTTTAGGTAGGCGTCATCGTAGGGTCCACAGCCTGTCCGGTCATCGTACAATTAAAGAGGAAATCATAGTGGCGAACTGTAAAAGAGTCCACCACCAAGCATGCAGTACGTTGCAAAATGATAGAGTCATAACCTCTTTTGATAAACGTTTTAACAAGTTTAACAAAGATAGTATGAAAGTGATCATGACCAAGAATCTTACGAAGTTTATAAATCACATCACCATAGAAGTCAGGTTGTGATAGTCCTTGTCGCAGAAGAGTCCTTAAATTACTTCTATATTTGGAGAGAAGATCAGTGTTTCGATAATAAAATTTTACAAAGGTTTTACGAAGTTTATTGTAACGGTAACCCTGATTGAGTAGCCGTTTAGTTATACAAAGATTACGACGAATATTAAAGTCCTCAACTCGAGTACAAGCTCTTGAAAAACGAATAAGTTGAGACACATACACTCCATAAGAAGTTGCTCGGGGAACATCCCCATCCAAGTGGGGGTAATTAACAATGACAAAATTAAAATCATCTCTCTTGTCTTAGATTTTGCTAATTATTTCACCATTTTCAGTCGAGAGATCTAAATCTAGAAAAGAAGCGTTATTATCAGATATATCAGCTTTGTTAAGCTGAAGTTAATATTATTAACCATAGTTGAAAAGAAAGGGTTGTCAATGTTCAGTATGTCATCCAGATACCGAGAGGTGTCATTAAAGGCTTCATTAACATCTGCCTGGGTATCTTGTGAAAGACTCAACATGAAATCTCTTTCATAGCAAAATAAAAACAAATCTGCGACAAGTGGTGCACAGTTCGTACCCATAGCGATACCAACAATTTGTCTATAAACGGAGGTTCCATACCTGACGAAAATATTATCTAATAGGAAGATGAGTGCTGCACAAACTTCATAGCAAGACCACATAGTATAATTGTCTAAACTGCCGTTAGTAAAAAACGCTTTAATATTATTACAGGCCAAAAATTTAGTATTTTCTCTAGCGAATGTTTTTTGTATAAGAGAAATTAGCTTGTCTTTGATAAGATGATGTGGTAAAGTTGTAAATAGTGTAGAGAAATCATAAGTGCTTCTAGATGAAACTTGACGTTTATTGAACATTTTATCAAGAACGTCTCCTGAATGTTTTATAGACCAAAACAAATTAATCCCAGAGTTTTCATAAGTTTTATCACAATATCGTTTAACGTGATCTTTAAAGGCAGTAAGACAAGAAGATAAAAGTATGGAGATGTTTGTTGTAGTGCAGGCACTATAATTCGAAATAAAGCGGGCCTTATATGGATTTTTATGTAATTTAGGAATCCAGTACATAGTAGGCAGTTTGTTTTGCTTTTCGTCTACCCCAGCCTTGAAAGTAGTGCACCGAGTGATATGTGTGGGAAAACATCCTCCTCAGTATAATGTACTGGAGTATACGAACTGGTGCTGCCTAGTTCCAGAGATAAAACATTGACGTAAAGTTAGTATAGTAGGGCAGTTGTTAAGCGTTACATAGTAATTTGAGGATTTGGACATTTGAACGTTTCTAAATACTATTATACTTTGTGAACCTAAGACATTTAATAATAGGGACTATTTAAGTAGTTAACAAATGAAAGTACTAAAAACCACTATTCGAAACGGATATGTATATATATAACAGGATGTTCATAGCGTATTATGAATATGTAATTGCTGGGACTGTTTTATATGTATCAATTCAATATGGAAATCACAACGCGAAGTCCGGACCTTGTTATTAAATGTATCAAGCATGTCATACGACCCCGTAGTGCCACATCCTTTCTCTCTATTTTCTATTTTCGTTCAATTTAAAAACGGGGTTTAAGCTGTTCACAAGTGCTACTATCCAGTGATATATCCATTTCAAAGTCACGATATGCGTTGTGTTTCATTTATTATTAAAACATTTGCACGATTGTATCACTGACTCCTAGGTCGTTTACGATACCAATTCTCTGTCAATTTCGTCTTGAGTTTAATAACATTTTCAGCTTTCTAAGTAACATAAATGCATATTTCCAATGATATATTAATTATAATAGTTCGACGCCTATTTCATTTTTTAGCATCAATTTTCAACTGTGGTCCATTTCTGTTTTTACCGAGTATATCAGAGCGATACGTGCCTTAGTGTTCGCTGTGGGAGGAAATTGAAGAAACTTCCCAGTGGCCTTTTTTGCCACTGACCGTACAAGGCGTTTGTATGTTTGTGATGTCAAATCTTGTTTTTTCTTCATCTGTGTAATTATTGTGTTTTTTTCTATGTGTATTTTTTGTTGACTGATGTACTTGAATGCTACATGTCCTGCTCGCTTTAACAACACGCACAGAAACAAACAATAAATACAAACATGAATAAAAGGCACGATACGACATCACAAACATAAAAGGTTTGACAATAGAGCTACCGTCTTGGAATGGACAGTGGCAAAAAAGGCCGCTGGTAAGGTGATTTTACCAAGCTTTATCCATCGATGTATTATCTTAGATCACTATGGTATGTAGTGCTCTAAGTAGATATATATCAATGGACATCGCTTTCAATACTTGTCTATACCGACCTTCGGTGTCATCTGCAAGGGCTCAGACTATAAGAATCTTTCATGGGTATCCGGTGAAGATAGGGAATTCCAACCCGAGGTATAAGTGTTTTAATCGGAACCGAGGCTCTGTCGAGGTTCCGATTAAAACACTTATACCGAGGGTTGGAATTCCCTATCTGAATCGAATACCCATGATAAATTATTTTTCTGGCATATCAGAGACATGTTGTGCGTTGACGCCGCCAGCTACTAACGTTTTGCATGTTTTCCGGTATACCGGATGTTGGTGCGCGCGTGACTTTTATCTTTACCCATAAAGATTATAAGAATCTGTCATGGGTAGCCGGTGAAGATAGGGAATTCCATCCCGAGGTATAAGTGTTTTTATCGGAACCAAGGCTCTGCCGAGGTTCCGATTAAAACACTTATACCGAGGGTTGGAAATCCCTATCTGAACCGAATACCCATGATAGAGTCTTTTTCTTGCATATCAGATACATGTTTTACGTTGACGCCGCCAGCTACTTACGATTCGCATGTTTTCCTGCATACCGGATGTTGGCGCGCGTGAATTTTATCTCGACCCTAGGGTGAGATGGAAATATTTAGCCCAGGTAAAATGACGGATATCCTTTTCTTGCATACCGGACAAGGATATCCGTCGTTTTACCGGGGCTAGATATTTCCATCTCACCCTAGGGTCGAGACAAAATTCACGTGCGCCAACATCCGGTATACAGGAAACCATGCAAAACGGTTGTAGCTGGTGGCGTCAACGCACAAAATGTCTCTGATATGCAAGAAAAAGAATCTATCATGGGTATTCGGGTCAGATACGGAATTCCAACCCTCGGTATAAGTGTTTTAATCGGAACCTCGGCAGAGCCTCGGTTCCGATAAAAACACGTATACCTCGGGTTGGAATTCCCTATCTTCACCGGATACCCATGAAAGATTCTTATAGTCCGGTACGCAAGAAAAGACTTTCCATCCCCACCCCCAATGTAAAAGGTGGATAACCTTATCCGGTATGCAAGAAAACATAATCTGCTACTATATCGGGTTTAAGCTTCATACCAACTGAATGGATTAAGTTTAATAATATTCAACACATCATTTCAATACTATGTTAAATCATAACATAACATGAGCACCAACTCTATTGTTAGTCATGAATAAACAGAGGAATGAATCGGAATCGCACGGTAATTGGACACCTTGCCTTGTTGTCTGAATACTCTCTACTCAGTATACTAGTGTCACCCAACGTGGCATACTGATATTTTTGAGAACGCTAGCCAGTAACTTGCGGTGCGATGGTGTTTTGTGCTTATGGAATACTACTAAACTTCCTCTCCCATTAAATCTGGCATACTATCTGTATAGGGTACTTTATAACTTAGTAGAATACAAAACAATGAGATAGTCTTCCACAATGCATACTCATAGTTTACGTTTAACTTTACTCTCTAAGGCGAGCAAGGCTTGTTGTTTTTGATAGCTACATTTCCTGTTCGACTTTTATACTTTTGTTATTCATCCCGAGATCTCTGAGTCTGATATTTATATACAGATATCGGTAGTACATTCTCAAATACACTTAGTAAATTTCGAATAGACTTTTCCACTACTCCGTCTTTTAAAGGTTCTGAGTATTGTTTGATCACCCTTATGATATATTGACGGTTTTAATATAGTATTGTGACTGTTACTTGAGATACGCAGGCTTCATAACCCCTGCTCCCTCCTAAATCCCTATTTTTATTTCGCCCATTGTTTTCTCGTTTAGGGCAAAGCATTTTATTTTCTGGCCATGGAATGGTATGAAAATACCACATTGACGGTTCCATGTTCACCGTCATATGCATACCCTCTTCGTGATGGCTAAAATGTTCGTCTATTGACATTTTAAATATTGAGTTCTGCTGAACCCGGGGCTAATGGGCGATAACGGTAGCAAGCACTTTTCATTACAGTTCATGTACCGTCTCAATCAAACAGGGACTGCAATAATTGTTGGTATAAATTTACTGTGTTCTGCGATTTCCAAATGTCTCCTTTCATACTCTTGTTTGTCATATAAATTAGTCATTAATAACATTTTCCAAAGTTACACAAGTACATCTTAAGCGGAATAAGTTTAAACGAAATAAAGATGTGATTACTATCTCGCTGCAAGATGTGGAGTTGCCAGTTTTCTCATGACCTCCTAGAATAATAGGTCTTGTTTAGCTCTTATCAATCCTGAACAGATGGTAAGATCATCAGAAATGTGTTTGGACGCACGTAACAAAACAAAACAAGAACAAGAACACGTTTGGCCATTCAAATTATGCGAATTTTGTATTGAACGGAACACGATTTTATTTCTGTTTATATTAACCTTTCGTGCCTAGGAAAAGCCGGACATTCACCTCCTCTACAGCGGGCTTTAATGTCAGTGACCGCCTGGCGGCGTTCAAGGTGTTGTTGTTTTTTGAATTTGTTCTTGACTATAAAAGTCAAGAACAAATTCAACAAAACAACATATATAACATAGTTTCAACAACTGTTTGGTACTTTTACATACTGTAAATATATATTTGAGGACTATATGTTAATGTGTTTGTTTGTTAGTTAGTATGGTGTTTTACGTCATTTTCAACACATGTAGGGTTATATATGACGGTCGATTTTTGTGGCCGAGGCAGACTAATCACCTTTCCTGGGTAGAACCAGTACTGTACACCTCCAGCCTACCGTAAGAATCGACACTTCCTCACTTACTAGTCGAGCTCCCAGTGGGATTCGAACCCGCAGCGGTGAGAGGCGAAGGTTTATTATACAACGTCGTTAACCATTCGGCCACGGAGATGCTGCGACTCTATGTTAGACTGGCAGTAAGCCAAATATGTTATCCTCGATAAATAAATAAATTATTATATGGGAATGGTCTATTGGAAAGTCTATTAAGTTCAACATATTTTAAAGAATGTGTATGAAATATAAAAGCAATAACATATATCAGGAAAAAACTCCAGTTTGATTCCATCTGAAAAGGCTTGTAAAATAGGTATAAAAGTCGAAAATTATATGTAGCATTCACAGAAATCAGTCAAATAAAAGCAAAGTATGCGACACCACACACGTAACCCTTAACCCACTACAGTTATATAATAGAGTGTTCTTTCTTTGAAATAAGGCCATTCCATTAAGTGACAAAGGGGTGTTTTGGGAAAATGACTGATCAGCAGTCGGACAATGTAAACCCTGATCAGCTTGCGAGTTACTCGTGAATTAAACGGGACGGCATATATAAAGACAAATTCACTTCCGAATGACACATTCCTCTTAATAAAATTGTATACATTGGTTTGAAAACAAATGGTACGAGATACGAGTGACGGTCAGAAACTAAGTGGACTTTTGCTGTTTCTCGGAACATATAATGGATTCATTTCAAAATTAGTTTTAACTTTTTTTGATGTATTTGCCATCCATGTCTAAACACTGTTGCCATCTATGTGGGGAGCTTGTGTATACCTGGAGCAAACCACTTTTCACTGGGATTGTGGGTGGGCGGGTGGCAGTGTAACAGGGGACATTGTCGTGCATTGTCGTGCAGAAGCAGCACGTTTTTCTGAGCCAGTCTCGGACGTAGTTGTTTGATATTTTCAAGCAGGTTAGTGAGCATTATTTTGGAATAGTATCTGGCAGTGACAGTTCTGCATTTTGGCCATGACCCTTGCAGCTGGAGAAGACGGTTTAAATTATTCGGATGTGGAGAACCAGATCGTTTTTATTGTTTGGACTGAGCTTTTGACTCTGGTTCGGCATAATGTGTACATGTTTCATTTCCAGTAATAATATAATTAAAACATGTGTTACCACTCCGTTCAACTAGAAGTAAATGATCATTAGATAGTGTCACTCTATTAGCCTCGTGTTCCTTCGTCAGCT
Source organism: Cyrtodaria siliqua (assembly GCA_037043455.1). Lineage (NCBI taxonomy): Eukaryota > Metazoa > Mollusca > Bivalvia > Adapedonta > Hiatellidae > Cyrtodaria > Cyrtodaria siliqua. The sequence goes on from JAWPHD010004044.1 coordinate 161,949, forward strand.
GTTTTGGCGCCTATCTTTCATTTACATTTCTCATGCCCAAACGGTCATGTAAAATCGTCTGAGCTCGGCCTTTCCGATACCAGTCTTATCTGCTACCTCATGCAATTGCACTGACTCGTCCGGCCTCCCAGACCTTGGCATATCATGAAACTGAGATACACATTATGTAAAATGCACTGCGTGACATACTCCCATCACCAAATATTTCAAGCAATATTTGAACAACATTGTTGCTAGAAGACATTTTGTAACCGAACACTGTTTTTCTAACTTGGAGTTGATATTAGCTAAAACACCAGTCATGTAGCAATGACATATACACATCTATTCTAACTAGCGCACTTGGTCCGAATTTAAAGTGTTGTATAGCGTTGTAAAGTGAAGTGTATCTTTCAATTTTTTCCATAATCATTTACTGATAAAATATCGGGATGGGGCGGTTTTCAAACTGCTTACAGGCACGACCAAATTAGTATCTTTAAATGAATTAAACAAAGAGATTGGATGGGAATCTTTGGAATCGCGAAGATATAAACACAAACTTACCTTATTTTATAAAATGGTTAATTCCCCCATATCTTGCATCGCTAGTACCTACAACAGTTAGTGCAGCATCAGACTACAGCTTGCGAAATGCAAACGATCTTCAAGCTAATAATTCCCAAACTAGTCTCTACACCAACTCCTTCCTTCCTTCGGTTACTCGTGAGTGGAACAAACTTCCTTTCGAAGTAAGAAACTCTGACTCCATAAATGCACTAAATCATCACCTTAACCGTAACTATAATTACACGCCTAAGCATTATTACACAGGTAAAAGACGTGCATAGCTTCTTCATACTCGGCTCCGCACCCAGCTTAACCACCATTTGTTCATACAAAACATCAGCGACTCTCCTTTATGTCGATGTGGCGGAATAGAAACTACTCAACATTACATATTAGCTGTCCTTTGTACGACAATGCTCGTGCGGGAATGCTGGCTAGACTTCAAACACTGTGCACAGCTTCACTAAACATAATATTATTTGGTGATTCCTTGGTATCACACGATATTAATGTCACTATATTTGAAATTGTTCAGAAGTTTATTATGTCAAGCAAACGTTTTTAACACTTTTCAACATAAGATAAGCTGCTACACCGCGTACCGAAAACAATATATGTTTCCTGGGTATGATGCTGTTGTCCTGTGTCCGCCGGTCACCCCCACTGTTGCAACACTATCAAGTCTGTTATACATGTGTTATAATAATATTCAGATAAATTGAATTTTCGTTTAATTTTAAGATAATCTAACTATATTCAAATGCTTTGCTCTATTATTTCTTTTTCAAACTTGGTCCCTATAACTAATCACTGTTAGATGTATAGCTATATTACATTGAACACTAAACAAATGTGCACCGTGCAATTTTATACGCCATTGTTATATGTAATTTATACGATACCTAGGAAAGGAACTCTATAAGCAACTGCTTTCGTTCCAATCCCTTTTCATATTTTGTATTACGTACATTTTCACCGATTGTATAAATATTGGAAATAAAATAAGTTTAAACCAAACTGCTATTCATTTGCATATAAGAGACGGGATACTACTCTTTCATATGCTTTTCGGCGTAGTTCCTATTGCAGTTACTTCCCTTGAATATAATTTACCTTGCGGGTCATACACCATTTCATTTTCCATAGCCCTAACCTAATATAAGAACCTCTATTGCTGCTTACTTGTTTTGAAAGACCCATCTTAGTTTTATCAACAACAGAAAACGTACACAAACCATACGTTAAGTATTTTTTGAAAAAGCTGTTTGAGTCGGATGGTTGTGACCCACCTACTTGCATGTAGAAAAACAAGTAAACTGTAATATATACTTCTTGTTGTTATTATGCCGCATAATTATGGGGTAACACAAACAACAATTACATTGTTAAAAGGAAGCAAGGCATGTGACATCACTAACACAATCAGGATGACTATAGGGTTACCCCATTGGAACGGTCATTGACAAAACGGCCGCTTGGGGGTTTAAACCAGGTTCAAGGATGCACCAAACCTCACTCTGACCCTATTGTCATCCCAAAAAACGGGACAGTATAAATAACGTAATATAGGCAATATAATTAGAACGCACATATGATCATGTATATGAATAAAACACACAAGCCTACATATGATAATGTGTATGAATAAAACACACAAGCCTAGAAAGCCACACTGCAAGTACAACCATTTTATTATTGTGATGTCATATCTTGCCTTTTATACATCTGTGTAGGTGTTGTTTGTTTCTATGTGTGTTTGTGGTTGACTGTGGTCCTTGAATGCTCATTTCCTATTCTATTTTTAGCAGAAGCCAGGGTATCAAGAGAACAAACCAATGAGGGTACGAAAATAAAATATTTAAGACAATCATCAAACGCTTCATCATTGGGACAACAATCTGTCCGGCCATCGCACAGTAAAAGAGAAAATATGTTGGCGAACTGTAAATTGGTCAACCACTAAACAAGCACATAAAATACACAATATTTTGATAAACATTTTAACAAATTTAATGAAGATAGAATGACATTGATCATGACCAAGGTTCTGACGAAATTTGTAGTCATGCTGTTATAGTCCTTGTCGCAGAAGATTTTTTTTAATTTACTTTTATATCTAGATCTGGGATAAGATAATAGAATTTTTCAAAAGGTTTTGCTTTTTGTTTGTTTTGTTTGTATGGTGTTTTACGTCATTTTCAACACATGTAAGTTTATATATGACGGTCGATTTTTTTTGTGGTGGAGGCAGACCACCCACTTTTTTGGGGTAGAACCAGTACTGTACACTTCCCGCCATCCGTAAGAATAAAGGGTTTTGCGAAGTTAATGACAATTAGTTATTCGAGAAGAATATACCCCATAGGAAAATTAGGTATTAACCTAACAGGAAATGTAGCCGTCACAGAACACGGTCAACCCACAACACAAATTAACACTAACAACAATAACAATGGTAATAAGAAACAAGACATGTGACATCACTAATACAAACGGGTTGACAATAGGGCTACCGCTTTTGAACGGTCAACAAAAACAAACATCGAAACAAATAAAAGTGACAGTATCAGAAATAATAGCTTTACTGAGCTAAAGTTCATTGGGATAAAATTATTTACAGATTAAAAAAGAAAGGATTGTCGAAGTTAAGCATATCAATCAAATACCGTGACGTATTGTTATTAAAGGTTTAGATGACGTCATGAGCCTAAATAGTGAATATCTCATTATAAACCCTCATTCTTATCAATACAAAAACATATCTGCGACAACATGTGCAAACTTCGTATCCATTGTGTGTATGCCTGACATAAACCTACTGTAATTGTCTAAATTTTCTTTAAAATGCTTTAATATTGTACTAGTCCAAAAATGTAGTTTTTCCTCTAGAGAAGCTGTTTTAAATCAGAGCAATAACCCTTTCATTGATAAAGTTGTGTGGTAAGATTGTATATAGTGTGAAAACATCACACGTACTCATAGATGAAACTGGACGTTCAATGCAATTATTTGTGTTTTACTTACATTGTGTTTGATCCTCTTTTCAGTATGTATTGCAATATCATATTATTGGTTGTACATAGCATGTATTCGCGTGTCAGCCAATGTATACGTGAATCATAATTAAAAGGGGGAGAAAATGGGGTAACAAATAAAGAAGACAAAATAAAACTTACATTTTTTTCTTTTAAAATTACATTATGTCATTAATAAAATAAGAAAAACAATAAAATAACACAACTATAACAATACAGGTAATATAAAACATGAAAAACTATTTTAAAAAGTTCATTTAAATACGTGTAAGTTGACTGGAACCCGGATTTATTTTAATTATCCGGAAAACAGCTACTTCATTGATGTAAGTTTATCATTTCCAAAAAAAAAAAAAAAAAAAATGACAATGAAGTTCTACTGCAGTCCCTAGATATGCACTGACAGAGGCATTAGATCTACATATACATCAGTAAATATCTTAAATGAAATTAACGGTGGATGCTGAAGGTAACCAGTAGGTATTCCTATATATGTATGCTTATATACAGTTAACATTGTGACTGGTTTCCGTTTTTACATTCTCGTGCATGATATAGACCGACATTTGCGTGCATAATATGGACATTTACGTGCTCGATATAGTTCACATATACTCTTAACCAGTGTACCATGAACAAGTTGGTGAAGAGTCCACCATAACTGGTCCTGAGAGACGCTATGTTTTGTATTTGCTGTTGTATACAAATCGATTTAAAATGATAAATGTTTATCTGCTCGCTACTGAGAATTTAAACATTATTTTTGTTATAAAAATCCATAAGAATCTGAAAAATGGATAGGCCCCAAGTTACAAACAAACTCATGTGTCAGGCTCGAGCTCAACACTAACTTGTTTTCGAAATCATATGTAATGGACTTGTAATTAATGGAAGCTTTACACTTATATAAATAAACAAAATTTACAACTGTCCTGAAAGTATCCCAATGAAAATATTAATTATAAAAAGTTATAGCAAGAAGTAGTTCAGTTGTCAGCTGAAGCTTAATATGTAGCTTAAGTTTGTTCGTGAACTTTGGGCCAGAACTACACTATTGCCCAAGGTGTACATGCTAACTAAAAGCAACTGTATGACTCATACACTTACACTGATATGTTTTGTTCATTAAACAGTTTTAATACGAGATACGAAGATCAACATCATATCGTTTGTGTAGAATTCTCCTAATGTTACATACAACTGAACATCGCAAAAACGTTTCTCCTACATGAAATACATTGTGTCTTGGTTTAGTTTTGATATGCATGTTATTCTTACGTAAATCGTTAAAACGCATATTGGAACAACATATATGAGACAAAACAAAACAAAAAATATTATGGGTGTTACAATTTGGTAAGAGCATTAATAACGACTTGTTTGATAGCACATATGTACATATATAAAGGGTTATCGTTATTGGTGCATCGAATTGAATTGAATTAGGGTTTACGGCCCACCAACACATAAACGGTTTTATTGCATACGCATTTGCATACTCGTTCTTTTGCGCATAAATATTGCGCTCCTAAAGTCGTGCAATATTAATACGCAAAAGAACTCGTGCATATATCCCAATACAAATCCTAATAACCTATAAATATGGCGCATAACAAGAATGAACGCTAATCCTTCATTTACGTCGCGATCAAATATGGAGAATGGGCCTAGAACCTTCTAACCTGCAGAACTGCAGAGTTTGCAGAGTTGCTGCAAATTCTACATTCGACACTCCATTTACGATGTAGCCACATTTCCACGTTTGGATACACGGTGTCAGGATGAAGACCTTGAATGAGCTTGATAAAAATGACAAAATGAACATGAAGGAGATCCTACTTGGTGCAACATATTCGCCTTTAGCAGAGACATTTTCTACTGCATGTCGGACACGGTGGCCACAGGAATCTCAAAATAAAATACCCTGATATTTTCCCTGATGTTTTCCCTGACCCAGCATTGGATTTCCCTGATTTAAGAGGATTTACCGCCTCCATCCTGTCGTTAAAGCGATACATTCAGCTTTTTAAATGTTTCTTTATAGCATGTTGAAACTATTTAAGACGATGCATACCATTTAAAATGTTTATAACTTATGTATTAATATGGAAATCATTTTCATAGATAACAAAATCATTATTATTATTTTCTGCCTGAAGAGTGTCAATTGCATGATCACAGTTATTTTTTGTATTGTTTTGAATGCAGAAATAAAATTCCCTGATTTTTCCATGCAGGGAATTTATTTTTGCCATTTTGCATGTTTTCCTGTTTACCAAGAGTCCGTGGCCACCCTGGTCCGAGTACACAAAGATCACGTGGTCCATGTTGATGCTACAATGAGCATTACTTGTTAGTTAAATGGCAACAACAAAAGGAAAGGATGACAACATAAAACACATTTCTTAGATACATTTCATTTGGAATATATGGGCCGAATATATTTCCTTGATTAATGCCATCCGGAAAACTTGATCTCACATGGATATTCAAAATACTTCCGCACACAAACATCAGCTTTTATTTCAATGCATACTGAAGTCGTTAATAATTGTGTGTGAAAAGATACGCAATATTCCTGCTTTTGTTTTTCTACAGAATGGATTGTTTTTTTTGGTTCGGCTGTAAAAGTCTTTACTAAATATTTATGGAATGTTACGAGTTCTCTTTCAATATAACTGAAACGTACGTCAAACATAATGAACATATATATCATTTATAAACATTGTTAGTTTCTTTCATCGTCTTATAAATATGATTTGGGGCACAAACATACGGCCGCTCACATAAACATTCAACAGCAAACTCAAACAGGCGGAGCTCAAACAGACATATAACCGTGCACACAAACACACGGCGCGCATACAAACATACGACATGTGTCCGCGTAGACAAACACACGGCCGCGCACACAAACACACACTACTGCAGAGCGGAGCATCTGTAATATCATACTTTAAATAAATTATACTGTGTCCAGTTTGTGCGCTGAATATCTATTATCTATATAAATAAGTTAACTACTCAAATACGTGTAAATGTTTGTCAGTCTAATCAATTTTCAGTCAACAAACGTCGTTTTGGATGGTAAGGTCTCTGATCAGAAGTAAACTATTTTGAAGTTACGTTAATAGACAGTAACTTGGACATGTTAAAAGAATTTCATTTTATGTCGGGGTTCCTTTCAATAGTTATCTACGGACGCTGAAAAAAAGGCGTACGATATATTTAACTCAAAATAAGGTCATTGGTAACAGCTAATGAAAACTAAAGGTTCTTTACTTAGAACACCATCAAGGCAGTGATATTAGGGGCATGGCAAGCAACTGTCCAATTGCCTAAATAGTTTCGACCCCAAATAAAAATATTAATTATACTTAATTAAGGACCTATTTCCCAACGCTAAAAGATCATGGAAAAAGCATGGAAAAAGCATGGAAAGCTTGCTTATTTACTGATAATAAGTTACAGACCAACTAGTTCGTGTATATAATTGCGGCGGGAGTAAAGTTTTTTCTTTAAATAGCATTGTTATATGGAATGTATAATACCTTGAACTTCACTTTTATGAAGAAAAAATAAATAACAATTTAACTGTACTAAATACAAAACGTTGTAGATAATTATTTTTATGATAAAAAATAAAATCAAACACACAACTAATGAAATACATTATTTTTTGTTTTAATATGTTGACTTTATACAAACGCTGTATTGGGAGGGCCTCATCATCTGATTCAAAACTGAATAACACCATTGTCTCATGACAATTGTATGTCTAACAGTGATTTACCTATACAATTGATCTTCTCCCCCTCTTTGTATTAGGACTAAGCCATCATTATTCGAAATGTATATAAAATGTTTAAATTGGTAAACATTATTTTCATGGTTTTGTGTGTGGTAAAAAAATACATATAGATTAAGAAGTAAGAAAATATACTCTTTACAAAAATATCAAATTCTGTTCACTTAAAAATCCGAGTGATTAAGACAATTCCTTGTTACAGTGATACAACTATTTACATTGACAGAACAAGAAACAATATATATATATATATATATATATATATATATATATCATCATACAACTGGTATGTTACTGTTCCTGTCCGGAGTATAGACGTCTGTGAACTTTGTTGGCTCGTCCTGAAATATCTTTGTTGATTCGTCGTCTTCATCCATGAACACAGCCACGGTCTCTATCTGATTATCAAACACTGCCACGATTTCTATCTGATTATCCTCATCGTGACTGTTGTTCTCGTTCTCCTCGAGAAGATGATGGTCGTCATGGTTTCCGATTGTCAGGACGTCGCCATTTTGAGAACTATGAGATAATGTCCTCTTCTGAGCTTTAGGTAAGTTTCTAAGCGACACATCCATGTTTTTAAATGCGTTAAGTAAGAATATACCACCCGCAATTGTCAAGAAACCAATGAAGTCTCCCATGATGTCTTCCAATGACATGCTGCCGAACTCCTTGAACAAAACTAAGGAGAACAATACAACACACGATGTAAACAAAACATAGTATGTAGGGGTTACTATCGCTGTATTGAACGTGTCTAATGCTTTGTTTAGAAAAACAAGTTCTATTAAACTGCATCCTATCACAATGGCTATCATCACATATGTAAGTACATTTAAAAACTCATTTCGTCCATTAATGGTTTCTTTGATAGCCACACCTACTCCTTTGGCACCCATGACGGTGAACGAGCCTAAGGTGGAGCACACCGTAACATACACCAACACATTCTTTTGTCCATATCTTGGCGCCAGAAATATTATGGCGATCAGAGCAATGCCTATCAACACTACACACGTCACTATGACACCTGAAAAAGTAAAATGAAATTACTCAGTTGCAAGATATGTAGTCTAGATCATCTGCGACGCTTGTTTGTTTCCAAAACAAACGTCCAGAACAGTTCTCTTAAACAAAGTTTGACTTTTGCCGACATTCTGTTATTGTTTCCGATTGGCTGAGACAGAACACCTGCTATCCAAATCAAACAGACGGATAGACAATCAATTTATAAATAAACAAAGAGGAAAACTTCGTTATTATTTCGACGAACTAAGTCCGGATGGTCAGAAATACTTCAATAAAAAAAAATACGGCCACATGCCTCCGGTTACAAATTTGTTTCTGCACAAACGGTCAATTAAAAACTATATACAACACAGTAGAAATGCTTTTAACTGTTCAGCTCTGAAATAATCTATGCATTACTTTTAAGTTGAAACAACTATATCTGTTTACGGCGTCGACGGCAATTGCTTAGAACGTTCTACATATTAAAGCGTATGCTTCTGTATATAGCGTATCATATACACAAACTGTTTAACATTTGGTATGTAATCGTTTTATCAGGGTTGGTTTCGTTTATCTCTAGGACCGCTTCAATAGTGTCTTCACTCATTCTCTGACGCTCATTACGCCTATCTCTCGTGAACTATTCTCCAACTCTCATTACCCCTATCTCTCGTGAACTATTGTTTAAACAACGATTACACGCGGTAAATAGTAAACCATATTGCAGTGTCTCGAACAAGTTCTTAGATGCAGTTTACTTTTCATGAAAGTAGGTGTAAAAGTCGACCAGGAAATGCAGCATGCACAGAACACAGTCAAGCAAAACACACGCATACACAACAAACAACATTTACAAGGAAAAGCAAAGTATGGGACACCAAAAAACATGAAAAACACTTGGTGTCTCCAACGTAGTTTGCATATGCTTTCATTTATTTACACTCTCTTTCTTGTATAACTCCAACTGGTATTATTTACCCTGTTTTATACCCTCATGCTGACATTAATCGTCTGGTACTTTTTCCGTTGCATTACACTTTCATTCATATGTTACTCTGCCCATCTGACAATGTTTACCTGGAACCGTGTTTGTCTCATGACACTGTCATTCTTATATTACCCCGTCTGACATTGTTTACCTGGTTGCCTGTTCGTCTCCTTATACGCTAATTATTATATTACTCCGCCTGACATTGTTTACCTGGTTGCATGTTCGTCTCTTTACACGCTAATTATTATATTACTCCATCTGACATTGTTTACATGGTTGCCTGTTCGTCTCTTTACACGCTAATTATTATATTACCCCGCCTGACATTGTTTACCTGGTTGCCTGTTCGCCTCTTTACACGCTAATTATTATATTACTCCGTCTTACATTGTTTACCTGATTGCCTGTTCGCCTCTTTACACGCTAATTATTATATTTCTCCGCCTGACATTGTTTACCTGGTTGCCTGTTCGCGTCTGTACACGCACATTCTCTTATATTACTCCGCCTGACAATGTTAACCTGGTTCCCATGTTCGTCTCTTTACACGTTCATTATTATATTACTCCGTCTGACAATGTTAACCTGGTTCCCCTGTTCGCGTCTGTACACGCACATTCTTATTTTACTCCACCTGACAAAGTTAACCTGGTTCCCATGTTCGTCTTCACACGCTCATTATTATATAACTCCACCTGACAATGTTAACCTGGTTCCCCTGTTCGTCTGTACACGCTCATTCTTATATTACTCCAACTGACAATGTTAACCTGGTTCCCCTGTTCGTCTCTTTACATGCTTATTATTATATTACTCCGACTGACAATGCTAACCTGGTTCCCCTGTTCGTCTCTTTACATGCTTGTTATTATATTACTCCGACTGACAATGTTAACCTGGTTCCCTTGTTCGTCTCTTTACATGCTTGCTATTATATTACTCCGACTGACAACGTTAACCTGGTTCCCTTGTTCGTCTCTTTACATGCATGTAACTTGAGCGGAGTCGAAACTACTACATATTTTCGGGTCAGTCCTATAACTGTATGCAGTATTATTAGAAAAGCGCACATTTACAAAAGTAACAATAATTAACAAATAATGTATGATGCTGAGGTTCATAAGGACCGAAGCACCATACATTATTTGTTATATTATACCGAATCTGACCAACAAATTAAATCAATACGTTTTATGATTTATTTTGACGTCGTTTTTTTCACACGTCCGTTAATATAGCTATCGGACCGGGCGCCCGGTCAATATGCAACTTTATGGACCGTATGATGTCACATTAAACAAAGAGTGGAATATGCAAATGAGGTATAATATTCAGGTATATTGAAGGAAAAAAGAGACACAACCAGGTGGATATTTACATGTATTTAACAAAAAAAACTCTTGGCGATTTTTAATCACCAGTAAATTAACAACAGATTATTTAACAGATTATTTGAACAGAAGAAATTACATATATGACCTACATTATGTATTGTATTTGTGTAAGGTAAGTGAAATCTTTTAGTTAAAGGAAAACCTTGTTATAGTATAATCATGCTCAGGTATCAAGGATTGTAAGCAGAATAGCATTGCTATATGGTGGCACTTTTTCTACAGGCAATATTAAACTGGTAGTAAGCGCAACAAACATAAGCCTATCCTTTATTATGGAAATAAAAAGGCAACGGCAGCATGGCTATTAAATGCAATGAGCTTCGCTCGCTCGACGCAAAACTGGCTAATGAGTGATTTAATTAACACATTGTTAAGTCCTTTTATTTGAAAACGGACTTCTTTACCCTATCAATGCACTACCGCAACCTTTTTATGAGACTAGAAACGGACCCGAATATTGACCAAAATCTTACGGACCCCCTCCCCACCCCCTAAACTGAAATACCCAAGCTGAAATCCTGGATCCGCCCATGTTATCAACAATGAAGTTTCAGAAATATTAGATTTACTGGGCTATCACTCGGTGCACTACTTTCAAGGCTGGTGTAAAAGATAAGCAAAATAAACTGCTTACTATGTACTGCATTCCTAAATTACATAAAAATCCGTATAAGGCTCGCTTTATTTCGAATTCTAGTGCCTGCACCACAACAAACATCTCCAAACTGTTAACTTCTTGTCTTACTGCCGTTAAAGATGAAGTTAAACTATATTGTGATAAAATTTACGAAAACTCTGGGATTAATTTATTTTGGTCTATAAAACATTCAGGAGACGTTCTTGATAAAATTTCCAATAAAGGTCAAGTTTCATCAATAAGCACTTATGACTTCTCTGCTAATTTCTCTTATTCAAAAAAAAATCGCTGGGGAAAATTCTACATGTTTGGCATGTAATAATATTAAAGCGTTTTTTACTAACGGCAGTTTAGACAATTATACTATGTGGACTTGCTATGAAGTTTGTGAAGCACTCATCTTCCTATTAGATAATATTTTCGTCAGTATGGAACTACCGTTTATAGACAAATTGTTGGTATCCCTATGGGTACGAACTGTGCACCATTTGTCGCAGATTTGTTTTTATTTTTATGACAGAATTTCATGTTTGTCTTTCACCAGATATCCAGGCAGATGTTATTGAAGCCTTTAATGACACCTCTCGGTATCTGGATGACATATTAAGTGTATGTGTCTCAACTTATTTGTTTTTTAAGAGCTATACTCGAGTTGAGGACTTTAATATTCGTAATCTTTGTATAACTAAAAAGCTACTCACTGAGGATTACCGTTACCATAAACTTCGTAAAACCTTTGCAAAATTTTAATATCGCAACACTGATCTTCTTTCCAAATATAAAAGTAACTGAAGGACTCTTCTGCGACAAGGACTATCACAACCTGACTTATATGGTGATGTGATTTATAAACTTCGTAAGATTCTTGGTCATGATCACTTTCATACTATCGTTGCTAAAAAAGTTTATCAAAAGAGGTTATGACCCTATCATTGTGCAACGTACTTCATGCTTGGTGGTGGACCCTTTTACAGTTCGCCACTATGCTTTCCTCTTTAACTGTACGATGACCGGACAGGCTGTGGACCCTATGATGACGCCTACCTAAAGCCCAGTGGGACGGTGGCGTTTGATGTTTGTCTGTGATCTTTCTTGTCGTGCCCTTAATGGTGTATTCTCTTGTTGCTCTGTCTTCTGCCAAGTCATTGAGAACCTTCATTGTGGCTTTCTAGGCTATTGTTTTTTGTATTATATTTACACGAGCATATTTGTGTTTTACTTATATTGCCTATTGATGCTGCCTTATTGGTTAGAGATTAGATCATGGCGGGGATTTCTTTATTTACACTGTCCTGTTTTAATGGGATGACAGTAGGGTAAGTGTGAGGTTTGGTGCACGCTAGAACCGGTTTAAACCCCCAGTGGCCTACTTTGCCACTGGCCGTTCCAAGGCGGTAGCCCTATTGTCAACTCTTTTGTGTTTTTGGTGTCGTTTGCGTTTAATATTACTTTTGCCGTCTTGTTTGTCTGTTTGCGTGTTTGTTGCTGTGTTTTGTGGTTGACTGTCCTGCTTGAATGCTACTTTCCCTTCCGATCTTTTTATATTCCTTTAAAGGTCTTTGGGAAATAAATATATTTACAGAGTAAAAAGAAAAGAGTGTCGATGTTCAGCATATCAATCAAACACCGTGACGAATTGTTATTTAAAGCTTAGATGACATCATAAGCCTAAATAGTTGGTGAATATCTCATTATGAACCCTCATTCTTATCAATACAAAAACAAATCTGCGACAACATGTGCAAACTTCGTATCCATTGTATCTATGCCTGACATAATTATTACCTAATAGGAATGTAAGTGCTTCAGAAACCTACTGTAATTGTTTACATTTTTGTTAATATAAATGCTTTAATAGTGTACTTGTCCAAAAATGTAGTTTTTCTTCTAGAGAAGCTATTTTGAATAAGAGCAATAAACCCTTTATTGACAACGTTGTGTGGTAAGATTGTATGTAATGTGAAAACATCATGCGTACTCATAGATGAAATTTGACGCTCATTGTAATTGTTATCAAGAACGTCAAGGAAATTGTTTGCAGATGTAGCTAACCGAACAACATCAACTTTACCTGCTTGCAATCTCACATAGCTATATTATACGTTATACTTAAAGCTATTATTCTAAAGCCTAAAGGTTGATAGTAATTATTTAATAATACTATATATCGTTATTAGTAGTCAGTCGTAGTAAAGCATATCTTCAAATTGCTATGGGGCGACACATTTCATTTAAAGAATCGGCTTATAGCAATTATTGTATGTCAATAAAACATGAGTAAATATCAACTGTAAATCATAATTGTTTAATCCCGAGATAGTAAGTTCAATCTTACTGGACCTAAACAATTTTTATTTCGGCGCAGAAAATATTTTGTTTGCTTGATGTTTGTCTTAAATCTCGTCTTGTCGTATCCTTAATCTTTTTGTCCCGTTGTATTGGGATGACGGTAGAGTATAAGTGAGGTTTGGAGAACAATAGAACCTAGTTTAAACCCCAAGCGATCTTTCTGGTCATCGACAATTCCAACACAGTAGCCCTATTGCCACCCCATTTGTGTTTGTTGTGTCATATCTCGCCTTTTGTTCATCAGTGTAGTTATGGCTTGTTTCTGTGCTATATGCAAACAAGACAACATGAATATGCAATATAAGTATAACACATAAATAACATCTTGAACGGGCTGAAGTGTTATTACTTGTTGGTCCTTTTGGATCATCAAGCACAATCTTCGTGGCTTAGAATATGTAGTACCTTAGATTACCTCTCATGAACGGACTCACTACAACCGGGTCTGCTACTTTTCTCTCTTGTTTGTGTTTGTTGCTTCCAAAGGTGATACGACGATCAACATCGTATCGTTTGTGTAGAATTCTCCTAATGTTACATACATGTTTAACCATGTTGACTACTTGTAAACTATAATTATAAGGTGACTTATAGGTCCGTTGGGCCGGGTGTTTCTCTATGCATTTGTATTAAATGTTTGTTATTTGCGTATACACATGTCACTATAATAAAATATTTACTTACTTACTTTACTTACTTACAACTGAACATCGCAAAAACGTTTCTCCTAAATAAAATACATTGTGTCTTGGTTTAGTTTTGATATGCATGTTTTTCTTACGTTAATCGTTAAAACGCATATTCTAATACACCCGCACTATATAGCCTAGTTTAAAATATCTCGTTATATTGAACGATATATCACTGTAATTTTTGCAACGTTAGGAGAATAAGCATTGCGCATTGCGCATTTCGCATTGTAACGTATGCAACGTTAGGAGAGGAAGCAAAGCAATGCGAAAGGTTTCAGATGTGTGCGTTATTTTCACATTTTAGGGGTATTAGAATAGAAATAGAACATCGTTTACGGTGAATTATCTATGATATATCACGGTTTGTCGTTCAATTGTAAACAATAATTTCACTCGCCCTTCGGGCTCGTGAAATTATTGTTTACAATTGAACTCCAAACCGTGATATATTAAACGATAATTCACAGTAAACGATGTTCTATTTCTTAATTGGAACAACACATATGAGACAAAACAAAACAAAAAATATAATGGGTGTTACAATTAGAGCATTAATAACGACTTGTTTGATAGCACATATTTAAAGATAAACGGTTATATGGCGCCTAACAAGAATGAGCACGTAAGGCTAATCCTTCATTTACACCACAATAACGTCTCTGACTTGAAATCACTTGCCCCTCACCGCTCCCTAAGGGGCCAAGGATCTTTATGTGAGGAATGCTATCCAGTTGGCTTGCGGAACGTCGGTGGTTCTACCCCAGGTGCCCGCGCGTGCACGAAATTGCCCGGAGGGGCACCTGGGGATCTTCCTCCACCAATGGAAGCTGGAAAGTCAGCCATATGAGCTTAGCTGTTATTGCGACCATAAAATCCAATTCAATCAATCAATCAATCTAAACTAAAGGTTGATAGTAATCATTTATATAATACCTATATATCGTTGTTAGTAGTCAGTCGTAGTAAAACACATTTCACTTAAACAATCAGCGTATAGCAATAATTGTAATTCTAGAATAAAGAAAAATGAGTATATATCAACTGTAAATCTATAATTATTTAATCCCGAGATAGTACAATCTTATTAGACTAAATTTCTTTATTTCGTGCCGCCGAAAATATTTTGTTTGCTTGATGTTTGTCTTAAATCTCGTCTTGTCGTATCCTTAATGGTTTTGTCCTGTTGTATTGGGATGACGGTAGAGTATAAGTGAGGTTGGAGAACGATTAGACCTAGTTTAAACACCAAGCGGTCTTTTTGGTCATTGACAATTCCAACGCTGTAGCCCTATTGCCACCCCATTTGTGTTTGTTGTGTCATATCTCGCCTTTTGTTTCATCAGTGTAGTTATGCTTGTTTCTGTGCCTATATGCAAAGCAAGACAACATGAATATGCAATATAATATAACACATAATAACATCTTGAACGGGCTGAAGTGTTGTTACTTGTTGGTCCTTCGTGGCTTAGAATATGTAGCACCTTAGATTACCTCTTATAACGGACTCATACAACCGGGTCTGCTACTTTTCTCTCTTGTTGTGTTTGTTGCTTCCAAACGATCCTCTTTTCAGTATTTATTGCAATATCATTTCTTGGTTGTACAGAGCATGTAGTCGCGTGTCAACCATGTATACATAAATCATAATACAAGGGGGAAAATGGGGTAACAAAAGAAAGAAGACAAATAAACTTACATTTTTTTTTTCATTTTAAAATTTACATTATGTCATTAATAAAATAAGAAAAACAATAAAATAAAACAACTATAACAATACAGGTAATATAAAACATGAAAAAATAAATATTTCATTTAAATACGTGTAAAGTTGACTGGATTCCGGATTTATTTTAAATATCCGGAAAACAGCTTACTACATTTATGTAAGTATATCATTTCCAAAAAAAACCACAAAAATGATAATGAAGTTCTACTGCAGTTCCTTGATATGCACTGATAGACGCATTAGATCTACATATACATCAGTAAATATCTTAAAATGAAATTAACGGTGGATGGTTGAAGGTAACCAATAGGTATTCCTATATATGTATGCTTATATACAGTTAACATTGTGAATGGTTTCTGTTTTTACATTCTCGTGCATGATATAGACCCGACGACATTCACGTGCCATAATATGGACATTAACGTGCTCGATATAGTTCACATTCACTCTTAACCAATGTACCATGGACAAGTCGGTGAATCGTCCACCATAACTGGTCCTGAGAGACGCTATGCTTTGTCTTTGCTGTTTGGTGTAGAATTCTCCTAATGTTACATACAACTGAACATCGCAAAAACGTTTCTCCTACATAAAATACATTGTGTCTTGGTTTAGTTTTGAAATGCATGTTATTCTTACGTTAATCGTTAAAACGCATATTGGAACAAACATATATGAGACAAAACAAAACAAAAAATATTATGGGTGTTACAAATTTTGTAAGAGCATTAATAACGACTTGTTTGATAGATAGCACATATGTACATATTTAAAGGGTTATCGTTATTGTGGCATCGAATTGAACTGAATTGGGTTTTACGGCGCACCAACACACTAAACGGTTTTATTGCATACGCATTTGCATACTCTTCTTTTGCGCATAAATATTGCGCTCCTAAAGTCGTGCAATATTAATACGCAAAAGAACTCGTGCATATATCCCAATACAAATCTTAATAACCTATAAATATGGCGCATAACGAGAATGAGCACGTCACGCTAATCCTTCATTACGTCGCGATCAATATGGAGGAATGGGCCTAGAACCTTCTAACCTGCAGTGCTGCAGAGTTGCTGCAAATTCTACATTCGACACTCCTCTTACGTTGTAGCCACATTCTCCACGTTTGGATACACGGTGTCAAGATGAAGACATTGAATGAGCTTGATAAAAATGACAAAATGAACATGAAGGAGATCCTACTTGGTGCAGACATATTCGCCTTTAAAAAGAGACATTTTCTACTGCATGTCGGACACGGTGGCCACAAGGAATCTCAAAATAAAATACCCTGTTATTCCCCTGTTGTTTTCCTGACCCAGCAATGGATTTCCCTGATTAAGGTAAGAGGATTTACCGCCTCCATCCTGTCCTTAAAGCGATACATTCAGCTTTTTAAATGTTTCTTTATAGCATGTTCAAACTATTTAAGACGATGAATACCATTTAAAATGTTTAATATTGTATGTATTAATATGGAAATCATCTTCATAGAAAACAAAATCATTATTATTATTTTCTGCCTCAAGAGAATATATATTACTTCAATTCAGAAATAAAATTCCTGATTTTTCCATGCAGGGAATTTTTTTTTGCCATTTTGCCTGTTTTTCTGTTTTCCAAGAGTCCGTGGCCACCCTGGTCCGAGTACACAAAGATCATGTGGTCTATGTTGCTGCTACAATGAGCATTACTTGTGAGTAAAATGACAACAACAAAAGGAGCGGATGACAACATAAAACACATTTCTTAGATAATTTCATTTGGAATATATGGGGCCGAAATATATTTCCTTGATTATTGCCATCCGATAAACATGTATTCACATGGATATTCAAAATACTTCCGCACACAAACATCAGCTTTTATTTCAATGCATACTGAAAGTCGTTAATGTGGTGTGTGAAAAGATACGCAATATTCCTGCTTTTCTTTTCTACAGAATGGATTGTTTTTTTTTGGTTCGGCTGTAAAAGTCTTTACTAAATATTTATGGAATGTTACGAGTTCTCTTTCAATATAACTGAAAACGTACGTCAAACATAATGAACATATATATCATTTATAAACATTGTTAGTTTCTTTCACTCGTCTTATAAATATGATTTGGGGCACAAACATACGGCCGCTCACATAAACATTCAACAGCAAACTCCAAACAGGCGGAGCTCAAACAGACATATAACCGTGCACACAAACACACGGCGCGCATACAAACATACGACATGTGTCCGCGTAGACAAACACACGGCCGCGCACACAAACACACACTACTGCAGAGCGGAGCATCTGTAATATCATACTTTAAATAAATTATACTGTGTCCTGTGTGTGCGCTGAATAATCTATTATCTATATACATAAGTTAACTACTCAAATACGTGTAAATGTTTGTCAGTTTATTCAATTTCAGTCAACAAACGTCGTTTTGGATGGTGGGGTCTCTGATTAGAAGTACAACTATTTCGAAGTTACGTTAATAGACAGTAACTTGGATATTAATTAGTTACATTGTAAATGTGTAACAATAAATACGTAGGTACACATAGCCCACTGATGTCAGAGTGTTAAAACAAGAGAAAACAACTTGATACAAGACATGTTAAAAGAATTTCATTGTATGTCGGGTTCTTTTCAATAGTTATCTAGGTGGTGGTGACTTCAAAACAATACCAAAATAATAAATATTTTCTTTGTGTTATGGTTAACTCAGAAGTTGGAAATTTAAAAAAAACACAAATATACCATATCGATGATGTCTACACCGTAGTATCTCCCTTTTTTCAGTATCTCCCTTTTTCGCTTAAAAAAGGGCGTACGATATATTTAACTCAAAATACGTCATTGGTAACAACTAATGAAAACTAAATGTTCTTTACTTAGAACAACATCAATGCAGTGATATTAGGGGGCATGGCAAGCAACTGTCCAATTGCCTAAATAGTTTCGACCCCAAATAAAAATATTAATTTATACTTAATTCAGGACCTATTTCCCAACGCTTCAAAGATCATTGAAAAAGCATGGAAAAGCATGAAAGCTTGCTTCTTTACTGGCTAACAAGCTACATGACCAACTAGTTCGTGTATATAATTGCGCGGGAGTAACGTTTTTTCTTTAAATAGCATTGAAAAAAAAAATAACAACTTAACTGTACTAAATACAAGAACGTTTGCAAAAAATGTTTTTAGGATAAAAAATAAAATCAAACACACAGCTAATGAAATACATTATTTTTGTTTTAATATGTTACTTCGTACAAACGCTGTATTGGGAGGGCCCCATCATCTGATTCATAATGAATAAGACCATTGTCTCAGGCAATTGTATGGTCTAACAGTGATTTACCTATACAATTGATCTTCTCCCCCTATTTGTTTTAAGGCAACAGGTGTATCGGGCATATGTTACCATCTCCGGTTCACATAAATTAGAATAGTAAATACTGTTCGACTAAGTCATCATTATTCGAAATATATATAATATGTTTAAATTGTTTAACATTATTTTTCATTTTTCATGGTTTTGAGAGTGTGTAAACAAATACATATAAATTGAGAAGTAAGAAAATATACCTTTACAAAAATATCAAACTCTGTTCACTTAAAAATCCGAGTGATTAAAACAATTCCTTGCTACAGTGATACAACTATTTACATTGACAGAACAAGAAGCAATATATATATATATTAATCATCATACAACTGGTATGTTACTGTTCCTGTCTGGAGTATAGACGTCTGTGAACTTTGTTGCTCGTCCTGAATTATCTTTGTTGATTCGTCGTCTTCATCCATGAACACAGCCACGGTCTCTATCTGATTATCAAACACTGCCACGATTTCTATCTGATTATCCTCATCGTGACTGTTGTTCTCGTTCTCCTCGAGAAGATGATGGTCGTCATGGTTTCCGATTGTCAGGACGTCGCCATTTTGAGAACTATGAGATAATGTCCTCTTCTGAGCTTTAGGTAAGTTTCTAAGCGACACATCCATGTTTTTAAATGCGTTAAGTAAGAATATACCACACACAATTGTCAAGAAACCAATGAAGTCTCCCATGATGTCTTCCAATGACATGCTGCCGAACTCCTTGAACAAAACTAAGGAGAAACAATACAACACACGATGTAAACAAAACATAGTATGTAGGGGTTACTATCGCTGTATTGAACGTGTCTAATGCTTTGTTTAGAAAAACAAGTTCTATTAAACTGCATCCTATCACAATGGCTATCATCACATATGTAAGTACATTTAAAAACTCATTTCGTCCATTAATGGTTTCTTTGATAGCCACACCCTACTCCTTTGGCAACCCATGACGGTGAACGAGCCTAAGGTGGAGCACACAGTAACATACACCAACACATTCTTTTGTCCATATCTTGGCGCAGAAATATTATGGCGATCAGAGCAATGCCTATCAACACTACACACGTCACTATGACACCTGAAAAACGTAAAATGAAATTACTCAGTTGCTAGATATGTAGTCTAGATCATCTGCGACGCTTGTTGTTTTCAAAACAAACGTCCAGAACAGTTCTCTTAAACAAAGTTTGACCTTGCCGACATTCTGTTATCGTTTCCGATTGGCTGAGACAGAACACACGCTATCCAAATCAAAAAGACAGATAGACAATCAATTTATAAATGAAGAAAGAGGAAAACTTCATTATTATTTCCACGAACTAAATGCGGATGGTCAGAAATACTTTCATAAAAATATACGGTCACGTGCTTCCGGTTTCAAATTTGTTTCTGTACAAACGGTCAAGACTTTTGAATTTAAAATTAAAAACTATATACAAACTAATGAACCATGTTAATTGATATAAATGTAGTTTCATCAAATTGTTTTCTTATTTTGATAATTAATAAGATTTTTTGTTACCATTATCTCAAAATATTAACAACGCACTGCTGTACTTGCCATGTGAAAAAGTACGCATGTAGCTCTGCGTTACACCTTGCGACGCAGTATGCCATACTGCAGCAGTAAGCAATATAATCTGCTGCAGTGAACCATATAAATGGCATACTGCAGCAATATGGCATACTGCGTTGTAACACAGCCCTTTACACTAGTCCTTGCATTGTGACAACATAGTACGTTGCATGTCTGTTGCAGCAATTTTGGTGAGCAAACTACTTTTGCATTTCTCAAAACGACATGCATGGTCATCATCGAGTGTGGATTTGTTAAAACACTGTATTTAGTATAAGCAATCTTGTGGATCAAACTACTTCAACAGTTTTCGAGATATTGGTGTTTCAAACTGGGTATACATGATCGACATGAAGTGGTGGTGTGCGTGAAATAAATACATGGAGTTTCCTTCAGAAGAGAACAACTATGTGTATGGCGTATCACGAAATACAGCACCGTCATACATTTGTGATGTCTCATTCGTGTTATTTTACAGAGGACTCTCTACTTATGAATTAAATTCTGCCACTCTTTCAGAAAACATATTTTTATTTAAAGAGAATATGCCATTAGTATTAAACACTTGCTCTAATAATCCTTCACACTCATGTACATTGGCCAGATTTAATAAGCAACACAGGAAAACTATGTTTTACATTTATTTATTATTAAAAAAAACGATATTTTAGTTTTCAAAATACCTTTTGCATAATAATCATTGTTTTTTTAATATATATTTTATATGCATGATTTATAAGACGGTGCCAAAGGAAATTAGTTATACTAATTGATAAATTGATGGATGAATGAATGAAAACACACTGATCACTGTCTCGTGTATTTGTAGAGTGGAGAACTATCGCCCTCTCCCAGCGTATAATAGGCCAATCCGTCTGCTGACCAGCACACCGCCTCGCCTTTTTTCTCATGGTGGTACGGCAGTTGGACACCGGGATGTGTCAGGGCCGCCATATAGTCACCGTTGGCCGGAGACCACCAATATACGTTGTCGCGAGTTTTCACGAGAATCTCACTTCCGTCAGGAGAAATATCACCACCTGTATAAAACGATAAAGAAGAGTCAATCGTTTGTTTCATAAAATACACTTTTAATGTACATGTATTAAACATTTAAATGCAACTTCATCGACGAGTTTAATGTTCGTCTGTTCATATTTGCATATTATACATTTGCCATGACATAATTATGATGTGTCTTGTCCAAACGTTGTATTCAAATTTGTGTTGGGAATCGGCTGAAAATTCATCATCGATCATCAGAATATTTAACCGACAGATTATCGAACATTAATCGATTAAACATGGCTGCTATAAAATACAAGTGTAAGTCTTTTTCAGACTAATCATGCTAATGAAGAAAATAATCACAAGTATGTTCTGGTAATAAAGAAACTGACCAACATATATTTAAAAAAATAAGTTGTGATACCCACTATAAATATTTCATTTACTTTTTGCTAAATTATAACTCATTTTATAATTTCTTGTATGATTTATTAGAAGAGAATGAAATAAGCCATACTTTTCAACAACCGAGTAAAGTCGATAATGAAAAATTGTAATCGATTTATTAGATCAAAGGCGATGATCGATCAAATCGATTAATCGGAACAACTCTAATCAAATATCAATTTACTTGTTTTCATTTGAGCGAAAATTATGGCTAACCGCAATACGTTGATGATTCAGAAACAGTACGCTTTAGTCTAAGTGTTTATTAAGTGAAATTTTAACACAATAGAAAATAGAAACCCAAATGACCAGTAACTGGGCCAATATGAAATCACTTAATTAATAACATCATAATATAGATAACTATTACCAAAGGCCTTTCTTTCGTTTTCACCAACTTTAAAGTGGTTTATATCTGCGAGTTAGTTATTTCCTTCATTCGGAGCGAAATAATGTAAAGTCGAAATATATTGTTGCGTGGTTTCGGGGTCGGTAGAATGAAAAAATCAAAAAAATATAGTTATGTCGTTTCGGGGTCGAAAAGACGAAACAATGACCGCGAAACAATGACCGCGTTATTTGATTCTTTCGCGTTAAATTTCATTCGGTAAATGATCCTACTTCGATGTGTTTGACCCCGACACCACACAACTATATGTTTCGACTTGTCTCGATGGTTATAGAAATAGTTTTGATAGCAAAACAAGTATCGGCCCAGTGTTAAAAAGTCAAGGAAAGAAAAATATTTCAAACCTATGTACAGATATCATTTTACCGGAGAGTTTGCGAATTTTCTGAAAACAGTCGTCTGATCAACAAGGTCTCGGAAATGTATTTTTACGTGCTGACCCGAGACATATTTTAGAATATGAGGTATTGAAATCACACCAGAACCATTATGAATCTTGACTTTTTTCTTTTGTAAATGAAATGCATATATGTAAATTACGAAAGCTATCAATATTTTTATAGTTTGCTCATTAAACCAGAGTCACGAAGATTAGTTTTACGCCGCTCTTCAACTTCGTTCGGTAAGTCCGACGTACATTCGCTGTTTTGGTCTCGATTCTATAACGTTCTTTTCAAATCCAAAGTCGCATTGATTGGAACACTCAACTTTACACTAGGCTTTGATCTTGAAGAGCATACCAGATGGATCCGTTTCTGGTGAGTCCATGGAGAAGTAGGCTCCAGAGTCGACGAAGACAGGGGTATTCTGTCCCCAGGCCTGCACTGGTATATTAACTATCATGCCACGCCCACCCAGATTAGAACTGATGACGTATATCCGGGCCATATTGTCTACTACTACTAATACTAAAATAATATATTTTTTTATAATAATAATAATAATTGATTATAATTTATTATAATAATAATAATAATAATAATAATAATAATAATAATATAATAATAATAATAATATTGGTAATAATACTAATAACATAATAGTTATATATATAATGATAATGATACTATAACTACTACTCATAATAATAGTTAAAATAATAATTTGTAATAATAATAATTTGTAATAATAATAATAATAATAATAATAATAATAATAATTATAATTCCTGAAGAAGTTCAGGGGACCAAAAATTCGAGAAGCCAAGTAGTTTTCGATGAATTAAAATAATAATTATATTAATAATAAAGTGTTGTTGCAGCTGCCACGATGTCCAGAATTGTTTGGGAAAAGTTTGAATATTATACGTGCTTCTTCTTCTTCTTCTTCTTCTTCTTCTTCTTCTTCTTCTTCTTCTTCTTCTTCTTCTTCTTCCCTTCCTCACACATGCTGGTTAGAATCCCACTGGGAGCTCGACTTGTTTGTTTGTTTGTATGGTGTTTTATGTCATTTTCAACACATGTAAGGTTATATATGACGGTCGATTTTTTGTGGTCGTGGCCGAGAGGTTAACGACGTTACGGTGTAAACCTTCTCGCCTCTCACCACTGAGGGTTCGAATCCCACAACAAAATACAAAAAATAATGACAGTCATATATAACCTTCTACGAGTGTTGAAAATGATGTAAAACATCATACAAATAAACAAGTCTACCATCGGCTACTTACTTATACACCAGTACTGAATCTGGAGCAAGCGTCTGATCTGTCAATTGATTTGGTTCGGGCACCATGTATATAGTCTTGGAGTCCATATGATGAGACTCGCCGTCGTCTTGGATGTAGATGCAAGACTCCTTGCTTCCTTGGCTACACGGACCAACAGCAATATCCTCCCAGTCGTAATTAACAGCCGGACTGAAATTTATATTGGAATAAAGGAATGGGAAAGTATGGAGGTTCCTCTATTTTGTTTTGACACATTGTTTGTAAAACATTATTTTTTTGTTTAAATTATTACATGTTTTGAAAGTTACCCTGCCTTAATATGATAACATGCAATTTGCTGATAAAAAGCACATGACATAAATCAAAGTCCGCTTAAAGATATAAACTTCTTAAAATTGGCATGAAATGGTATATAAAAAAAAAATGGACACATTTATTGCAGATTCTCCATCTATACGTAAATGAAACATGGACAATCCTAAATCCTCTCCCTTTTAATTGAATATCGTTTGAAATTCAAGTAACTGTAATTCTGCATTAACATCAACTATTTCGACAATTATGTTTTTGCAAACGCAAAAGGTTTGTAAGGTTTATGTTAGTAAAACATGATGTCAATATAATTTTAGCTGGCATATTTTAGAATTAGGAACATCGAAAGCTGCACTAATTCGCAGTACTTAACCAAATCATGTATACCCAGTTGTACAAGCGTCATAACTTATTTCTAAGGAAACATGTCGACTGGAAAGCTTTAAAATATATTCATGCAATCAGAGTAGACGATTTAAACTCGTTTTGTTTTTACAGTGTAATCATACTGTAATCAAGCGCGAAATATACAAGACAATGAGAATAGTATTGACATATTCTTAGGTGGGAATTTTGTTTGTTTGATTGTTGGTTTGTATGGTGATTTACATCATTTTCAACACATGTGAGGTTATATATGACGGTCGATTTTTTTGTGGTGGAGGAAGACCACCCACTTTTCTGGATAGAACCAGTACTGTACATCTCCCGCCATCCGTAAGAATCGACACTTCCTCACTTACAAGTCGAGCTCCCAGTGGGATTCGAACCCGCAGCGGTATATTTAAATGTATTACTGTTTTTAATGGGATACACGGTAGTCCTGAACTTATTTAAAACTCGCGGCGTCCCGTTAGTTTTTCTTCACACACGGGGCTGGCGTGGCGCAGTCGGTAGCGCGGCGGATTTGTAACCGGAGGCCCCGGGTTCCGGGCAAGACACTTTACCTTAGCCTCGTCCGTCGGATGGGGACGTAAACCGGGCGGTCCCGTGTATCGGTCTATCCTCCGAGCACGTTAAAGAACCAAAGGAATCTATTCGATAATAAGAGTAGGGCAGGTTCCCGGATTCCTATGTATCCTTCCCCTCTCTCTGGAGCGGCTCTAAATAACCTATACTGTGTTGATGAGCCGTTAAACAACATTCAATTCAATTCAATTTTCTTCACACACAACTTACACATTTGCAAATCATTTTTGATACCTAATATTTTGTTCCATATAACTAGTTGTTGATTATCTTTCACCAATTATATATTTAAATCTATGATAGTAGAAAAAACGAAGAAATATTGAAGTCGTTTAAATTGTATTTCTTCTGATTTAATTATATGCAAAACATTTTAAGGTCGAAGCGATACTGGATTATTAATTCGAGGTCCTGATAAGTAATCCTTTATAAATACTTCAAAATTGCCATGCGTTCCTTTAAATATAATCAACAGTTAATAATATGCGAACACAATTCTTATACTTCATATTAATGATTGAACCAATGCAAGTTGTGTAGAAAAACTAAGGGACGCCGTAAGTTTCTAAACAATCATGATTGCCATGTGTCCCTTCAAATATAATCTATTCTTGAAATTAATATTAATTCATATTAATGATTGAACCAATGCAAGTTATTTAGAACAAATAACGGGACGCCCTGAGTTTCTAAAAATCACGATTGCCATGTGTCCCTTTAAATATAATCAACAGTTAATAATATACGAAAACAATTTGCTTTAAACTGTTCTTATAATTAATATTAACGATTGAACAAATGCAAGTTGTGTAGAAAAACTAAGGGACGCCGTAAGTTTCTAAACAATCATGATTGCCACGTGTCCCTTTAAGCCACGTGTCCCTTTAAGTTACCTGATTTCAAGAGCAGCCACCACGTGCGCGTTGGTCGCGTTGATGGCAAACACGCGTGATCGGTCCCCATGGTCATTGTGAGAGTATAGAATATCTGGGAACTTCCGGCTGGCAGCTAATCCAGACGCCTCCGACAGTTCGTCGTTATCTATGTGACCTTGAATGACGCCGTCGGAAAACGCGGGAGCTGAAACAAATGCAGGGAATCAGCATTGAGAATATATACTAGTCCAGATCATCTGCGACACGTGTTAGTTTTCAAGACAAACGTATAGAACAGTTCTTCTAAAAAAACGTTTGAAGCTTGCCGAGATTCTTGTATCGTTTCTGACTGGCTGATACAGATGCACCTTCTTTCGAAGATATCCAGAACGGTAGAAAGACACTAAATTAACACATAAACAAAGAGGGAAACTGCATCATTATGTCAACGAACTAGATGTGGATGGTCAAAAATACCATTATAAAAAAAATAAGTACAGACACGTGTTTTCGGTTTCTTTTTTTTTCTGCACAAAGGGTCAAGACGTTTGTATTTGTAATCAAGCGTCGAATATGATCCGACTATCAGAATACACACGACGGTGCATTTCTTATGATCAGCAAAAAAGCCCATTGCTATTAACAGTTTTAAAGTCAAAATGATATTAGATTAATAAATGTAGGTGCTATTTTGGATGTTTGATAAATAATTCAAGATTGCCGTGTGTCCCTTTAATAAATAATTCAAATGAGATTGCTCTGTGTCCCTTTAAAATATATACGTAATCATTTGGATGCTTGATAAATAATTCAAGATTGCCGTGTGTCCCTGTAATAAATATTTCAAGATGGCTGTGTGTCCCTTTAATAAATATACGTAATCTTTTGGATGCTTGATAAATAATTCAAGATGGCCGTGTGTCCCTTTAATAAATAATTTAAGATGGCTGTGTGTCCCTTTAATAAATATACGTAATCATTTGGATGCTTGATAACTAATTCAAGATGGCCGTGTGTCCCTTTAATAACTATACGTAATCATTTGGATGCTTGATAAATAATTAAAGATGACCGTGTGTCCCTTTAATAAATAATTCAAATGAGATGGCTGTGTGTCTCTTTAATAAATATACGTAATCATTTGGATGCTTGATAAATAATTCAAGATGGCCGTATGTCCCTGTAATAAATAATCCAAGATGGCTGTGTGTCCCTAATGCAAAACGCTATATACTTGCATACCAGGATGTACATATAACAAGATGACAGATCCGTTATATTACCACACAGAAGAAGCAATGAAAGAATCAATTGCAATCCTATTGTAACACTCAACGAATGATCACCGAATTATATAGCCAATACGTCATACAAGCTATATTATGTATTCACATGATCAATTACGTTTACATGGCTATATATAGACAGACGCAGGGACGGACGGACGGACGGAAGGACAGACAGACAGACAGACAGACAGACAAACAGGCAGTCAGTCAGTCAGACAGACAGACAGACAGACACTAATTGAAAACAAACTTGTGAGAATTTTTACTAACCTGGCACTCCGGATACCAAAGCAAGCACACAGCATAAACCAACCAATACTCTGATGACCATCTTGTATTTCAAACGCTGCTTTACCAAAGACGATACGAACCCAAGTGCTATATATAGCATGCCCATTGATATGACGTCACAGGAGACTTTCAGCAGGTCAAAATGACGAGATATAAGAGATTGCATCGATTCATTCACTTATTAATACACCCATGACCGTGTCAGCATTGAGACAGGTCAAGTATGTGAAGATAAGTGTATCACTCATGATATTCATCAGGTGTTCCTTTGATATCCAGTGAGTGAAGATGACGTGCATCAGAGTCACTTGTGATATATTCGTCGACTATGGCTAAACATCAGGGTCAAAACGACTTGTAAGTGAGGATGTGTCGATTCTTACGGATGGTGTGAGGTGTACAGTACTGGTTCTACCTAGAAAAAGAGGGTCGTCTGCTTCCACCACAAAAAAATCGACCGTCATATATAACCTTACATGTGTGCCGTAAAACTCCATACACACAAACAAACAAAACGCTATGTTGGGTACCCGTAACCAACGTATACATAACTCACGTAGCGCGTAACAGAAACAAATACTGAAAATCCATAGTTATGTTATGAGTAACCAAAAAACAGAAAGATATACAAATCGGACAGGGAAAGTAGCATTCTATGACGACAGTCAACCACAAAACACAAAAACAAACACGCAAATAGACAAACGAGAACAAGCCCAGTAATAGACGTCATGAGCAGGTGCACGAGATGATCATCCGTAACGAAGATTTGTCTCGACTCGGTAAGTAAACACACACATTTCAGCTCTAATTCTCAGTCCATAAAGATATAATTGTGCCTAAAGTATTACAATAAATGCTAAAAAGACTCGGTTAATATTCACTTCTGCTAATACTTAGCGAATTGAGAGCAGAATCAAAGAAAGTTAAAAATGAAAAAAAATCCGCTGAGAATCATCTCGCTAAAATAACTTTCTTTGATTCTGCTCTCAATTCGCTAAGTATTAGCAGAAGTGAATATTAACCGAGTCTTTTGACCATTGATTGCGATACTTTAGGCATAAAGTATCGCAATCAATGCTAAAAAGACTCCGTTAATATTGCCTAAAGTATCGCAATCAATGCTAAAAAGACTCCGTTAATATTCACTTCTGCTAATACTTACGGACCGACCATTTTGATTTCAATGGGGGTGGGGGTGGGGGGAGGGGGGGATGGGGGAGGGGGGATTTTCCTTTCAGCCGGAGTAAACAAATTTCATTTCTTTAAAGCCGGGATTTTTATTTCGCCTAGTGCACTGGCCAGATTATTTTTTTTCGTCAACTTGAAAGGCAGAATTTTTTTTTTTAAGTTTTACTACTCGTAGAATAAGAAGAGCTGTTGCAGATCTACTCAACGTCTGCGTCGACGTTGGTTTTCAGTTGTAGTAACTAAAAATATAGTCCAATTATTTCAGCAACCACTTGACAGTGAAACTTGAAATATGTCATCAGTACCATCAATGACACTGGTAGACACAGGTTCCATAACTCTGTATTAGCATGACCCTTTTCTTACTTTGAATTTCTGGTTTAAATTTTCTTTTTTGACAAGTCCATATATTTTAACAACTGAAAGTCGTACATCAACAAAACTTCAGTAAAGCTTGGAATAACACGGGCGCTAGTAGACATATGTTCATATTAACTCTGTATTGCATTTAAGCACAGTTATGTTCCTTTTTCAACTTCAAAATTCTGGTTAAAGTGTTTAGGCAAGTCCTTGTATGTCAATAGGTGATTGTTACTTATTAATACAACTTCAGTAAAGCATGGATGATGCTAGAAGACACATGTTCCATAACTCTGTCTTGCGTTTTAGAAAAATTATTGCCCTTTTTCTGGATAAATATTTTCTGTATTGTATTTTAGAAAAGGTGTAGCCCCTTTTCGACTTAGAATTTATTTTATTTTATTTTCTGGCAATCCATTTATTTCAATATCCACTAGCCATATATCTCAAAGGAGCTTGCCAAGTGTCACTCAGAGTCATCAAGGACACTTACAGACACATGTTTCATAACTTTTTATTTCATTTTAGCCAGATGATGTTTTTTTTTCAACTTAGAACTTCAGTTAAAGTTTTTTAAGCAGCTTCATATATTTCAATGAAACTCACTGCATACATCAAATGGCAATGACAAGTCTGTAAATATCATTAGCCCCATAAACCCCCACACCTTCCCCACTCCTACACCACCATCATTACAGATAAATAGACAAATATGTGTTATATTCTTTTGGTTTCTCTTCAGTTACCATGTCTGCATCCTGTTCTCTTCCCCCCCCCCCTCCCGACCCCACCCCCTTGTCTTTTATAGTAGCCATGTTTAATCGATTAATGATCAATCATCGGTCGGTTAAATATTCAGATAATCGATCATGAATTTTCAGCCGATTCCCAACACTACTGACCAACACCCTACACACTCACCTCACCACCACCTAAACTCCACAATTAAGACTTGAACTTGTGAATGAACTGGCTCCATGGTTGATGAGACAGAAGTGTCAGTGACATTTTTTAGTGCTGTCCTTTTGACAACTCTTGTTTAATATGGATCTTTCCATATATGGTGGATGGAACTCCATGTGCTAGTTTTAATCTTTAGTTATGCTTGTCCTTGTCTGCTTTCTATGTGAGCCCCTTTTGCTCTTCTAAATTACTACCATGACCACTAAATACCCCATTCATTACTACCATGACCACTAAATACCCCATGTATTATTACCAGCTATGCATACTACATTTATTATTACCATGACCACTGATATCATATTTAATATTTATTAATAATGAATGTCAAGCACCAATGTTAAATATTGTTATTTTCCCATGTTTGTAATATCTCATATCGCTTGTAATGTCTCCATGGAGTGAGTCACTGAATGATAGTATTTTTTTGTAATGTCACCCCAGTATAATTTGTACTGTCTTATGATTGTGAAGTCAAAGCAATGTCCTATGCTGAACAGTGTATGTATATACATATGCAAATAAAAATCAGTGAACATTTACTAAAATGGCGAACACTGTTTGCACAACCTTCTGAAGATGATTTGAAAATTTTACGCATGAGTTCACAGCTGAAGATTTCGAAAGAACACAAAAGAACCATCCGCAGAAATCTATTTTCTAGCTAGGTGCTGAGAATAGTGATTTGGAAAGACAGATTAGTAACAATGTTTTTTCTCCTGTTTTATTTCAAAGGAATATTTAGCAGGACCAAATTTCTTTTTCAAACATATTTTTCATTATAATAAAACAAATAACCTTAGAAGGTTTACAAATATTCACCGTCACCCTCACAGGATTGCAATATTTTATTACATACTACCATGACCAATGTATAACACATTTAAGCCATTATTTTTTATTATTTGTTTTACGAACCATCAAGACAGAGAATTGCTGTAGGAGGAAGGGAAACAAATAAAAATAAAAAATTGGTAAAGCATAGTTTATTTTAATTTAAAGGAAGGGAATGAAATGTTCTATTAAAATATGGGAGGAGGTAAATACAATAAACTATCAAATTCCCTATGGAAAAATAAAATACCTAATTTCGTTTTGTGGTAGGAGGGTTCGTAAAACAAAATTATATCAAACAATAATGGCCTTATTACAACCATGACTTATGTATACCACATTAATTATAACCATGACTTTCTATGAATATCACATTCATTACAACCATGACCAATGTATACCAAATTTACTACCATGACCACTTTATAACACGTTATATAACACATTTACTACCACCATTGCCAGTGTATACCACATTTATCACATTGATAACTACCATGACTAATGTATACCATATTTATTACTACCATGATTTATGTACATCACATTTATTACAACCATGAATACTATCACTCACAGTCATCTAAACTCATTTCAACTGGAGATTTCGATAAACGTCTGAGCAGAAGCTGTGGATGTAGCCAGAGTGTGGTTAAACATTTTCACGTTGAATCCAGTGGCTAATGGAGTAGATCTACATTTATCAAAGACTGAATAGGGAGCCAGATTATTTTTTCCTCTAATTGGACTCACAACAAGATTATTTTTTTCGAAGAATATGAGAAGGCTGGATTATTTTTTTTCAACAATTTGAGGGACTGTTTATTTTTTTCCCGCAAGTCAGAGCCAGGATATTTTTTTCTACATTCAAGGGCCAGAATATTTTCAAAAAAATCCCAGGCCCCCCGCCAGAAATCAAAATGGTCGGTACCTTAGCAAATTGAGAGCAGAATCAAAGAAAGTTAAAAATGAAAAAACTCCGCTGAGAATCATCTCGCTAAAATAACTTCTTTGATTCTGCTCTCAATTCGCTAAGTATTAGCAGAAGTGAATATTAACCGAGTCTTTTTACCATTGATTGCGATACTTTAGGCATAATTATATCTTTATGGACTGAGAATTAGAGCTGAAATGCGTGTGTTTACTTACGAGTCGAGACAAATCTTCGTTACGGAGCAACTGCTGATGACGTCGATTACTGGGCTTGAGAAGGCAAAAGTAATAAAAAATGCAAACGACATCACAAACACAAAAGGGTTGACAATAGGGCTTCCGCCTGTGGAACGGTCAGTGCCAAAAAGGCCACTGGGGTGGGGGGGGGGGGGGGTTAATTCAGGTTCTAGGTGCACCAAACCTCATACTTACCCTATTGTCATCCCAATTAAACGGGACAGAGTAAATAAAGAACTCCCCGCCATGAAATATTCTCTAACCAACGAGGCAGCGTTAAAAGGCAATATAAGCAAAACATCTAGATGATCGTGTATATATAAATACAAAAAAAAGAAAGCATAGAAAGCCACAATGAAGGTACTCGAAGACTTGGCAGAAGCCAGAGCAACAAGAGAATAAACCATTGAGAGCACGACAAGACAAGACCGCGGACAAACATCAAACGCCACCGTCCTGATGGCTTTAGGTAGGCGTCATCATAGGTCCACAGTCTGTCCGGTCATCGTACAATTAAAGAGGAAAGCGTAGTGGCGACTGTAAAAGGGTCCACCACCAAGCATGCAGTACGTTGCAAAATGATAGGGTCATAACCTCTTTTGATAATCATTTTAACAAGTTTAACAAAGATAGTATGAAAGTTATCATGACCAAGAATCTTACGAAGTTTGTAAATCGCATCACCATAGAAGTCAGGTTGCTGATAGTCCTTGTCAAGTTACGCGTAAAAGAGATTTAAATTAAACGTAACCAACTTAAACCTCCTGTTACGCGTAACAGAAACAAATTATGAAAATCCGTAGTCATCATGTTACGCGGTAAAGGAGACTTAAGTTACACGTAACCAACTAACAACTTATGTTCGCGTACAGAAACAACTAATGAAACACCGTAGTTATGTAATATAAGCAGCTAATTTCATTGGATACGTATCTCATACGTAATATTCGGCTTAGGACTTCTGTCAAGCTGTATCCTAAATTACCTACGAAATGGCAGTTTTCGGAATATACATCAACTCACATTCAACAATGGCAGTTTGCAAATCGGTACGAAACAATTAGTGTTGACGTAGATATCTGTGTAATTATATTGTTTCATACTTGAGTCAATATGCATGTAGTAGGTCAATACATATTCATTGTGGCGTATGAAGCTTATGAAAACAGATTAGGGTTATGGGCAACTTTTGCTTAAAGGGAAAGTAGCGACACAGCCAAACAAGCTCTATCATTGAGAGTTCTGAAAGAGTATGATAATGGACATTTGGAAACGGCCGAACACGACACATACAACAATATTGCAGTCTCGGTTTGATTGAGACTGTTCATGAACGGTAGTGAAATACGCTAGATACCGCTCGAAAAAGATGAAATAATTTTTCAAATCGGATGATAAACCAAACAGATATGACCATTTGAAGGTTGTTTGAAAAATCACTGCAAACTAATGCAAAGTCCTTTACTCCTCATATAAAGCACAATTCCCGTTAAGCAGAGTACTCAAATGCCAAATTGTCGGAACCAATCAGATTTATTCCGTAGTAGTTTCGTATAATATTTTGTTTAATAGCTTGCATTTAACATTGTATGGTTAAGACAAGAGTCCAGAGGGCCTGTAGCGTCTACTGGCTGTCCTAACATTTTTAAGACAATCTGTGCAAGTTTGGTAAATATCAAATAATAAATGAAGGTGCTAAATGTTCACAAGGCATAACATGGCATTTTTCAGCAAATCAAGGGCATAATTCCGGTGAAATTTATCCGATCTGGCTGGTTTTCGAACATGTCCGCGCTTTCATTGATATAAAGACACTGGCAAAGTTTCGTAAAGATCAAATAATAAATAAAGGTGCTAGAGTGTTCATAAGGCTCAATATCGCATTTTTCAGCAATACAAGGGCCATCACTCAGGTGAAATTAATTTGATCTGGCTGGTTTTCGAACCTTTCTGAGCTTTTATTGATATAAAGACACTGGCATAGTTTCGTAAAGATCAAATAATAAACGAAGGTGCTAGAGTGTTCACAAGACTTAAAATGGCATTTTTTCAGCAAAACAAGGGCCATACTCTGATGTAACTACTGCGATTTAACTGGCTTTCAAATTTGGCCAAGCTTTCATTGATACGCTGTGCCAGTTTGGTAAAGATCAAATAATAAATGAGGGATAAATGAGAAAATAGCATTTTCCAGAAAAAACAAGGGCCATAACTCGGTGAAATTATTCCGATCTGGCTGGTTTCCGAACTTGTCCGAGCTTTCATTAATATAAAGACTCTGGCAAAGTTTCATAAAGATCCGATTAATATTAAAGGCCCTAGAGTGTTCACAATGCTGAAAATAGCATTTTTAAGAAAAACAAGGGCAATACTCCGTTATAACTGATTCGATTTGACTGGTTTTTAAACTTTTCTGAGATGTCATTTATATTAACAATCTGTGCAAGTTTGGTAAAGAGCAAATAATAAATAAAGGTGCTAGAGTGTTTACAAGGCTTAATATGGTATTTTCAGCAACTCCGGTAAAATTAATCGATCTGGCTGGTTTCAAATTTGTTCGAGCTTTCATTGATATAAAGACACTGGCAAAGTTTCGTAAAGATCCAATTAATATTGAAGGCATTAGAGTGTTCACAAGGCAAAAGTTAACTGACGACGGACGGACGACGGACGACGGACGGACAACTCTAAGGACATAACTCCGGTGTTATTAGTCCGATCTGGCTGGTTTTCGAACTTGTCCGAGCTTTCATCAATATTAACTATCTGTGCAAGTTTGGTAAAGATCAAATATAAATAAAGGTGCTAGAGTGTTCACGAGGCAAAACAACGGAATTTTTCAGGAAAAAAACAAGGCCATAACTCCGGTGTTACCATCCAATTAG
This sequence comes from Cyrtodaria siliqua, assembly GCA_037043455.1. NCBI lineage: Eukaryota > Metazoa > Mollusca > Bivalvia > Adapedonta > Hiatellidae > Cyrtodaria > Cyrtodaria siliqua. The sequence continues at coordinate 197,773 of JAWPHD010004044.1, forward strand.
GCTGGTTTTCGAACTTGTCCGAGCTTTTGTTGATATTAACAAGCTGTGCCAGTTGATAAAGATCAAATAATAAATGAAGGTGCTAGAGTGTTCACAAGGCTTAATATGGCATATTTCAGCAAAACAAGGGGCCATAACTCCAGTGAAATTAATTCGATCTTACTGGTTTTCGAACTTTTCCGAGCTTTGTTAATATTAACAAGCTGTGCAAGATTGATAAAGATCAATAATAAATGAAGATGCTAGCGTGGTCACAAGGCTTAATATGGCATATTTCAGCAAAACAAGGCCATAACTCCAGAGAAATTAATCCGATCTTGCTGGTTTTCGAACTTGACCGAGCTTTCATTGATATAAAGACACTGGTAAAGTTTTGTAAAATCTGATCAATAATAAAGGTCCTAGAGTGTTCACAAGGCAAAAGTTAACGGACGATGGACGACGGACGGACGGACGACGGACAACTCGTCATCCCGGGAATAAGCTCTGCTGGCCTTCGGCCAGTAGAGCTAAACATGTTGCCTTATAGAAGGCTCGAACCTTGAACCTGCGATTCAGTAGACACATAGTAGACGACGCTCTAACTGACTGCGCCAAAAACTGCGCCTTGTTGCGGTATTAAATAGTGTATACTCATTATAACAAATACCACGATATGCAATCTGATTAATTTCGATAATTTGGCATACGAGCGATCTCATACATATTTTTCATACAGTTGCTGTCTTTTCCCCCCTATAAATCAGTAAATTTTCATATTTATAAAATATGCCAGGTTGAGTTTTAGTGTTTAATTAAAGGACATACGCAATGTTACAGTTTTTCTCGGTATCAAAATAAGCACATATATTTATTAATCCAGTTTCGTTTTGCACCTGCTTGCATATCATGAAATGAAATTGTTCGTCGTTATTCTACAAACGGTGTTAATATATTATTGGGGCAATGTATCTAATAATTAGTAATATGTTAACATAATTATCTTTGAACTATTTAAAAAATGTATTGATAATCATTTGCAAATATGCAAATTATTAGAAAAACTAACGGGACGCCGTGAAAAAAAATCAAGATTGCCGTATGTGCCCTTTTCGTGACCTTCGAATAAAGCTTCTAGTACAGGGCTACCGTTACTACACATACAACTCGTAAAACCTGTTCAAATTTTCAATTGCTGGTCAACATTCTGTAAGCTTTGGTAACCGTGGGTTAAATAGTTATGGAGGACCGCGCGAAACAAGTGTTTCAGCCCCTATTTTGT
>JAWPHD010004045.1:0-199004 GCA_037043455.1 Cyrtodaria siliqua
AGCATCCTGGCCTAGGTGTTCTCGCGTTAATAAATCACATTTATTTTACTGGGTGAATTGGAGAGGGGTGAGGCAATGAAATGAGAGGGGCGGAGTGGGACGGGGCGGGTAATAGGTTGTCAACTTGTATTTGCTTAAAGTATGTCGAACCTAGTTAATATTGATGAGTATATCTGTAGCTTGTGACAGACATCATCATAATTATATACTAGAACGAATTCGACGGCGAGCCATCGCAAATACCTAAGGCATGTCAATTCCCTTTAACCCTGTATCCATTTTACATGTAATTGTTTTGATCGTTCTTTGATACCCAGATTAGAAATTGTACTATTTATGTTTTTCTGTATATATGTATGACACTGTAAATGAATAAATAATGTTTAGGCTATAAGTGTTTTGAACGTTTGACCCCTATCCCAAAGTCCCATAGTTACCCCGGAGCAAATTATACTGACATTCTCAAAATCATTACCTTTTATTGAGAAAGAAAAATAGATATTTGATCGAATTTACCTACAAACGCACACACACATCGCTCCACTCCCCCACCCCTCGGCACACCTTTAAGGGGGAAACACTGAAATAGTTTGATATACTTTGTGTTTTCAAAGGAGTATACTTGTCTTTTCGCGCTGCATTTGTCGTTTTTTTGTCCTGTTGTCTTTTCGTTGTGTCGTCTTTTCGGGGGCGATATAACGAAAATACGAAAAGACAACGAATGGCAGAAATCAGCCACCACATTCACCTGATGTGGACTTTTCCGCCATGTTTTCTAATGATACACAGACCAGAAATCGTACTAATTATACTGTTCTGTCAATGTAAATGAATAAAATAAATGTTTAGAGTATTTGTGTATTTGACATTTTGACCACTACCCCAGATTCGCATGGTGACCCTGGATTAAATTATACTGATATTCCCAAAATCATTACATTATATTTTATTGTGAAATACGCACCACACGCACGCAGTCCCACTCCCATCAAATGGGCACGCCTCTACGTTTGAAAGACTGAAATTGTTTGATATGCTTTGTTTTTTCAGAGGAGTATATTTGTATATTTGCCAAGTTTAAAAAAATAGAAAAATGACTGCAATTGAATTGTGTGTAAACTGGACCTTTGACGCCCCTTACAACCAGCCCCAGCCCCACACCCCAACTCCCACCGCCCGCTAACGTATTTTATCTATTCTTGAAAAAAATATGACGTTATATTATCTATTCGTCCGTCCGTCCGTCCCTCCGTCCGTCGTCCGTACGTCTGTCTGTCTGTCTGTCTGTCGGTATAAAACAACGGTAAACTATTCACCATGTTTCGATCGCGTGAACATGTTACGTTATCATTCTGTGTTCTTCATTCAATCCGCAAATTTCTATTCGCCGGACTTCACAACTATTTTGTATAGAGTTTTGAAGTGTGGTATCATGGTAGATAATATATCGCACTTTGCCACTGTACGTAGAACAATAAATAGTAGTATCTTTGTTTTCCTCCAAATAAGGAGATTCACAAAAAGTATTACAACAGTTCAATAAGGTATGAAATGAATTTTTAGCAAACATATATACAATGAAAGATAAAACGAACAAAATGATACTGTGAACAGCGTCATAAAGTGTTAAATATAATTATAGTTAAAGCACCTTGTTAGCAATAGCTTAATAATAATACTTATCATTATTTGTATTTACAGTAAAGAGGCTCTCCCAGGGGTTTTGGGGATCTGCGGGAACATGGCCAATTATTTAGGGACCAGGGGAACAATGTCAATTACTTTCAGGGATACAGGGATCAAAGACCTACTTTCAGGGATCCAGTTAACAGTGTCCTTAAAGAAAGAAGTACCAGTTGTTAACGTATAATTGCTATAAAAAAAGACTTTGAGAGTGGAAGTTACTTTTAAAAAAGACATTTGGACTGCTGATCCCTGCTGACTGCTTTAACAGTTTTAGTATCGCATTAGGATAAATATTAATAGCGCCTTAATCTGATTTCAGAGAAGATCAACTATCCTGTTCAGCTGCTAGCGTTTGCATGGACATCCCCACGGATGGTACCTTAAGTGTTTTGTCTTTCTTTAAGATCATAGGAATGACCACGTACAATATGCTTAAGTGGTTACGGAATAAATTGAATTGAAGTTTGTTTTTTTGCTGTTAAGCCACACCTCCAACCACCTAAGGTAGTAAACGTGTGCGCGGCGATGTACATTTGTGTCCATATGTGTCCATTTCAGCTATAATGATCATAGATAAGAGTATGATAATGGACCTTTGGAAACGGCCGAGTACTTGGTCAGTCTGTCTGTCCGACCGTAAACCTTTTTGTGGTGACTACTCCTTTAAAACCATAAAATGCATTTTAATGAAACGTTACAGCAATGTTGCCCATAAGATCTAGTTGATTCTAACAAAAAATCATATTGATGTGAAATCCAAGATGGCCGCTTAAGCTCAAAATTTATTTCTATAAAAAAGAAATTTATAGCGACTTTTCTCAGAAACTATAAATGATACTTATATGGGACCTCATGACATAATGTTGGTCCTTGACGAACATCATTTTGATTCGTTGTCAAACATGCCACCAGCGACAATCTTTCTTTACATAGAGTTATATAGGACAATATTGTGGCGACTACTCCTCTAAAACTCTTCGATGCATGTTTATGACGCTTTATAGAAATGCAGCTCTTGATGTCTAGTTGGTCGAAAGTAAAAATCAGTTCGGCCATAATTTCAAGATGGCCGCCGCAGCTTAAAATAAATTTTAAAAACAAAAATATGGCGACCACTTCTCAAAAACCATAAGGGATATTGTTTTAGAACCTTTGCCAAATTGACTGGCACGACATATAATTAGTCCTAAATAAAATGTATCTTTGTTCAATATAAAACCAGCGGACATATCCGTTTACATAGAGGTATATAGGAAAATACTGTGGCGACTACTTCTCTGAAACTATTCGATGGATTTTCATGAAACTTTCCAATTACTTCAGGGTAACAAGGCTAATATTTCTGATAATAACGCTTCTTTTCTTGATTTAGATCTCTCTATTGAAAATGGTGAAATTATTAGCAAGATCTATGACAAGAGAGATGTTTTTAATTTTGACATTGTTAATTATCCCCACTTAGATGGGGACGTTCCCCGAGCAACTTCTTATGGGGTGTATGTATCTCAACTTATTCGTTTTTCAAGAGCTTGTACTCGAGTTGAGGAATTTAATGTTCGTAATCTTTGTTTAACTAAAAAGCTACTCTATCAGAGTTACCGTTACCATAAACTTCGTAAAACCGTTGCAAAATTATCGTAACCCTGATCTTCTTTCCAAATATAAAAGCATTTTAAGGACTCCACTGCGACAAGGACTATCACAACCTGATTTCTGTGGTGATGTGATTTACAAACTTCGTAAGATTCTTGGTCATGGTCACTTTCATAATATCGTTGTTAAACTTGTTAAAAGGTTTATCAAAAGAGGTTATGACCCTATCATTTTGCAACGTACTGCATGCTTGGTGGTGGACCCTTTTACAGTTCGCCACTACGCTTTCCTCTTTAATTGTAAGATGACCGGACATGCTGTGGACTCTATGATGACGCGTAACTAAAGCCCATTAGGACGGTGGCTTTTGATGTTTGTCCGCGGTCTTGTCTTGTCTTGTGCCCTCAATGGTTTATTCTCTTGTTGCTCTGGCTTCTGCCAAGTCATCGAGTACCTTTTTTATATACACGAGCCTGTAGGTGTTTGACTTATATTGCCTTTTAGAGAATATTTAATGGCGGGTACTTCTTTATTTATACTTTCCCGTTTAATTAGGATAACAATAGAGTAAGTGTGAGGTTTGGTGCACCCTAGAACCTGGTTTAAACCCCAGTGGCCTTTTTGTGTTTGTGATGTCGTTTGCACTTTTTATTACTTTTGCCTTCTTGTTTGTCTGTTTGCGTGTTTGTTTTTGTGTTTTGTGGTTGACTGTCGTCATTGAATGCTACTTTCCCGGTCCGATTTTTATATCTTTCTTTTTTTTGCAGGAATGTCTTGATGTCTAGTTGGCACTAAATAAAGGTCAGGTAGGCCTGAACTTCAAGGTGGCCACCACAGCTAAAAAGTGATTTTAAAAGTTCAATTTTGTGGTGAACAAGTGTTATTGATTTGGTACCTTTACGAAAATGACTGGCAAAGCTTGACGTTTGTCCTAAAAAGATAATTAATTTGACATCGCACATGGTCACCAGCAGCAATTTTGCTTTCGCAGAGAGTAACATAGGATAAATTGTGGCAACAACTCCTCTGAAACTACTTGTAATGTAATGAAATGTAACATATAAAAACGATTTGAACCTGATGACGGTTAGGGCTGCTTGGACGTCAAACATATCTCCTCCAAACATCGTCACAAAACACGCGTATTGTAATGATCAAAAAATCTACACCTTCAAATAATGACAAAAATATAAACAGTTATGATTCCAGTCCAAGGTCTAATGTTCAAGAGAGCGTTACGGGTCATAAACCTCTTGTTTTACCATCCGTTTCCTTTTGTGAAAATGTAAAAACACGAAGCCAAATACGTCAAATACGAATAATCTAAACGTTATAATTGTACCTTTAATTGTGGCTATATACAAAATCGGCTTAGTAAAACACACATAACGCTGGTGTTTTGAAATAGACTTTCAATAACCAAGGGGCTGTGAGTTACACTCTGGTTTGCTGCGTTTGCGGAATGGATATGGAATTAAAGACAGGTGTGTTACACTAGGTATCGGCAAGTGTGTCATAAAATGTTACCTAAATACTTCAAGTTATGCCCACCATAAGGCCAAAAGGAAGAAACTTTACAATAGATTCACAGGAGCAATCGGCAATTGTACTTCGCAGAATCATGACTCAAGAGAGGGAACTAACTGGTAAGTGTACTGTTGAGTCAGGTCAACTATTTGGGTGTGGGGAAGGGGTTGTACAGGTGGTCAGTGTTCTCCACTATCTTCCACTGCCCCCGTCTCCCTCTTGTTTCCATTCTCTGATACCTTTACTTTCTCGCTCCTTTCACCCCAGTCCGCCGTTTCTTTCTCACACCCTCTTCTGCGCTTATCACACACACACACACAATTTAAGATAATGTGTAAACACCGCACTCCAACCCCTCAAAGTTATACCATTGATTGCGGTATTGTTTGTGTGAAGAAGGGATAGCGGCAATGTTCATTCTCAGTTATCTGTCTGCGGAATGATGTACAGGCTGGCATGAAAAGGGTCATGGGCTGATTCTCCTATCAGGACCATGTTCATGGCAGATACGATTAAAGATATCTTGTGTGTCATAATAAAATCAAACACGATTCCTTTGAAATTTATGATGAGGATTAGTACATAAACGGACAACCCTTTTCAAGACGTTTGACGTTCTAACAAGGACAGAGAGGCAAGAGGTAAATAGGGTGAGCCTGATATGCCTGAAAAAAGAATTTTAGAAAGGAACAGGAAAGAAGACAGAATATTTGTTTTATTATGATGATGTGTTAAAAGCAGGTAAAAGCAGCCCAGCGAAGACTACAATATGTGTTTTACATATTAGGGATATTAAGTGAACAATATTTAGTACTTTTATGAAACTGTGGTTAACACTTTTGGGGATCTAGGGAACAGTGTAAATATTTATAGGGATCTAGGGAATATAGACAAAATACGTTTGGGGAACTTTGCCAAATACTTTTGGGAATCTGGGGATCGGGGGAACAATGACCATTACTTTAAGGGATCTAGGGAACAAGGACCCCCCTGGGAGGACCTCAGTAAAGTAACGCAATAGGAGCATACTTAATCGTCATGATTATTCGCAAAAGCATGTTCCCAATAGCATGTGGCTCTTGTCGAAACAAAATACAAGAACAATGTGTTAGGGACAGGTTTATATCGCAACTGACATTATTTCCTTTTTACACGTCGCTTCACACAAATGCAATTTCATGAAAGCGTCGAGTTATAAACAGTCCATGATTTATACAAATTGTGAACCGAAGTTAGCATAAATAATTCCAGATAAGTTTTAGTACATAGCATATTTTGCTTTGTATGTATGTATGTATGCCTGTTTGTCAAACGATCATCATATTTTACGTATAGAAGTTATATGAAATATCCTCCAGAATAGGAGATATTACATACTATATTTACAATAAACACAAATCTTCCACAATTATGACATGTAATAGCATGACATATCTGAATAATACAACAATGACCTATTGATATATTAAATTAAATTGATTCACACTGTTGTTACCAATTAGAGTTAATTGTGATATTGAATGTTTTCAGAAATAAAGGCGCTAGTTCTTTACTTGTCTATTTTAATGATACAATGTTGTTCTTTAAATGAATAAATAAATAAATAAATACACAAATAAATAAATAAATGAATAAAATTATAAAATAAATAAATAATATATGTTACGATATGTAACATAAAGTAAGTAAGTAAGTAATTAAGTAAGCACGTACGTAAGGACGTAAGTAAGTAAGTAAGTAAATAAGTAAGTATTACTTAATACATATATTTAATATTAAAAGATAAAATAAATACAAAGTAGATAAATAGTTTTAAAAAGAACATAAATCAGAAACAATAATAATTGCACACTAAACTACTGGGATCTGATCGGTTATCGATGGTTTTCTTGTTTACTAGTTATGGACTCTTCCCTTTGATACAATGTATCCTGTTTTTGAGAAAACCCACAAGGTATAATCATATTGTGTCACTATCCAATGTAAGTAAGTATTGTCTTATTCTGGTTATTTGGACAAAAAACTAATAATACTAACTCTTATCAAAGACAGACACAAATGAAAATTACCTTGACATGCACATATCTTAACTTTACCGCCTATGTCCAATGTTCTTTGAGTATGACCATTGGAACTATGAAATACATGTCCGTGTATTTAATGACACCCTGAGACTGATCACAACCCATCCCGGGTCAGCTGAACTTTTCCAAACAGGGGATTCAATGTCTCTCGTTCACTAGTCACATAACTGTTCAGCAAACTATCAATCGACATGCAAATTCCCATTAGATTCAGTAAAAAGTATGCAGTTTTAAAGTCACTGTACTGCAAAGGTGGTAGAACCACACTCCAAATGAAAAATATGGAATTAGAAGCAACTTTTTTACACAAAAAACTGCATCCATCCCAGACAAATGACAGTGAGAACGATTTGGGAAGAGCCACGGAATATGTCATTGGTTTCACAAACCAAATTCGAGTTACTGTCGTCCTTGAATGCTACGTTCCCTGTCCTATCTTTTTATATTTCTTGATATCAATTTGCTCGTATCGTGCAAAAAACAGATTTGGTTTACATGGAAAGATATACATATCAATAGCAGAAACTGTGCTATAAACAAAACCACTGTATGGATTTATGGTATTCTTTGCATTTCGCACACCAATGTATTTCTTACGGAAGCCCATATGTGATAAGAAAATATTGATATTCAAAAAAGAAATGGGTACAAGTTTACATTTTAGAAATTTGATTTTGTTTTGTACATAAACAAGCCTGGTTATGTTCTGTTTGATGCATATTGGAATTTTCATTTTTTTTTAAATTAAAAGCAGTTTAAAGATGGTGGCAGGCAGATGGGTGGAGGGAGGGACGGGCATCCACATTTAGGCTAAAGTTGTCCTTCTGTAAATTGTTTTGGGTTTGAACCAACTTTGGTGTGTAACGTTATATCGTTAAGTTACCAATTTCTTACGATCAAGGCCGATTTTCTCTTTTTCAGAATAGAGTTATGGCCCTTGATTTACTTAACTAAAAGGTTTTGGTAACTTCTGGACTTTTGCCTTTTCTAAATAGAGTTATGGCCCCTGATCATCTACGCACATACCTTTTCGTGGTGACCTTACGTGATTAAACAAGTTGTGTTGACATTTAAACAACAGTTTGGGTGAATTTTTTATATATATCTTAAAATGTGCAGGGTTTAAACCATATTATTTGGTGTGAATTCTTAATAAAATTAACATATACTAGTAGGTTGCTTTAGGATACTAGCAGAAATTTAGAATCCTTTCGATAATATATCTTTTGGCTTTACTTGAATACTGTCCAATGGATTGTGTCGCCTTGATCCTTGAGACCCAATATATTGTGAAATAGTGTAATAGAGTCATGTTTACAATATAAAACTAGAATTATCACTACATGTAATCCATATCCTATGTCTAATCAGAAACAATGTCATCCAAATACACGTATTTGAAACAAATACCAATCACAAGGATAGATAAAAGCAAAGTATGCGAAATGGCAAACCCAAAAGGGTTGGATTTATGGGTACCTCCTTGGAATGGTTAATGACATAAAAGCCGTTGGCGTTAAACCAGGTTCTACAGTGCACCAATCCCCAATATTACCCTCTTTTTAATCCAATAAAATGAGACCAGCCAGGCTGTATCCCTTACAAATAAGGCAGTATTACTAGCAATTAATAGGCAATATAAGTATAACACAAAATGATAATGCATATATGAATATATGCCTAGAAAGCCACAAAGTTAAATACCTGTAAGAAGCCGGGAGAACAAAAAAGTGAACCGTTACGAGCACGTAAGACAATATTAAAGTCAAACATTAGGCGTTACCATCCCTTGCCTGATTTAGGTAGAAGCACAGGCATTCATTACGATATAATTATTCATTTTAGGATTACCGATCCTCCTACCATAAAATTTGGAAAAAAAAACGTAGAAGAAAAATGTTGTTTTTCTAAAACAATATATATTGCCTCCGACGTAAAAAGAAATCAAATTGTATACCCACCGAAAAGGACTATTGTTTTCTTTAATCTATATGACTTTAATGCTTATATATGAGATCGCTCACATGCCAAATTATCGGAACCAAACAGATTGCAGATCGTGGCATTTTTGTATTTAATACAACAAAAAAACTTCTCCAAAGGCGCAAGTCGGTTAGAGCGTCGTCTACTATTGGTTAGAGCATCATCTACTATGTGTCTACTGAACCGAAGGTTCGTGGTTCGAGCTTTCTATAAGGCTTTTTTTCTATTGTTGATATTATGCATTTGTTGCGCTATTATTAGTGGATATACTCAGTGTCGAATGTAATGCATACGTTTTCAGGTCTGCCAAACCTCCAGATAAAATCCGGATTTTTCGTTTGCTCTCCGGATCTCCTGATTTAAGATACAATCTCCGGATTTTTCATCAAACCAAAATGTTCATCATCCATTAATTAGTCAAACTAATTGAAATAACAAGTGTGAGATATCACTAGAATAGCTACTGCCGTGTGCGGTGATTATAATGTAAGAGCTATAAACACTCTGTATTTGCATTTAGGAATATCATTGTAGAATATCTGCACTTTCATAAAAGATAAAACATAAATACATGAAATAAGGTGGTATAAATCAAACCAGGGTTCTATTTTCGTCCCAGATTAAAAAATGATATATAGGGTCCTATAGAAACCACAGCATCCGAACGCAATGGCATCGTAGGTCCGCCCTGTATTGCAAACAAGGACTAGAAACTACAATGAAAGAGACAAAAAACAACAGAAAGGGTGGTGAAGACAGGGTTACCGACTTGGAACGGTCAGTAGGCAATAAGGCCTACTGGTTAGCTTGAATCGATTTTATATGCGCACAATCCTCGCTATTATCCTGTCTTCAGCGCCCAATTAAGTGGTGTTAATTTAACAGAAGCAGTATTTCTGAATATAGAATTAGTGCCAGGAACCAAGGCTTTCTAATATAATTATAAAATAAACTATGTGTGTGCATGTTGAAGTATGTAATCTATTGTTTTCTTTAAACATTAATTAGTATTAACGAGTTTAATACGTGTTCGGTTTTTAAAGAAGCATGAATTTATCTTTCCTATGGTATATGAATTATAACATTACGACACCTATTCCATTGTATAACATCAATTATTATCGACTGGTATACAGTTCTGTACCGTTTCAGAAATGACCCCTGTATGATATATGATTTCATTTTCCTGTCATTTTTTGGCATGTTTGATTAGAATTTAAAAAAGGTTTTGATTTTAAAGCATAAAATGGGTATGAATTCATTTTAATAGTTGTATATACCAGAGAATTACGAATCATTTGTTATTAGGTCTGTGTTCAGTTATAATGTCTTGTCTATTTTATACCGAGTATATAATCTTACATTCGTGACAATATATCTGATAATAACGCTTCTTTTCTTGATTTAGATCTCTCGATTGAAAATGGTGAAATAATTAACAAAATCTATGACAAGAGTTTGACCTTGTTAATTATCCCCACTTGGATGGGGATGTTCCCCGAGCAACTTCTTATGGGATGTATGTATCTCAACTTATTCGTTTTTCAAGAGCTTGTACTCCAGTTGAAGACTTTATTATTCCTAATCTTTGTATAACTAAAAATCTACTCTGTCAGGGTTACCGTTACCATAAACTTCGTAAAACCTTTGCAAAATGTTATTGTCGTAACCCTGATATAAAAGTAATTTAAGGACTCTTCTGCGACAAGGACTATCACAACCTGACTTCTATGGTGATGTGATTTATAAACTTCGTAAGATTCTTGGTCATGATCACTTTCATACTATCTTTGTTAACTTGTTAAAAAGTTTATCAAAAAAGGCTATGACCCTATCATTTTGCAACGTACTGCATGCTTGGTGGTCGACCCTTTTACAGTTCGCCACTATCCTTTCCTCTTTAACTGTACGATGACCGGACAGGCTGTGTACCCTATAATGACGACTACCTAAAGCCCAATAGGACGGTGCCGTTTGATGTTTGTCTATGATATTTCTTGTCTTGTGCCCTTAATGGTTTATTCTCGTGTTGCTCTGGCTTCTGCCAAGTCATTGAGTACCTTCAATGTGGCTTTCTAGGCTATTGTTATATTTACACGAGCATATTTGTGTTTTACTTGTATTGCCTATTGATGCTGCCTTGTTGGTTAGAGATTAGATCATGGCGGGGATTTATTTATTTACACTGTCCTGTTGTAATGGGATGACAGTAGGGAAAGTGTGAGGTTTGGTGCACCTTAGAACCGGTTTAAGCCCTCAGTGGCCTACTTTGCGACTGACCGTTCCAAGGCGGTAGCCCTATTGTCAACCCTTTTGTGTTTGTGATGTCGTTTGCATATATTATTACTTTTGCCTTCTTGTTTGTCTATTTGCGTGTTTGTTTCTGTGTTTTGTGGTTGACTGTCCTCCTTTAATGCTACTTTCCCTGTCCGATCTTTTTATATTTCTTTATTATTATTAACTTTAATAAACTCTTGGATAAAAAGATAGGATACTCAACTCATCCTCGTATCCCAATTGTATCCAACTCGAAAAAATAATAATACACAGTCACTCAAGTCATCCCAAAAGTACATATGTGTTTAATAATATGTGAAGTGGGCGGAGTTAATTATGCACTGGCACCCAAGTGTGCTTACGTTACACCCAATTACTCATTTATGGTAAATTCTGGTGTTTAAAAATGAAAGAAACATTTAACCTTACTGTTTTTATTAAATGCCTCAAATGAATTACATATTTCTACAATTTCCATATGCCTCAAAAATAATTGAGAAATCTGATACAAATTCGTTGTAAACATAGCCGACTACTATTTTCTGATATTTCGCCTTATTTTTTAATTTGGAATATTAGGTTGATACAATGGAAATTAACTTTCAATGTATCAGACATAATAAGTCAACATATTTTAAAATTCAAATGTTTTAAAAATACTGTTAATTGCATTTCAATTTAAAAGCCAATTAATATGCCCCAATTAAACACAATTTATTTCATCTCGAAGTGATTAAACTATACTATTTTCACTCATGTCTCGCATTTATGACAATATAAAGTTTTCACACTTCTCGATGAAACAAAATCTGTCACTCAAAAACAACAAATAACCTCTATATACCTTTCTCCCAAAAAACATAAATTTTTAACAGTATTTATCTTCCGATTGATTATATTTCCTGAAAAGTTCATTTTTAAGAAAGATTAGCAACGAGTTCACTGCGAATTTTTGTGATTATTTATGTTGTAACCCTTATCTGATCTCTCAACAAATCAGTTTTAAATTGACAAACACTGTTCTACAAATTAAACAAACTTTCCAAATAGCTCTTCCAATTACGAATTTGCATGTTTCATAACTGACTTACTTCTACATAAAGCAGTGGTTTCGGGCGCTTCAATGTATCCGTTTGATCTATTATACCTTACACAACGAAAAACAAAAAATGTAACACTTTACATTATTAAATGTAACACTAACTTTATAAATAATATCAATTGATATTCGAGTCTGCATGATCCACACACCAAGCCTCTCTATGCCATAGTGTGGTCTTTATGAAATCTATCATTTATAAAAGTATTTACGGTAGAAGAAATATGTTTCATTCGTTCGACCATGTCTTGACTAAATAATTTTTTGATCAAATCATCGCGTTCCTTTTGGTCATATTTGCGATGAAAGTTACCGCTTTGAAGTTGTACTGTGCACTGTATGGCATGCCTGGATACGTTGACATTCAGAAAGGATGCCAGCTTAAGAAGTTCTCCAAATAAGTTGAGTTTCAACTGTTCATAGCGAACAACGTGGATTGTCCCCGGAAATTCAACCAACCATTTCGTATGAAAATTTAGATATATTCCCATTTGTTCGAACACAAATAGTTTCCATTCTGAAAGAAAAAGAATATGAACTCATAATAACAAATTCACTGTAACACATGCAATTTCAGAATCGTACAGAAAAAAAGGAAAAACAACAACAAAAGAAGTGAAAAATGTCCGCAAAAGAGAACAAAAGAAAAATAGTGTGTTTCTTTTAATACAAATAGGTATTATGTATATGTATTATCTTCAAAAAGTATATGTTTCATAATGATCCATAATTCTTTAATGTTAAGAAGTACACAATGTAAAGTAGAGGTTATACGTGCTAAACATAATTGTAACATGGTCACTGAAATTCCTTTTGTATCTGTACAGGTGTAAATCGTTTATTTGAAAATAACTCCAGTCAAAATGCATGGTTTACTCTAAGTAATAGATAGAGTATAGTGTTATCGAGTTGGTTGATTTAAACATCGAGATGGGCGTAGTGTTTAAAACAAGCAACGAGATGAGACCATACTCTATTTGTTTCTTATTATGTCCATTTCAGCTGTCTGCCATACTCTAACTTCCAATAACTGATAGTCAGAGTACACCATTTGTTCTGACATGTGTTATTTTCAATTAAACGATTTACAACTATGCAAATACAAAGGGAATTTAGTGCCATGCTACACCTACCTACTAGCTATTGGAAGTTAGACTAAGGCAGACAGCTGAAATGAACATGCTACAAAACAAATATAGTATGGTCTCATCTCGCTGGTTGGTTTAAACATCTCGATATTTAAATCAACCAACTGGATGACAAAATTATCTATCACTTGTACGTTTTTAAAGGCTCATCAATTGAAATAATGTTCGTCCCAGGTGTACGGACAAGCTACGAGTAGTTTATAGGAGACGGAAGCGTAACGTAAAATTTTCGAACAAAGTGGAACAAAAGGTAAAAGTCAAATAAGCTCTGAAGTAGTATATATTTTCGTGGAGCCATTTTAATTTAAATCAACCAACTGGATGACACCATACTATATCTATTACTTGTACTTTTATAAACGACTCATCAATTGAACGAATATATGTCCCAGGTGTACGGACAAGCTACGAGTAGTTAATAAGAGACGGAAGCGTATCGTAAAATATTCGAACAAAGTGGAGCAAAAGAAAAAAGTCAAATAAGCTCCCAAGTAGTATATATTTTATATATTATCGTGGGGCTTTTTTAATTTCATAATGTTGAATACAAACAAGAGGCACATGAGGGTGTCTGTTGCTGTATGGTATCCGTGATTATATCGCATGAATAAACATAGTCTGACCAATTTGGTGGAATCAAGCGGGAAAAACACAATGCTTCTATGTTCTACAGAGATGGATGTTGAGTCTGTGCATGCTGGTTTTCAACAGTAAAGATAAAAGTCCCGCGCGCACCAACATCCGGTATGCAGGAAAACATGCAAACCGTTAGTAGCTGGCGGCGTCAACGCACAACATGTCCCTGATATGCAAGAAAAAGAATCTATCGATTCAGATAAGAATTTCAACCCTCGGTATCAGTTTAACCTCGGGTTGGAATTCCCTATATTCACCGGATACCCATGAAAGATTCTTACAGTCTACAGATTCAACAAAGTAAAACATAGCATTTTACAATAAACTAAAGACATAACTCTGTCTTTCCAAATCAGATCTTAGACTAACTGGTTTTCGAAATTGTTTGAGTTTTTATTGATATCAACAATCTGGCGAAGTTTGGTAAAGATCAGATGAAAAATGATAGACCTATCGTCTTAACAAGACAAAACTATAACGAAGTCGAATAGAAATGGGCAGTTTTCCCCTACTTCTTATGCCAATTCCCATCAAAAAGTGGGGATTACTTTTTATTATAGGATCTTCATTTGACGTTTACAAACAGTATTGGTGGTGGTAAACCTAAAAATTCGTTGTAAACATGGCCGACTACTATCTTCTGATATTTCGCCTTATTTCTTACTTTGAAATATTAGGTTGACACAATGGAAAGTAAATTTCAATGTATCAGACATAATAAGTCCACGTATTTTAAAAGTCAAATGTTTTAGAAAGACTGTTAATTGTATTTCAATTTAAAAAGCCAATTAACATGACGCCAGTAGCCAGTCAGAATTGCTCGAGTTTTATTGATATCAACAATCTGGCCAAGTTTGGTAAAATGATTGACCTATCGTCTTAGCAAGGCAAAATATAATATAATTAACGAAATCAAAGGCCACACTACTGCCGTTATTAATCATATATAGCTGTCATTGATCTGGTAAAATTTGGTAAAGATAAGATGAAAAATGAAGGCCGTATCCTCTGAATGAGAAAATGTGAACGGACGGACGGACGGACGGACGACGACGGACAGCTTGTCATCACATAAGTGCTGGCTTTCAACCAGAATAGCTGAACATTATACATGATACTGTGACGGGACACTTAGTTTTTCATTCTGTCGGCTAGTCTAAATATGCATTAGTTAGTTCTGGTTTATATAATAATTGTTTGCCATCGATGTAGAAAGTGACGTAAGGAACTTCATAGTGCGGAATAAATCGGGACTAGCATTATTTTTCCAGTATATATAATATAGTATTATACGAAATGCAGTATTGTACCAAATACTGTACAATAACCTATTGTACCAAATACTGCACAGATGTTATTCAAAAATACATTGCACCAAATACACGGTACACTGCATTACAAGAACCACGTGGTACGCTATTTATAGGGTAGCCAAAAATAAATACCTATGACGTAAGTAAGCATTAAAGGGTTATTAGAACTTGTACTCAAGTTGAGGACTTTAATATTCGTAATCTTTGTATAACTAAAAAGTTACTCAATCAGGGTTACCGTTACCATAAACTTCGTAAAACCTTTGCAAAATTGTATTATCGTAACCCTGATCTTTTTCCAAATAGAAAAGTAATTTAAGGACTCTTCTGCGACAAGGACTATCACAACCTGACTTCTATGGTGATGCGATTTATAAACTTCGTAAGATTCTTGGTCATGATCACTTTCATACTATCTTTGTTAAACTTGTTAAAACGTTTATCAAAAGAGGTTATGGGTCCTATCATTTTTAAACTTACTGCATGCTTGGTGGTGGGCCCTTTTACAGTTCGACACTATGCTTTCCTCTTTAATTGTACAATGACCGGACAGACTGTGGACCCTATGATGACGCCTACCTAAAGCCTAATGGGACGGTGGCGTTTGATGTTTGTCTATGATATTTATTGTCGTGCCCTTAATGGTTTATTCTCTTGTTGCTCTGGCTTCTGCCAAGTCACTGAGTACTTCATTGTGGCTTTCACAGCTATTGTTTTTTTGTATTATATTTACACGAGCATATTTGTGTTTTACTTATATTGCCTATTGATGCTGCTCTTGTTGGTTAGAGGTTAGATCATGGCGGGGATTTCTTTATTTACACTGTCCTGTTTTAATGAGATGACAGTTGGGTAAGTGTGAGGTTTGGTGCACCCTAGAACCGGTTTAAACCCCCTGTGGCCTACTTTGCCACTGACCGTCCCAAGGCGGTAGCCCTATTGTCAACTCTTTTGTGTTTGTGATGTCGTTGCATTTTTCATTACTTTTGCCCTTCTTTGTTTGCTTGTTTTGTGTTTGGTTTTGGTTTTTTGTGTTTTGT
The DNA here is from genome assembly GCA_037043455.1 of Cyrtodaria siliqua. NCBI lineage: Eukaryota > Metazoa > Mollusca > Bivalvia > Adapedonta > Hiatellidae > Cyrtodaria > Cyrtodaria siliqua. Next base: position 16,387 of record JAWPHD010004045.1, read on the forward strand.
GGTTGACTGTCATCCTTGAATGCTGCTTTCCCTCTCCTATATTTTTATCATTTTTTATGACTTACCGGATGAGTTTAACAGCTCGGTATTAGCATGACCAGTATGATCCTTAGAATGTCTGAAATTGAACAATGCTAGTAAAGCATCCTCCGGTCGTCTTATTAATAGTACAGCTTTCTGGTATATGGGGAAGCTTGAAACGAAATGCGTCTTAACAACTATCGTTTTACCACGGTCTCTGTTACATTCAAACGGGAATCCGTTGTTTTTCAATCGTCTGTCGCAATTCGAGCTAGACGTACCAATACCTTAAATTAAAATAAATGTAAATTGAACATAGTTTGGAGTATTAATTATTCATATACATTCGTTGCTGATTATATCAAGCAAAGTTTGGGGGCAAGCAACAATAGTTTGACTGCAACAAAATATTTGAACAAATCGTACATGCTTTAAATGTTTAAATACAATAAATTCACATTTCCCTTATCGCATTCGAAATGTTTACTCCCCATAATACTGAATTTATAACGTTAAACCATTGAAATACAATATTCCCGAGAATCTAAAATGTATTTTAAAAGTATTATTACACTTATAATGTGCTGAAAATTCTCATTCATTTTCATTATAATAAATTGCGTATTGGTTGTTTGTTTGTGTGATGTTTTACGTCGTTTTCAACACATGTAAAGTTATATGTGTTTTTTTAGAACAGAAAATCGATTTCAAAATGTGTGTGAGATTTTCTGACGTGGAGTTAATAAATCTTGGTCTGACAATATTAAGAGATAGGGTCAGGTTTCCAGAAGAATTGAAAATCGATTTTCTGTTCTTAGAATTCATTGAATACTGTACCTTTCCCAATATTTGAAAGCAGGCAGAGCATAGCATCTGCTCCTGAGGCCGCCATGTTTGGTGCACCCTAGAACTGGTTTAAACCCCCAATGGCCTACTTTTCCACTGGCCGTTCCAAGGCGGTAGCCCTATTGTCAACACTTTTGTGTTTGTGATGTCGTTTGCTTTTATTATTACTTTTGCCTTCTTGTTTGTCTGTTTGCGTGTTTATTTCTGTGTTTTGTGGTTGACTGTCCTCCTTGAATGCTACCTTCCCTGTCCGATCATTTTATATTTCTTTACAAAATGTACATAACAACTTACGAAATGCACAAGACAACTGAGAAAATGCACAAGACAACTTACTAAATGCACAAGACAACTGAAAAAATGCACAAGACCATTTACGAATTGCACATGCAAATTTAGAAAATGCACAAGACAACTTACGAAATACACATAACAACTTACGAAATGCACATAACAACTGAGAAAATACACGAGACAACTGAAACAATGCACGTAGACCTTACGAGACCTTTCAGATCATTCGCAACTACTCGAAGAATAACTCGAATGTATATCGAAGGTATGTGTATCACAATATTGGTTAAGTCATACTAGCATGGCAGCCTTCGGTTCCAACCAAAACGCATTTGCTTTCAAAATCAAAGTTATCTCCCAAATTGTGCAATGTCACTTAACCAATTGCTCCATATTTACAAGAAAGAAGTGATATCAAAACCTTCATATGTATTGTAGATAACAAACCTGCAACGCAAATCATACATCAATACTTGTGGCTAACATCGATATTGTTTATATAGCAACAGATAAGCAACAACGCACTTTTTCCGTGTTGTTGCATTCCGACTAACAAAATGTCAAGATTTTGAACACATCGAAGCGTCGAGATACAAACCAGGCGTGATCCCAAAAAATGACAGGATTGACCGAGTTTTCACGATTGCTTCCAGGTTCATTCGAAATCATTCGTTGTCGTACACTGCTTCGCAGCATAACTCGAATTTATATCGAAGGTCACCATATTGAATAGCCATACAAACATGACGCGCCTCAGATTCCCGTCAAAACGAATTTGTACTCAAAATCAAATAAATACTGATAAAGGTGATCCTTTGAGAGCAACAAACACAATTAAGAGAATAAAGCAGCAGACTCGGTTTTATTCAGTCTGTTCATGAGAAGTAATGAAAGAAGCAACCCTTCTCACGCCCCCTAGCACCGGTTTACGCGGTATTCTACTTCAAAGCCACCTATATTGGGCCCGCTGGTCATCTTCAAAGTTTTGCAATGTCATTTAGCCGATTGCTCCATTATAGTTTATTTACTGTGTTGAAAATAACATGCAACGCAAATCATAAATTAACGCGTGTAGCTAACGGTCATATTATTTATATAGCAACAGCTAAGCTAACAGTAATAATAACTAGCATCTGTCTGTACATATACGCAGAAACAGTAATCGTATCAAATATATCCCGGTATTGCACTGCAGTTATGACTTAAAGGTGAAATTTAACGTGTTTTTTGAGCATATATTCTGAATTATATGTATATAATATACAATCTGTTCAAATATTACACTTATTGGTTGTCCCGTTTTCTCACAGTAGCCAATTTATCTCATAGCGCACACGCTTCGAGTTTCGCCCTTTTTGAAGACAGGTAAGTGTCACGTGATCCTGTGACGTCATTGGTACCAAACGATTAGCGGTGTCGCATTGAGTTGTATAGTATTGTCTATGTAGGATTAAGTTTTATGGTACGTATTAAAACTGCCGTGTGCTGTAGCTGGTTGTCAAAGTGTGCATAAAAAAGGACAATCTAATAACATCAGTTTCTTTCGTTTTCCTAATCAGGTTAATGATAGATTAAGATTTGAAGTGTGGGTGGACCGCTGTCAATGAAAATCGCCCGTCGCGTCAAAAACATGGGAACCTTCGAAAGACGCGCGAGTTTGTAGTAAACACTTTGAGTTGGATTCGTGGGAAGTCCATCCTTTGGTTTCATTTTCATTGAATTTGGAGGACAGACGGCCATGCAGATTAAAAACAACAGCGATACCAACAATATTTTCTTACAAAATTGAGAAGGGCCTAACCCCGCCGTCTCCGAGCAAGTTTTATTCGCCGATTCGACCGGCGTTGAGGAAGAAATTATTAAATGAGGTAAGATAGAAGTTTTTGTTCAGTCATCTTAGCAATTCTTCGGGTATGTGTATGATAAATTGTAGAAAGGTATATAGTCTTAGATCTGTACATCGTGATTGTTTAGCTGTTGAATTAGATGCATGCGTCTTACGTAAACGGCGCTAATATAAAGTAGCCGTCTTTTTCAAAAGATTGCTAAAAAGGTTTAGCATATAGATGTAAATGAATTCGGTGAAATAAACACTGTGTCGTTGTTTCAATATATATTTTGTAGTATTTTGTTTTGTTTGTTTTTTGTTTTAAATTATACACTTTCTTCTGCCAATAGTGTTATAGATTTATATAGAGTTATATACCGGTCTCTGGATTTGAAAATAATGACACATTGTTTCATGGATAGACAATTGATAATGTTACTAGCTATTATATTAGTTCAGTAATGCTGTATGGCAAAACAACAACAATAACGGCTTTTACCTCATGCAGTAAGTAAAATAAGTGCTTTACAAGCATATATATATACCTTATATTCTAAATCAAAAAATTGATCTGTTAGGTCTGTTTTTTCGATCTCTATATGTACATAATACATAATGTCGTGCTCATAATACATTTGACTATATTATTTAGATCATAGTATTTTCGCTCTTCGTGCGCGATGAACTAGTTTCTCACGCTTCATATATCCGTCTTGTGCAATACGCGGTATTACACCGCTCACAGAATTGCAATATACAGGAAATGTAGACATATCATAAAACTACGTTTCCCTAAATGGTGCGAGATTTTGTCATATACCGACGTATGTACCCTGATTAGGCTGTACTTCAATAGGGCACCGCAATGGTTGATTAGTCGATGTGAGGTATATTGTTAGTGGGGGGGGGGGGGGGGGGGGGCACGTGGAGATCGTGTCATACTGCAAATCCGAATATCATGCATATACCACTATAGAGTGTTTGGAGGCGGCGGGGCCTTATGGTATTTAAAATACTATAGAAATTAGATGCTGTTTCATTTATTTATCAATTATACTTACTAGACTCTAAATATATTTGTTCAATGTCTACTTTTCGGCAAAAATAAAGTCGGTTGATGAATCCGAGGTAGTTTCATCCTTAGACACGAATTCTGGCTCAAAATCGTAAGGTTGCACATAGTGCAACCGTCTTATTATGGGCATTTCATCTGACTCCGCATCATACTCGCTTAATTCCGACATTTTCACACAAAATATACTGTTTTTGCGTGCTTTCCCTATGTACAAATGTTTTCATTTTGTTCCCAATGACGTCACTTCCGGTTTTACGAGGAAGAGTTTTCCCCCTTTGTTTTTTTTTCAATTTTTTAGCGAAGCCTGTTCGTCTTTTCGGTTTTTATCTTTAAAAACATATTTTCACTAAACACACATCAATAGCATAGTAAACATCGTACTTATAATGATATTTAATAATTAAAAACATATCAACAACGGATTTGTTGATTTAGGACAAATTTCATCTTTAACTATTGTACCTGCACATCTTCATATCAACATACCAGCATGGCAGTTATTGTTCGGGGCGCTTGTTTCAGCCAAAGGTGTATGTTTTACCTAAATAAATTGTATATTAGTGAAACACACATTTTTAATGGTACATACAAATACCTTACTTTTCAAACTCTGTTGGGAAATAAAACAGATTGCGTGCGAATTTGTTTTTTAAAAGGGTATTTTTAATGCAAAATTCTGCTGCATCAAAAATCGAATCGAAAAATTACTTTTTAAGAATTTGTACCCAACAAAGGTTTTAATGTGTTGGATAAATGTAAATTAAAAAACACTCTGAACGTTTTATAGCAAACTATTAAGGTTAACTAAATTTATTTTGTCCCAGTATCCCGGAATTTACATCGGAAAAGCCCCACCAAAAAGATGTTTTTCTGTAAAATATGTATTTCTAAATCGATTTTCAAGACTGTGATATTTTTGCTTTCCACTAAAAAGTCCAGTTCTAAAGATATGTAGTTGTCAAACGTTTTACTCAAATCACTTTGTTAATGCTGAAAAAACCTTGGCGGAAACAAGCGCTCCGAATAATAATTACTGTTGTTGACAGATGTTTATTTTTTTTAAGACAAATAGTTTAGTTTGTTTTTCTTGCTTATATTATGGATATTTTTAATGCGAATCGAGTTTGTAGATATCAGCTCGCTAGTTTGTAAACAGACATACTTATGATGGTTTTTAGATGTGGAGACCCATATTTTGCACGCGACTTTCAAGTGACCGCATAGAGGTAACAACGTGCAAATCTGTATTTAATGATATCAGGCGGTTTATACGTACTAAGAACTTGTATATAAGAACTTCACCGCCTTATATTTCATTAAAATACATTTGTTGTATCAGCTCAATTGCATTTCAATATGTTTCCTATAGATTTCAACTTCAAAACTAAATTTTAAAGCCAAAATAAATAGTTTGTCTGGTTTGGTTTGTAGATGTTAAGATTAATGCTTTATTTGAAGCCAGCAAATTTTCTCTGTTGGAAGACTGCGGCGTGTTTAGTCGTTCATCGTACAGGAGGAAAGTAGCTGGCTTCAAATACAAAATTAATATGGAGTAACTCCGGTTTGTGAGCAAAGTATTACTACAGCCAGTCATTACGCTTCACTTTTCACTTGTGCGATGACTGGACAACCTTTGGACTCTATGATTGCACCTACTGAAACCCCACCTTAAGGAGGTGGGTGCATGCGCTTTCGTCCCTCGGGTTTTCTGGTCGTACCCTAGATTGGTTTTCTCTTTAGCTGCCACTACTATGGTTGTTCAGTACGATTCTGGATACATCATGAGATGTTTATTATTTTGTATGTGTTTCTTTAGTCAGTTTCTCTAGATGTGGACTTTATTGTTAAATAATTCCTTTTGATCGGATGTAGTTTTGTTTACACTGTCTTGTCTATTTGGGCGCTGAGGACAGGATAATAGCGAGGATTGTACGCATATGAAATCGATTCAAGCTAACCAGTAGACCTTATTGCCTACTGACCGTTCCAAGTCGGTAACCCTGTCATCACCACCCTTTCTGTTGTTTTTTTCTCTTTCATTGTATTATCAAGTCCTTGTTTGTAGCACAGTGCGGACCTACGATGCCATTGCGTTCGGACGCTATGGTTTCTATAGGACCCTATATCTCATTACTACGTGGAATAGAATTCCCCGATTTTTCAAATGAGGCCTGATTTTGTAAAAACTCCCTACTCCCTGGAACAATCGTTGTATTTGTCATAGTGATAACAATATATCTTTGGAGCTAAATTATGAAAGTCTATGAAATTACATACTTAATACTTTCCATTAATTTTCGATACTTTTTAAGATCTATTTTTAATACCAGGTCCTCTATAGGCATCATGCGTGTGCGTGTGCGTGTATATTTGTATGTGCGTGTGTGTGCGTGTGTGTGGTGTGGTGAGTGGGTTTGGTGGGGTCGTCAGAGATGACAGTTTTCAAACTATTACATGATGTTATTAACATTAACAGTATGAACAAGTTAGGTAAGGATATCAGATGAAAAATAATATCTTAAATGATTCAGGGGTCATATCTACGCTATTTCTAATCTGAAATGGATAGTTTTTGAAAGTGTCCTTGTTTCCTTTTATGACAAAGCTAACATAAAATAATAAAAAAGTTAATTTTGGGAATGGGAATAGGTGCGGATGGTGTGTCATGGTCTGTAAGTCGGACATGGTTGTTTTTCAAATTTATCCAAGCTTTTATTGCTATTTCCATACACAAAGAAATATAGAAAGATCGGACAGGGAAAGTAGTATTCAAGGAGGACAGTCAACCACAAAACACAGAAACAAACACGCAGACAGACAAACAAGAAGGCAAATGTAATAATAAATGCAAACGACATCACAAACACAAAAGTGTTGACAATAGGGCTACTGCCTTGGAACGGTCTGTGGCAAAGTAGGCCATTGGAGGTTTAAACCGGTTCTAGGGTGCACCAAACATGGCGGCCTCAGGAGCATATGTTATGCAGAAACAAACAAGCAAACAGACAAACAAGAAGGCAAATGTAATAATAAAAGCAATCGACATCACAAACACAAAAGTGTTGACAATAGGGCTACCGCCTTGGAACGGTCAGTGGCAAAGTAGGTCATTGGGGGTTTAAACCGGTTCTAGAGTGCACCAAACATGGCGGCCTCAGGAGCAGATGCTAACACAGAAACAAACACGCAAACAGACAAACAAGAAGGCAAATGTAATAATAAAAGCAAACGACATCACAAACACAAAATAGTTGACAATAGGGCTACCGCCTTGGAACGGTCAGTGGCAAAGTAGACCACTGGGGGTTTAAACCGGTTCTATGGTGCACCAAACCTCACACTTACCCTACTGTCATCCCATTAAAACAGGACAGTGTTAATAAAGAAATCCCCACCATGATCTAATCTCTAACCAACAAGGCAGCATTAATAGGCAATAATTATAAGTAAAACACAAATATGCTCGTGTAAATATAATACAAAAATAACAAATAGCCTAGAAAGCCACAATGAAGGTACTCAGTGACTTGGCAGAAGCCAGAGCAACAAGAATAAACCATTAAGGGCACGACAAGAAAGATCATAGACAAACATCAAACGCCACCGTGCCAATGGGCTTTAGATAGGCGTCATCATAGGGTCCACAGTCTGTCCGGTCATAGTACAATTAAAGAGGAAAGGATAGTGGCGAACTGTAAAAGGGTCCACCACCAAGCATGCAGTACGTTGCAAACTGATAGGGTCATAATCTCTTTTGATAAACTTTTTAACAAATTTAACAAAGATAATATGAAAGTGATCACGACCAAGAATCTTACGAAGTTTATAAATCACATCACCATAGAAGTCAGGTTGTGATAGTCCTTGTCGCAGAAGAGTCCTTAAATTACTTTTATATTTGGAAAGAAGATGAGGGTTACGATAATAAAATTTTGCAAAGGTTTTACGAAGTTTATGGTAACGGTAACCCTGATTGAGTAGCTTTTTAGTTATACAAAGATTACGAATATTAAAGTCCTCAACTCGAGTACAAGCTCTTGAAAAAAGAATAAGTTGAGACACATACACCCCATAAGAAGTTTCTCGGGGAACATCCCCATCCAAGTGAGGATAATTAACAATGTCAAAATTAAAATCATCTCTCTTGTCTTAGATTTTGCTAATTATTTCACCATGTTCAATCGAGAGATCTAAATCAAGAAAAGAAGCGTTATTATCAGATATATTAGCTTTGATAAGCTGAAGTTCTTTAGGATAAATATTACTAACCATAGTTGGAAAGAAAGGGTTGTCCATGTTCAATATGTCATCCAGATACCGAGAGGTGTCATTAAAGGCTTCAATAACACCTGCCTGGGTATCTGGTGAAAGACTCAACATGAAATCTCTTTAAAAGCAAAATAAAAACAAATTTGCGACAAGTGGTGCACAGTTCGTACCCATAGGGATACCAATAATTTTTCTATAAACGGCGGTTCCATACCTGACAAAAATATTATCTAATAGGAAGATGAGTGCTTCACAAACTTCATAGCAAGTCCACCTAGTTTAATTGTCTAAACTGCCGTTAGTAAAAAACGCCATAATATTAGTACATGCCAAAAATGTAGTATTTTCTCTAGCGAAAGTTTTTTTAATAAGAGAAATTAGCTTGTCTTTAATAAGGTGATGTGGTAAGGTTGTATATAGTGTAAAGAAGTCATAAGTGCTTATTAGTGAAACTTTACTACCTTTATTTAAAATTTTATCAAGAACGTCTCCTGCTGAATTTTTTATAGGCCAAAATAAATTAATCCCACCGTTTTCATAAGTTTTATCACAATATAGTTTAACGTGATCTTTAACGGCAGTAAGACAAGAAGTTAAAAGTTTGGAGATGTTTTTTGTGGTGCAGGCACTAGAATTCGAAATAAAGCGAGCCTTATACGGATTTTGTATGTAATTTATGAATCCAGTACATAGTAGGCAGTTTATTTTGCTAGTCGATTGCACCAGCCTTGAAAGTAGTGCACCGAGTGATATGTGCGGAAACAACATCATACACAGTAGAATTAACTGGAGTATACCAATTGTTGCTGCCGAGTTCCAGAGATAAAACATTGACGTAATGTAGGCGTCAAACAATAATTACATTATAATATCTGCAGGAACTAAACAAATTTATTATGAAATTCCTGAATTCTCGATTTTAAATTACGAAAGGAAAACCTAGCTCTCGGAGGAAGTAAAGAGGGGTTAGCATTATAAAAGTTAATACGTGTATCTATAATTTTAAGAATTGACTTTTTCCAAGTAGAAAGCGAGTTTGGGTCTGCTTGTTCTCTACGACACCATTATATACTAAAATATTCAATGGAGTGGGCGATCCTTCCGAAAACAAATGCCGAATACGTTTATCAACAATAACAAAATTACCAGTGATGACATGACCTGCTGGAGCATAGCACAATTTTGATGTGTTGCATTTACAATCCTTAGGAGTATTATGTACTATATCAAGGTCAGAAACTATTTACGATAAGAGCCGTATTTGGCCCCAGGATTTATGAAAATTTCAAACGTGGTAATTCACGATAAAAATGTAATACATTTCAAGATAAATGTTTCATCTGTTTATAATAATGCAAAATAATATTCAAAACCTTATCTAACGGGGCGATATTGTGCCTTGAATGCAGTCAGGTAGGTCGTTTTGAGCAAAAAACATCCCAGAGATATTTCCAGAATTCGTGCATTATGGTTATCAAAATCAAGCCTAAAAATATCTCTGGGATGCCGTTTTGGTTTATTTTGCTACAGATGATTTGGTGTTTAAAACAGCTGTAATTTTTCTCGCTGTGTTGCTATGAAGATTTGTCGTTCGTAACAAAACAAGACCGTATCTAAGGAGAGTTATCGTACTTATATAGATAGCGCCATTTACTTCCTGGTTCACACATGGACGAAATAAACGCATTATTAGTAGATTTTCCGACGGTAAGTGTTATTATTGGTAAATTACACATACTATAATTATACATGTCAATTTATTGTAATGCTGTGTGATAATGTGGAGTTAAATTCCTACGAAAGCAAGTTTTTAAGAGTTGTGTCATGTGATTTCGCGCGAGGACCGACACTCTTTGTTAGATCACCAGCAGGGGTTTAAAATCATTGGATTGTGGTTTGATAGAATATGCAGAAACTGAATTCATAATTTTGCATTACAGAGATGTTGAGATTTTATTTTATTTTAGGTGATAACATTTGTATTACTCGGTTTTTATCCTTAGGTTCTATAGTAAAACAAAAACCTTTGGCAGAGTAAAAAGATGATAATTTTCAAGATTTTGATTTTAAAATATACGTATATTCAATCGTTTTGCATGAATGTGCATGAAATAGGCAGGGTTTTAAAAGAATCACACTGTAGAAACCTTTATTTTAACAGTAAACTTCAAGGATAAAGACCGAGTTTATCACCTACCAGAATGTATTGGTTATGTCTTATATCTGGTCACTGATTGGTAAGTTTTTTTGATGATGCTCTATCAAAATTATGAATAGTACTTTTCTGTTATAACGTTGGGCAGTAGGTTTTCATCATTTAAAGGGATATTTATATACTCACCAACTGTATTGAAAACTTGTGCAAATCACAGACCCTGTCTGACAGGCATTCATATTTGTTGTACATCCATGATACACGCATCCTTGTCTAATCTGAACCCACAGTGGTGAGAGCCGAGAAGTTTTCAAATGCAACGTCTTTACCCTCTCGACCACAGATGCGCTTATCATGGATGAGCCATTTATGCCCCCCACTTCACGCCCCACACCAAGTGACCAACCCTTAAATTTATGCCAGTATACCGGTAGTTTAAACTGTGCTTGTCAGAGTTTTTTTTTTGCGGGGGTGTGGTAAAATTTAATAAAACCAGCAATCGGTGGTTCCAGTCTCAATGGTGCCAGTGGGTATCATCTCTGTGCCTAAGGGCATGCCAATTCCATTATCAGAATCAGTTAAAATGGAAAATATTAATAAATTATCAATACCATGTATCCGCGAAACACGTAAACATATATATGAATCTATCTGATAGCGCCTTACGATAGTAATAGTTGGGGCACGGTTCCCAACTTCCTAAATTTCTATCCTTCCCATCTCTCAGGTTCAGCTCTCAAATATCCCAAGACAATGTTTTGATGAGCTTTTAATAAAATTTCAATTTAACTATTACACTATCCAGTGTTAAGCAATAACACATGAGGTGTCTGATTTGGTAATTGGAATATTGCTATTTACTTCTTTTTAGTGAATAACACAAACACATCATTTCAAGTGATAAATTGATATGCATTACACTCACAATGTTCATGATTTAGTGTCCCATATTCAATTCATATCAAAAAAATAATATTTTCTTTATATACTTTGTTTTTTATCTAACCTTAAATAAGCATGTTATGACAAGTTTGTGTTGTTGTTTTTTCAGTGTCAGAGCTGTAAGAATTGTGACATGGTCTTGAAAGTTGACATTGGCTTGGAAATATCATGGTGACTTGATGTTGTCTTCTTTGATGAACAACTGGTATGCAGTTTAGCTTTTAATTCATGTAATTTTTTTTTTTGAAGTTGTTTTTCAACTTATTTGAATCTATAAATATGTTTATTTATAAACAGACTACAGTAGAAAAACTTGCATGTCAGGGTTACTACTGGGTACAAACAGTATTTTGAGATCAGTGTGTCATGTGTCAGAGAAAACAACTCTTATTTTCTCAAAAGAATGAAATGGGTTGAAATGTTCACCAATGGTGTACATGATTATATAAAACTGTAAATGAGTAATGTTTTCAATTTTATAAGAATAATAATGGAATATAACTCAGTTTAGTACAGTAAATTAATTCACATATGAATTTATATATTGTGTTTTTTTTTATGTAAAACAAATGTGCAATCTAATTTTCAGTGTGCTGTGTTGATGAATGCATGGTCAGTGTTGCTGTGGCCAGTGTTATGACTACATGCATTTGTAAATACTGTAAGTTCTATGTTTGTATGTTATTAGAATGATGTCATATAATCACTATATTTATATATTTTTCATGTATTGTAGGGTGTAAAGATGTGTTATTTTTAGTATGTGCATATATGTGCATATAATTGAGCCAAATAAATGTACTAACATGGTTAAATAGACAAAGGTGACTATGAAAATAAAATAATAGGCCAACATAGCCAGAATTCTAAACCATTTTTGCATGTGATGGCCTTTTAATCAGATTGCTTTTAAAATTGATATTGTTTTCAACAACCTCCAAGTGTTGTCATTTATAACACCTTTGAATCTGAGTACAGGTGGGCTTGTATTCATGATTTATTGTGTTATGGTATTGTTCACAGCTGGAATATTTTTATATGCACTGCATAAAATGGTGGAGTTCTCTTGATACTTTGATTGCATTTTATATTTTATATGCAGCACTTTTTATTATACATTTCCAACAGGAAACAACATGAAGTATATTGCAGAATATTTCAATGGAGGACCAGTCCAGTGAACTGCAGGACTCCTTTTGGACAGAATTCTACAAGACATGTCAGAAATAAACAAGGGCATAGTGCAAGTATTGACTATGAACCTACATGTATGAACTCAACAAGGCAATTTGAAAGCTAATGGTGATATAGTACATACCTTTTTGGTGGAGTATACCACCATAGTTATGTTAATTTAAAAATAATAAAATTGATAAAAAAAAAAGTGTATTACTGAACCACATTGTCTTGTTTGTTGTTTTTCTCCATGATATCAGGCAACATGTATTCCTTCTGGGTATATTGTAAATATTCAAATGTAAATCATAGGTAAGACTAGAAGTATAAACCTGTTACCTAATAATCATGATAATCACTTTATATAGCCTATGCAACATGGTTTATGTTAGGGAGACTTTTGTAATGAACATGTTAATTATTGTTTCATATAATGTCAGGCTTAACAATTTTTATTATTGGCATATACTTGAATGTGTTTGGCTAAACATCTCAAGCTCATAGTACAAGTACCTATGTTTATGAATCTTTTAGTTTATAGTAAGACCCATGTGAGTTTGACAACATGATATTGGCAATGGAATGATAACAACCTTGGTACCAAACATAGCAGGAATTTGTCAATGTAATTCTAAAAAAAACTTTATATAATTTAATCTAAACAAAACTCAAAGTTCACTTTCTTTTGCAACTGAGTATATTATACATGGTGTTGTCTGCTGATCCCTATTGATCTATTGTGAGGTTTTACCATGTCCTCAATGGGACAGATAAGTTAAAAATAAAAAATGAACACATTTGCATATCTAAGTCAAATAATTTATTTTTTTAAATTTTTGATTTGTTTGTTTAAATGGTGTTTTACATCTTCTTTAGCACATTTTAGGCCATATATGACAGTCTATTTGACATGTTTGTATGGTAGAGGCAGACCACCCCATTATTCTTGTGTAGAACCAGTACTGTTTACCTACCGCCATCCGTAAAAATCAACACTTTTTCAGAAGCCGAGATCCCAGAGGGATTAGAACCCGCAACGGTAAGAAGTGAGGTTTAACCCCTCAACCACGGAGTCACAAATGTTTCAGTATAAACGTTGCACAGTTTTATGGACCATTTTTTGTATGGCAATCAGGTTTTAAAGGGACACACGACAATCTTGATTTTGAAAAACTTGTGGCGTCCCATTAGTTTTTCTACGCAACTTGCATTTGTCAATCATTAATATTAATTAGAAGAATAGTTTAAAGGGAGTATATCAGCATTTTCCTAGAAATATCTCAATTATAAAAACGTTCCAATTCATGATAAAACACTTATATCCATCAAAATATGATGTTCGAACCATAATTGTTAAGGTTTAAACTTCGAATACACAATATAGCTAGAAAAAGATCAGATAGGGAAAGTAGCATTCAAGGAGACAGTCAACCACAAAACACAGAAACAAACACGCAAACAGACAAGAAGGCAAAAGGAAAATAAATGCAAACGACATCACAAACACAAAAGGGTTGGCAATAGGTTACCGCCTTGGAACGGTCAGTGGCAAAGTAGGCCACTGGGGGTTTAACCGGTTCTAGGGTGCACCAAACCTCACACTTACCCTACTGTCATCCCATTAAAACAGGACAGTGTAAGTAAAGAAATCCCCGCCATGATCTTATCTCTAACCAACAAAGCAGCATCAATAGGCAATATAAGTGAAACACAAATATGCTCGTGTAAATATAATACAAAAAAACAATAGCCTAGAAAGCCACAATGAAGGTACTCAGTGACTTGTCAGAAGCCAGAGCAACAAGAGAATAAACAATTAAGGGCACGACAAGAAAGATCATAGACAAACATCAAACGCCACGTTGAATAAAACAGTATCATCGGTTATTCAGAAGTTAAAGTAATAACAACCTTCCTTTTGAATTGTTTATGTTAGGATTTTCTGTTGTCGAGGTCGACATTATCATGTCGAGGGTTGATAATATTCACTGGCACCCTCAAGAGGATCTGATATTTATTTTATTATACCGAACAAATACACCTAATATACTAATATTCTCGATAATGAAGAAAAAAATGTTGTTGTTGAAAAAATCGATTTTTAGAACTGAGCTTTTTAAAAAAAAATAGCGGGATGATATTTTGCGCTATGACGCATTGAAAAAGTTAAAAGTAACCGATACTGTATTAAAAAATAGGAATAATTGCAGAGAAAGCTCACAGATATTCCTTTGCTATACTTACGAGTGGCATTTTAAAAAGTTCACGAATTTAGGTCAGACTGGTTAATGAGTGTTTATAATAAGCAAGATTTCTAACAAATAACAGTTATTAAACTTTAAAAGCATTTGGAAACCATTATTTTTTATTTAAACAAAAACAAACTTAAATATTATTGATTGTTGCCATGGCAACACAATGTTTGGCTATATATTATTCCTTTCTTTAAGAAGGTTCACTTACTACATGTATATAATACAAATGTAGAATACAAAATATATCGGTAATTGAAAAGAATAATAATAAAAAAAGAAGATTTAGAGAAAATACACATTAAAAACCTGTTGCCATGGCAACACAATGTTTTGCTATCTGTTATTTCTGTCTTAAAGAAGGTTCACTTACCACGTATACATATTGCAAATGTAGCACGAAAATATATCAGTAATAGAAAAGAATAATAAAAAAGACAGATATTTATAGTCTCTATCATCCAGACACACTCAAGCTGACTGCGAGCGCTAGCGAGTGTCTGGACTCATTGTTCTTTTAGACTGTGTTACGGTCCTTTACGCTTCTCTGCAATAGGACCGTTAGGGGCTATTGTACCGACGACGTCGATTGGTTACTAACTCAAAAACGGTCTCTGTAAAAAGCGATATTTTGATTGGTTACGTTGTGAATGCTGGGAAATCCTGACAACCACAAACAAATATGGCGGGTTTACTAGCTGTGCAGCACTTCAAGCGTACACTACACATTATAAATGCAGAAAGACGCGTACCTGTACTCGGTTTAAAGCCGAAGCAGATTGATTGTATGAAGCTAGGTACAGATCAACAGGGTAACCGAAGGGATGTGTTGGCGATACTTCCCACTGGTTACGGGAAGTCGCTATTATTTGAGCTTGTCCCCACATACACTGCACTTTTAGCAGGGAAACAGAATTCGCGTATCACATTTATTTTATCTCCTTTGAATGCGATAATATCACAGCAGCTTGAAGTATTAGGACCACAGGCAAAGCTCTTACGATCTGGTAATTGCAATTAAGTTTGAGCTGTTACCAATTGAAACAGGTTGAAAAAGTTAAATGTTTAGTGTAAATGTCTTATATTCATAAATTACATAATTCAGTTACTTGTCAGTAGTTGTTCTAACTTTTTATTAGATCTATTTCTGTTAGCATATGTGGTTGTATGGTCAGGTGTTTATCCTCCAGGGCTAGAAATTAACATTTTTAGTTTACTAGACCACCGGTGGCTAGAAAGTAACATTTTTAGTTTAGTCAAGTGGTTGGGTAAAATCACTAGACCTGCTCAAAATTTACTAGCCCAATATAATATTCAACAGAAAATACTATTTTAATTCAATTTCGGTTTCTTTATGAGTTTTACCTATTTGCATGCATTTACTGACACTTTGGAAATATCAGGTTTTTAAAAGAGCTGTTAGGTTAGACAGTGCTGTCACTAAACAATCTATCGATTTATAATTTATTTCATATTTGAACAATTTTTGTTACTACCCCATCGGACTACCGTGACACAAACATTTGCTAGCCCGGTAGCATTTTTGCTAGCCTCGGGCTACAGGACTAGTGCTAATTTCGAGCCCTGTCCTCACAAGAAACAACAGTATCGAAAGGAAAAGAGAAAATCCTATTTGCTTAAAGTAGTAATAATTGCTTTTACATTTTTTTCAAAGCAATTAATATTATACTTTGCCAGATTATTTATTATACAACAATTCTGCTTGATGTCCTGCTGAGTAGAACATTTATGTAGACTGTCCAAAGTAATCGGACGTATTGTACAGTATCCCACAGTATCCCACACATATAGATCCACGTTTGTATATAATTTTAAATAAATATTAATATACCAGTATTTATGTATGTATGGTGTTTAATTTCACTTAAACAAATTGTCTTTGTAGCGGTGAGCTCACTCTGGTCATGTAATGTGTGAGAAAGTTTGTCATCATGTATGAATAGTTTGCCACTTTGGAATATCACACCATAGAAACGACTGGGTTACACCACCCAGTCAGACAGTCAAATATACTGACACCAACAATACCTAGCTAGCACTAAGCTTTGTCTGTATGCTGAACGTCAAGCTGCATGCCTAATAGTCTTGGGCATAATTTCAAAACACCATACTTGCAGGTCTTCCAAGACTATTTAACACTATATCATGAGATTTTAAATTTAAGATTTGAAGTGCACAATTTGATTTTCACACTTTTTTTAAAGCGTAAATTTAAATTATTTATGTAAGGAATACAAATGCATTGTTTGATAGTCATAGAAAATATTAAATTTGCATATTAATTTGATTAAAAGACTAATGTCTACTACAACTATTTTCTTTTATAAAAGTGCACTTTTCTACACAGATGTGTGCTTTATGCAAATATAGAGTTCATAATACTTATTATATCTGAACAGAATAGAATAGAATAGACTATTGTTCTTTAAAAATGTTGACCGATAGACGGCGCCAACCGTCAAAACTGACTGCGACGTGACGTCAATTTGATTGCAACATCAAAGTGCACGTTGAATTACGCGCAACATTAGTTCCAATGGGATGTGTGTACGTCCTTATTAAATATACAATACACTTCGTTTTATTGTAGTTTCTCTAAAAACATAATATAACCTTACAAAATGATGTTTAAAAATTAATTTTTAGCATTAATCGTGATCTGCTGACTATGTTTGGAGTAGTTTTATTGCACAACATTGCGCGTAACGTCACGTATTTTTTGACGCCGTCGTGACGTAGGGGGTGATTCCCACGGATTTCCATAACAAACTGAAGTTGACCAATCAGAGGCCGGTGATTTATTTTTGTCCACACCTCGTTTTGATGTCAAACATTTTAAACAAGCTTTACTCCAGACCATCGTTTGGACTTCTTTGAGAGAAGTCTCCCGAGAGGTCTGGATGATCGAGACTAAGATATTTAGAGAAAAAAAACACTATAAAAAGCCCTGTTGCCATGGTAACACAATGTGATGCTATCTATTATTTCTGTCTTAAAAACGGTACACTTACTACATTTGCATAATACAGATGTAGAATACAAAATAAATCAATAATTGAAAAGAATGCATATTTAGAGAAAGAAAATGTAAAAACCTGTTGCCATGGTTACGAGCAACATTAAAAAATGGTTACACGTTCAGTTCACACTAGGTAGCGAATGTTTATAAATAAATTATGTCAAAGGATAAGGATACTCCACTTATATTATCTGCAACGTTTAAAAAACAGAAAAAAATAGAAAAAAACAGTTTCTGGTTAAAATGAAGACCGAAACATAGAGTTACATCCCTTGCAGTTTGCGGAGATTGATCTAATATGGTAAAATTAGTTACTTTTTCTATTTATAATTTATAAGGTTACAGCTTTGGAATAAAAACATTATTCACATTTGCATTGGAATAAGGATATTTTGCATTTTGCTTCCTATAACCCCCTTTTTCAAGTATTTTTCTAAACAACATACACACTTGTGTTAACATCTTATTTTGTTTTTAAATGAGATAAGCCAACATTTCAATTTTTGTTTTTTGTTGAATTATGGATATTTTACAAATCATCTATGCATATTTCATCAAAATTTAAATAGGGGCCAACATGGGCCCTTATCATACCTAGTACTTTATTATGAAATTCCTGAATTCTCGATTTTAAATTACGAAAGGAAAACCTAGGTCTCGGAGGAAGTAAAGAGGGTTAGCATTATAAAAGTTAATACGTGTATCTATAATTTTAAGAATTGACTTTTTCCAAGTAGAAAGCGAGTTTGGGTCTGCTTGTTCTCTACGACACCATTATATACTAAAATATTCAATGGAGTGGGCGATCTGGGCACGACAGGCATTAAAATCAATAGTTGAAGGTAATCTATATTTAGGACCTTCCGAAAACAAATGCCGAATACGTTTATCAACAATAACAAAATTACCAGTGATGACATGACCTGCTGGAGCATAGCACAATTTTGATGTGTTACATTCACATTCCTTAGGAGTATTATGTACTATTGTACTATATCAAGGTCAGAAACTATTTTGTTGTAGTTGAAAATAATAGGTTTTTTATACTTATAATAACTTACAGGACTTTCAGAATTTTTGAAATATTTTGGGATAGAATCAACTTTATGAGTATCTAGAAAAATACTAGGCATGTCAATAAAATCAACACCTTTATTAATATATAGTAGTTTTAGAAAATGCTTATGTCGATCACAGACAAATAACTGCTCATTCCTCTGTTAAACTTTCTTTCCTTGACTTAGTAAAATAACAGTTAAAGTCAATATCATTATCCCCTTAACATAGCTTTGCCTAAACAGGTAGACATGTTGCAACCAGTTATTTTCAATTCGTCAGTCTCTAGAAATATAAAAAGATCGGACAGGGAAAGTAGCATTCAAGGAGAACAATCAACCACAAAACACAGAAACAAACACGCAAACAGACAAACAAGAAGGTACAAGTAATACTAAATGCAAACGACATCACAAACACAAAAGGGTTGACAATAAGGCTACCGCCTTGGAACGGTCAGTGGCAATGTAGGCCACTGGGGGATTAAACCGGTTCTAGGGTGCACCAAACCTCACACTTATCCTACTGTCATCCCATTAAAACAGGATAGTGTAAATAAAGAAATCCCCGCCATGATCTAATCTCTAACCAACAAGACAGCATCAATAGGAAATATAAGTAAAACACAAATATGCCTATGTTTTGATATCCATTAGGCAATGCATTTAAAATTATTTGCCCGCTTATGAACTCTTTAATGTGAACGTGCCGATAATAAGAACAATACTACTCCCAAGTCTTCAGTTAATTCAATATTTAAACTATTTGATCGATTTTACACCGATTTGAAAAAACCTACGACTCATCTTCTTAAAGAAACTAACCTGCCATATGACGAGAAAGTTACACTACAAAACCGTTTATCAAACTCTATCCAGGGGTAACGATCATATAATAATGTTCCGATTAAAAGTATAGTGTTTTTTTACGTTTTTTTAAAATACCCATGATTGAATATGCTGAAATGAATTATGAGTTCGTAACTCTTAGTTTGGATTCTCAAAATATGATAGTTTTATATATATATACATCATCATTAGTAGGTTTAGATACTGTGTGCATATTTTGTAAAATTTGGCTGTTGTTGGTCGGATACACCATGTCCATACGTATCCCGTTGATGTGGTGGAAGTAGCGACATTCTGTGGTGGTTTAACGCCTCAGTTGGGTGTAAATTTACACCGAAAGTAAGAAAATGATTATTTGCTTGTTCTAATTTATATATTCAAGAAGTGTGACATAGCGCAACATGTGACATGTGGTCCATACATTTTCGAAAACTTGTCTGAACGTTGTTTTGTTTAAACGTTTGTCGTTTTTTCAAACATTCGAGGAAAGTATCAGATTTTCTACCCTAACACAATAAAGAGCACAGAAAATTTCAAAAACTAACCGGTCAAATGCTTTACATCGCGATGTACATTATTCTTTGAAGTAAATGAAGCAATCTTTTTCAAGCTTGTTTGGCATCTTTACAATCCAAAATGACTTTGTAGATGTATTTTGGTCATCTTTTTTTGTAAAAGACTGAGGCGTTATTCCACCACAAAATGTCGTTATTCCGTAACGTATGGACATGTTGAGATAGGTCATTGATATCAGTTTTACAGATATTTCCAAAATAAAGCTGTTTGAGACATCTTAAAAAGAAGTTTCGGAATCCAGCGGTGAAAAAATAAAACATGATATTTCATATCTAAATAATTCAAAATGACATTTTTAATTTCATTCGGCAATTTATATACATACCTTTATAGGCAAAAGCGAAGAAAAGACAAACAATAAAACACTAGCCTTCTTCCAGATATTTACCTGTCATTTGTTGAATTAAATGGCGTGCCCATGTATTACCCGAGCCTGGATAACTCGCAAGAGCCGTGACCGGAAGTGATGTTTCTGACAACTTAATCGTGAGCGGTACACATTTTTCTAGTGTTTTTAAGAGCGAGTCATTTTGCAAACGTTTATTTTCATTTACCACACGACCATTATTGTTACTACTACCGGTATAACGGTTGAATATGCGATTAGTTCGAAATAAATATAGAGCCAAATAAAATCCAGTAAAAACCAATAGCACAACACATCCTCTCCGCATGACATACATTATAATACAAGAGCATATGTCTCTTTGCTACTGATCGTTTATTCTGTGTATTATATTGTACTTCTTTTAAAAGGCAACAGTAGTATAGATTATGGGGGTGTGAGTCCATTTTCCGCCATCTTCCCAAAAAGAAATGATACATTTGCCAACCATGGCTACAGTGCAAATTTGAAACTTGTTTAAGAAAACTCATCAGAACAACGTGGATATTTGCTATTAAAGACGTCAACAAGTTTTAAATTGCTCAAAATAAGCTGCTTGGGAAAAAAGTTTTCCGAAACTCCATAATAAATACTACTTACCAATCCGGTTTATCAGTTCAACACAGACAATATTTTGTCTATAATATAAGTTACATTAATTTATTCCCGATTCTATTTTTTTTTTTTTATAAATAACTAAAACATTTTGAAATCATTAAGCAAAGTCAGACGGAACCCGACAATAGCCTTCATCATAACTATAATACATATCATGTTCTACCATAGAATACTTCATTTTTCAATATTAATTCGAGAAATTTTCCCTATTTTCGTCCAGCTTTTTAAGATACTCATCCATTTCCAACAGTAATCGTCTTTGTTTATTAATGTTGCTGTTATTTGCATCTAGAAAATCCGCACAAATTACATCATATTATAATTGACCTTACTTACACACTAATGATATTTATTTTTTAACTTTTCTAGGTTTTTGCACACCTTTTCTTTACAATCTTGTTCCTTTGAATATAATATTTTTTTATTTATATCCATCGAATATAATATTTATTTATTTATATCTTAAACGCACTTTTATATTTAATAAATTTAACAACCTCCCTACGATTTGAATTACTAAAATCGCCACGTGTAACCTCAATTTCCATACTATGAGTGTAATTATTACAACAGCCGATTCTCCATTGTTATTACAATAGCCAACGCAACGTTAGTATTATAATGTTCGCCACATTATTATAATTTACATAAAATAAAAACCGGAAAGTTGAACATTATTATAATAATAATCACAAACAAATAAGAAATCTCGCGAGAAGTATTTATAACGAGAGCATCAATAATTGCAGTTCAATCCATAGTCCCCCACCGGCCCAGTCAAACATTTTCCAGACATTTACTATGACGGCGATCAATAATTAAGGTCGAGGTCACAATGACCTTATTTTGGCACGCGACACACCGCTTTCCAAAGATGTATTCACATACCAAGTTTGGTGTCTCTAAGTGTTAAAGTATAGCAACTACGGTCCGGACAAGCATTTTCAATAACAGAGGTCACAGATCAAGGTCACAATGACCTTATTTTGGTACGCGACACATCGCTATCCCAAAATGTATTCACATACCAAGTTTGGTATCTCTAAGTGTCATAGTATTGAAAATACGGCCCGGACAAGAATTTTCTACGACAGAGGCCACAGGTCAAGGTCATAATGACCTTATTTTGGTACGCGACACATCGCTATCCCAAGATGTTTTCACATACCAAGTTTGGTATCTCTAAGAGTTATAGTATTGAAAATCTGGTCCGGACATGAATTTTCTATGACAGAGGTCAAAGGTCAAGATCAAGGTCACATTGACCTTATTTTGGTACGCGACAAACCGCTATTCCAATATGTATCAACATCCCAAGTTTGGTATCTCTTAAGTCCACTAGGTTTATTTTTATATGACTTTATATACCCTGGTCCAAAACTTTTTTACCGTGTATAGATGAGAAAGAGGTTTAAGGGATGGGATTGGTACTAGGAGGTTTAACGGATGTGGGTGGATAGGAGGTTAATGGGATTGGGTGAGCAGGAGGTTTAACGGATGTGGGTGGATAGGAGGTTAATGGGATTGGGTGAGCAGGAGGTTTAACGGATGTGGGTGGATAGGAGGTTAATGGGATTGGGTTAGCAGGAGGTTTAACGGATGTGGGTGGATAGGAGGTTAATGGGATTGGTGAGCAGGAGGTTTAAGAGACGTAGGTGGGTAGGAAGTTTAAATAATGTGGATGGGAATGCGGCTTAAGAGAACGGTAAGCAGAATAAAATAGAGGGGGGTGGGTTGGACATTTAAGAGATGGAGCGGGCAAGAGGATTAACAGATGTGAGTAAAATATAAAAAAGTAAAACAGAAAGCAATTAATGGCAAAAAAAAATCATGTCCAAGTAGAATATGAGGTAGTTCATGATGATTGTATGGATACCAAAGAAAGCCAAGTCAATAAGCGAAAAGATTGCCGGTTGAAATAGATAAGTATCAACAAGAGCTGCATAAAAACAAGGAAGAGATTTTCAAACTAAAAATATAGTAAAGGTAAGGAAAATAAATTATTCCATGGTAGAATATAAAATGTACAGCGATGATGAAGGCTACCGGTTCCGCTGACTTTGCTGCTGATTTCAAAACTTTATTGTTATTAATTCTGTATAAAAATGAGACGAGGTAATTAAAAAATCTAGCCTTTTAGTACAGACAAACTTTATTTTTGCTGAAGCAATAAACCGGATTGGTAGTTAGTATAGATAATGGGGTATCGGCAAAGTTTTTCCAGAGCGGGGCAATCAACCAACTTATATAGTTGCAAGGGCGTCTGGTAGCAAGTATACCATCGCCATTTGGCGTTTGCTTATTTGTATTAAGGAAAGCTGGCGCCAACTTGATAATAGTTGTATACCCTTTGCGAGGTAAAAACTGTGTTGGTAGCCCCATTATCTGTACTACTTAGAGTTTTACAGAGGAAAATGCAAGCTTTATAGAGATTTACAATAGGATGACGATGTGGAGATGGACATCTGTTTTCTCAAAACACCAAATGCATGTATACTGCATACACCTTATAAAAAATGTGCGTATGCATTACATTGTGCCGAATGTTACCATCGATGTAATTTTATTTATAATGCAGATATGCACTTTTCTGCCTAATTAAAGGGGTGACCTATTATATTTTGCTTTATTGGACATTGACCAATAGAGCAAATCAATGCGGAATCCCTCGGCGTTTATTGTACGTAACGTTATCTGATGTCATGCACGTAACGTTGCCTGACGTCATAAAACAAACAAAAAACAACAACATGGCGGCGTCCTCGATAAGCGTAACATTCTGAGAAATAGGTAATAATAGTAATTCATACAAAAAATGTGGATAATCTACATTATAAATAGAATATTATGTCAGTGCATTTTACTATCAAGTTAATTAGGCTCGGCACGAAAACGAAAAATGGCTCGGTAGAGCCTCGCCATTTTTCGTTTTCTAAGCCTCGCCTAATAAACTTCATAGTAAAAGGCACTGACATAATATTCTCTATATATGTTTATGTTTCCTTTTGAATAATCAATCTGCTAAATCTTAAATATTAATTTAAATGGGGGTGTATACTGATATCGTATCTACATATAATTTAAACAAAGTGTACCTCTATCACAAAAAAGGAATTTATAAGAACTTTAAAGCATTATATGAATTAATATTAATTACAAAAATCAGCCGAGTCATCTAGTTTTCCAGACAGAGCTATTTCATGAACAATGATAAAAGAATATAGATCATGAGGCATGCTATAGTGCATCTGCACACTGAATATTCAACTGAAACACTCTATAAAGGTTTACTCGTATTCAGAATGACATACATAATTCTTCCGGAATGTCTGCTGTCCCTTTCACTTATCAGGGTGTAGTGGCGTAGTAGCGTTTCAAGTGTTGAAAAGTCAGCAGTAAGTTGAATTGAACGTTGGTTAACAGCTTATCAACACAATTATAATTATCTATTATTTAGATCCGCGCCAGAGAGAGGTGAAGGATACATAGGAAACCGAGAACCATTCCTCTTACTAACGAATATATTCCTATATCAAAGGATATAATCTTATACGTTACATACACGTCCGCAACCGAAGGACGAACTTTATTTTTTAAAGAAAGAATGAGCTTTGCATCTACTGTGATCACTGGTATAACACATCTTAATGGCCGAACCGCAGGAATTAATCTGAGGGACAATTTTCTTGAAGTATCCTGCATCCGCTGTATGAAAGTAATTGTGTTCAGTATGGCACTGAACTTAACGTATTTTATTGACATGTGTAAATCTTCATTTTAATTAATTTCACATCTGTCTGTTCAAAAATATAAATTTAAAGATTCATCAGAGCTCATTCATTGAGTGTCGTATATACTCCTTGTCATCGGTATTTTCATAGTAATAGATTTGTTGTACGCACACTGATTTTCCCGGACGATATAAGCTTAAGGCCATTTTTTACTTTTTCGCGTGTGTAGAGCGGGTTGTTGTGCCAAGACAGGAGCCTGGGGTGATTGCACGGGATGGATTGGTTGGGGTGGCAAAGGCTGGGATGATCTTGATCAAAGGGATGATCTTGAGTTGTTGGAAAAGGCGGAGCCAGCTTTACGTGAGTCACATCCACACGCACTTCGGATAGTCCATGCATACGTAATGTTTTAGAAAGCTTATAACTCCAGTTTTACTCAGATTGTTGTGATGATTTCAGCTTTGTATCAGTCATAATAATTTGGCCTTTCGATAAGTGTGAGTTTTATAACTATATTCTTTCGTTTGACTAAACATCATTTTCAAACATGATCCATATTTTAAAATGTTGAGGTCTTTCAACATGAGCAGCCTTCAGTCAAGAGCCTACTTTGCGAGAATGGCTGTATTAAAACAAAGCTTCCAACAACAATTTTAATCATATTATTTACTAGCAATCGGTTTATTTGTTGATTGTGTTAAATTGTATGCAAAACTGCGAATTACAGTTACATCGGTGCTAATTTCAGTTTAATAATACTCATTAGTTGTCCTTGAAATTAAGTTGTAGAAATGACATATTTATTTTTGCTTTAAAGACAGTAATTGGTTACTCGGAATAAGTTTTTAATTGAAGAAATATAAAACGATCGGACAGGGAAAGTAGCATTCAAGCAGGACAGTCAACCATAAAACAACACAGAAACAAACAGTCAAACAGACAAACGAAAGCAAAAGTAATCATAGATGCAAACGACATCACAAACACAAAAGGGTTGACAATAGGGCTATCGCCTTGGAACGGCCACTGGGGTTTAAACCGGTTCTAGGGTGCACCAAACCTCACACGTACCCTACTGTAATCCCATTAAAACAGGACAGTGTAAATAAAGAAATCCCCGCCATGATCTAATATCTAACCATCAAGGCTGTGTCAATATAAGTGATCAGGGTGATAAGCAGCTGTCACAGCAATACGTATGCAAGGATTTTGTTGATATATCTAGCTGCTTTGCCAAACTACACTTATCATTGGAGATCAGAATTGATTAAATTAGATGCAATAAAGCAAAACGTTTCAGCTATAGAAACCAAAGTCTTCAGTGTAGAAAGCTTTGTCGAGTACGCCAATGATGAATTTCATACAATTCATGAACAAAATAATTCCCGAGTTTGAAACCAAAATTGAAAAAGTCAGGCATGAACGGCTTAAGAAAGATTTGTGGGGTCGTAAATGAAATTTGTTGAACCGCGGCGTTTATGTGTCTGATTCCAAAGAGCAACCCACTGTAACCGACGGCAAAGTTAGGGCTTTCTTTGAGAGCACACTAATGGTCAGCAGTGGGTAGCTCTTTGTAATCAGACACATAAACGCCGCGGATCAAAACATTTCATTTCTATCAGAGTTATCTCCCATTTAGTTAAAACAGCATAATTCACATTAAAAAAATACAATTATGGTAAAGAGCTTGATTAAACTTTGTTCAATAACTGCTCTGGGTCTCAAGTTATAAAAAACGCAAATCCAATTGACAATAACCTTGCCATTATAAAGATATACCATTTGAGAAATTACCTCCCTTTACATTGAAATAAGAACGAAATTATAATTTCTGCATAGCCGGTAAATTTAAACAGTTTGATTGTTTTTTCGCAGATATCGTTTGAAAAAAATGCCCAGTATATAATCGATAATGATGTCAATTATATTGTTTAGGACCTCTGCCACGCATAGTCTAGAACATGAACTATGGGATATACTTGCTAAACTTATTTCTTACAGTATATGGTTGGTTTGCTATTCAGAATGTAGGGCATCATGTTCATGTCAGTTGTTCTATCATAATGATACCTAAAATATAAATAATAATATGCAGATTGTTTTACCATAAATATATAGTTAATACTACGTATGTGATTCATGTGTTTTAGCAAGGTTGGATTAATGCGACATGAGACTCAATACGTAGTATTAACTATATATTTATGGGTAAATCTAGCCGGATTTCGAACTTATCGGAGCTTTCATTGATATTAACAGTCTGGTAAAGTTTTTCATGAACAACTTACAGACAATTCGTATACGTGTCTTGCTAATAAATGAGAAACTGTTACCTTTTAAAATCATGTTCACGCAAAGTTGATAAGTCAAATGAATAAGAATAAGAAACATATGCTGTATTGATGGCTTACATATATATTGATACTCACCAGAAAATTATCTGCCCATACTTATCATAATTTATTTGAAATGGAACTTGATAGTTTGATATATCTTTTGTAATGGTGACGTATAACCCAGTGGGTATTGTTTGTACTTGCATGTATATTGTATATACACATGTCACGTTAATAAATGATTTACGTACTTAATTATAGTCCAAAATGAAAACTCTTAACACTCATGCTTACAGCTTAAATTACAAGTTATTAATAGATCATCCCAGGACGACATTTCCTGTGATGCCATGGGTGTGCTACACATATAAAAACACTTTACTGTGAGTGAATGTTCAAAGCAGTTTTTTTTGATAAAGCCTACAATATAACGCATTTAAAAAACATAAGTTTTGGCGAATCGACTGAGTATCGAGCAAGATATATGTGTTTCAAAAAATAGCAAATCGGTCGAATGCGACACAAATCATTGTACATTTTTTCAGTTTTAACCTGCCTGAACTGTCTTATAAAAGGACATTGAACATACCTATACTTGATTTAATGGATTAAAGGTTTCATAAAAAAAGAAAGATATAAAAATCGGACATGGAAAGTAGCATTCAACGACAGTCAAAAGTAATAAAAAATGCAAACGACATCACAAACACAAAAGGTTTGACAATAGGGCTTCCGCCTTGGAACGGTCAGTGGCCAAAAATGCCACTGGGGGTTTAAACCAGGTTCTAGGGTGCACAAAACCTCACACTTACTCTATTGTCATCCCAATTAAACGAAACAGTGTAAATAAAGATATCCCCGCCATGAAATATTCTCTAACCAACAAGGCAGCGTTAAAAGGCAATAGAAGTAAAACACCTAGAAGCTCGTGTAAATATGAACAAAACAATAGCCTAGAAAGCCTCAATGAAGGTACTCAATGACTCGGCAGAAGCCAGAGCAACAAGAGAATAAACCATTAAGGGCACGACAAGAAAGATCATAGACAAACATCAAACAAATACAAAAAACACAAAAGAAATATAAAAAGATAGGACAGGGAAGGTAGCATTCAAGGAGAACAGTCAACCACAAAACACAGAAACAAACAAGCAAATAGACAAACAAGAAGGCAAAAGTAATAAAAAATGCAAACGACATCACAAACACAAAGAGGGTTGACAATAGGGTTACCGCCTTGCAACGGTCAGTGGCAAAGTAGGCCACTGGGGGTTTAAACCGGTTCTAGGGTGCACCAAACCTCACACTTACCCAACTGTCATCTCATTAAAACAGGACAGTGTAAATAAAGAAATCCCCGCCATGATCTAACCTCTAACCAACAAGACAGCATCAATAGGCAATAGGGTGCACCTCACACTTACAAAAGATCATAGACAAACATCTAACGCCACCGTCCCAATGGGCTTTAGGTAGGCGTCATCATAGGGTCCACAGCTTGTCCGGTCATCGTACAATTAAAGAGGAAAGCATAGTGGCGAACTGTAAAAGGGTCCACCACCAAGCATGCAGTACGTTGCAAAATGATAGGGTCATAGTCCTTGTCGCAGAAGAGTCCTTAAATTACTTTTATATTTGGAAAGAAGACCAGGTAATACAAATTTTCAAAGGTTTTACAAAGTTTGTGGTAGCGATAACCCTGATTGAGTAGCGTTTTAGTTATACAAATATTACGAATATTAAAGTCCTCAAACAAAAAAGCACGCCTTGATTATTTCTTAATTTCAGACAAACTAATTACCGATATTAATGAGACTAATATTTTACCAGGATATAGAACAGATCATAGTCTGGTTATACTATCATTTGAATTCGGCAAATTTATTAAAGGTCGTTCTTCTTGGAAAATGAATAATTCTCTTTTAAAAGATAAAAATATGTACATGAAATTAAGGAAACTATTAAACAAACTAAACAACAATATTCAAAATACCCTGATAAAAGCTATGCTTCCGATAAGGATCTAATTTTAAATATAAATGACCAACTTTTTTTCGATGTGCTTTTAATGGAAATAAGGGGAAAATCTATATCATACAAACGTGAGCAAAACGTGAGCAAAACCTTATAGCAGACATAGATTCACTTGAAAAAGACATCAATACTAATCATAAATTACTTTAAAATAAAAGAAAAGAACTTTATGAAATTAGAGAAAAAAGTTTGGAGGGTATCAGAATAAGATCAATAACAAAATGGATTCAAAAGTGGGAAAAAATATCAAAATACATTTGTAATTTAGAAAATAAATATTTCACTTCAAAATGTATGTCAAGCTTAATGTCCAAAGGCAATACTGTTATTAAATCTCAACATGGTATAATAAACGAAACAATGACATTTTATAAAACCTGTATTCTCATCATTCTACCGAAACAGTAGATTTAAACGACCTCTTTCCAAATGTAAAATCCCGAAGTTGGACGATGAAACTAAACAAACACTTGAATCAAATATTACATATGAGGAGACGCTTTAAAGTTTGAAACAAATGCCCAGTGCCAAGAGCCCAGGAAATTATGGCTTTACAGCAGAATTCTATAAATTCTTCTGGTCAGATATTGTACACTTTGTTCTACGGTCAATTATAGCCGTAATCACATGTATCCCAATAGGTGACAAAGATAAATTATATCTTAAGAATTGGCCGATATCTCTTTTACAAATGTCTTATAAGTTAGCATCTGCATGTATAGCTAGAAGATTAAAGCTTGTTTAACAACCTTTAATACATAAAGATCAAATTGGTTTCTGAGCTGGGCGGTATATGGGTGCAAATACTAGATAAGTATATGATATTATGTTTTATGCTGAAAAATATAATTTATCTGGGCTACTCCTTCTGACTTTGAAAAAGCTTTTGACTCTGTCGCGTGGGATTTTATTTTCCAAGTACTGGACTTCTATAATTTTTGCCCTGTCTTTACATGATGGATAAAGGTATTTTACACCAATATAGAATCTTGTGTAATATTAAATGGGCACCTCTCAGACTGGTTCACTATACATCAAGGTTGTGGTCAGGGCGACCAATTGTCTCCCTATATATTCATTTTGTGTGCAGAACTATTGGCTGTCTTGATAAGGAATAATATAAATATTACCGGTTTTTAAACAGCTTCCAAAGAACACCTAATCTCATAATATGCAGATGACACTACATCAGTACTGGATGGTTCTGAAAAATCTCTAAGACACACACTTAAAACTTTACAATTTTATGCGTGAGTCTCCGGCCTTAATATAAATTTGCACAAAACTGAAGTCATTTGGATAGTTTGCAGAAAACGATGTAACGTTAGAATATGAACTGTGCTGGGAACATGACTCCTTCACTCTATGAGATATTACATTTTCTGTGGACCTAGACCAAATATGTACTATAAATTTTAAAAATAAAATTAGAGATAAATAATCTTTGATTAGCTGGTCAAAGAGGATCCTCTCACCAATTGGTAAAATTACAGTTATAAAGAGCCTAGCAATTCCAAAAATAACTCATTTAATTTCAGCATTACCAAATCCCACCAACAGGTAATAAATGAATTATAAACATTAATCTTTAACTGCTTGTGGAGTGGTAAAAAAGAAAAAGTTAAACGTCAGGTTATATATCAAGACAGAAATCTAGGCGGTTTAGGAATGATCGATACCGAATGCTTTTTAGTTCTTTGAAAATAACCTGGATAAGACGGCTTCTAAAAAGTGAAAATAATTGCTTGAACATTGTCCAAGAAATGTACCCATGGATAAAGCAGTTCACTTGCTTTTGCATAAATTATATAGATAAACATTTAAAACAATTGGATAATCCTTTCACGAAAGATGTCTTTGAAAGTTATAAATAATATCTGCGTAACATTCCACCAAACATATGGTATCATTTTCATGGTGTTCCTTTATAGTACAATGAAAATATAAAGGTCGGAGGATCAACAATACTTTTAAACAACTGGTTCTCGAAAGGAGTTATTTCCATCAATGATTGACGATTACGGCAATTTATTACTTTTTCAGGTCTTTAAAGAAACTTATGGAATAAAATCCAATTTTTTAGAATATGAATGTGTTTTAGCATCAGTTAAAAGGTAAAAGGTTACTACACTCACATAAATTCCTACAGTCTATAAGCAAGGGTAAAAACACTATAATCCCATTTTATCTATCGAATATTTTAAAAGACATTAAAGGAAGCACATCAATCTATGATGCAGTGATAAAAATATAATCCCATCGGCGGTAACAAAGTTGAACGAAGAACTTAATAGTAGACACCTGAATTGGTACAAAATATTTGCTTCAACATTTAAAATAAAAGATAATTAACATTACACTTATATTGGGACTTGCACTAAAATATGGTAAACACGGAATAGTAAAACATACATTTATGTCGCGATAATAAACATTACACCCATGTTGGAATAATAAACATTATAACCATCTTAGGATAACAAACACTTAACTCCACCTTGGGATAATAAACATTACACCCATTTTGTAATAATAAAAATTACAACATGTTAGGATAATAAACACTAAACTCCACCCTGAGATAATAAACATTACACCCATGCTGAAATAATAAACATTACAGCCATGTTAGGATAATAAACAATAAACTCCACCCTGGGATAATACACATTAAATCCACGTTTTGATAATAAACATTACACCCATGTTGGTACCTACGATAGAGATAACGAACGTAACATCCATGTTGGGATAATACCCTTATTTGAACAAATAAGAGTAGAAACTAAGCTTTGCACCCATTTTGGTACCTGGAATAGTTGATAATAAGCATTACACTCATACTGGGATAATAAACGTTACACCCATGTTGGGTAAATAAATTATTCAACACGTAATAATACACTGATTGATTGATATCTTAATATTTTGAACGCAACACCTATACTGTAAGTGATAAGGTATTGATGTCGAAAGATGAACCTAGTGGTTGGGGCTAACTCAGGAAATAATCAATGTCGGTGACTGCATTTGCATAAGTTTAATGCAACTTTTAAAATATGTTAAATATATATACAATTATCAAGAAAAACAAGCGTATACACAGATGAAATATGAAAAAGACTGTTCTATAATAAGTTCGAAGTATTATCACAAATACTGAATGCCTGCTGACTATATATGACACGAAAAAGTGTTGTTAAAGTTATAACAATGTTGATGTGCACAAGAATTATGGTCTAGCGCGATGAATGTGATGCGCGAGAGCTCATGAATATGATGATGCACGAATCCAATGGGTGATTGTCATCAATGCCTTCTATGCGATATATATGGTAATTAACCTCCACCGAGGTTGTGACTGAAGTTCCTCCGATGAGGACTGATAACGGGCCCACCTCGTGTCCCGGAGTTGTTGATACTATAAACTGGCCATGTTGCACAGGTACGGGGACCGTCTCCACCACTCGTAACGTTATGCGTGGAAGGCTTAGCTCCACTGCGGAAGGCTTATCTCCACACCGGACGGGTTATCTCCACTCCGGAAGTGTTATCTCCACCGGAGGGGTTAGGCTGTAATAATACATACGTTTTAGATATCGGTTCATAAATACACCAATCTTATATAACTATCATTACACCAACACATCATTATCTAATAAATATATGCAAGCCCCTCTCTAATTATGATGAGTAGCAATGGATGTATATTCTACAACGCCATATATACGCGTCGAACGTTTATACTAGTCAATCATCTCACTGTTAACTACTGCACCTAACATACAGCGTTATCAATTCAGTCGTGTATTACAATCACTGAGTTATACGTCAACGTTAACTAATGCACCTATTATACAATGTTATCAAATTAATATTGTGTTAGAATTAATGATTAATGACAATAATTACATCTAATAAAGTTAACTTCAAAATCATACGCTAGTCTCAAGTTAATGTTTGAGAAACATAAAAGCTAACCGGATGTCGCAACATCGCCAACCAAGATGGCGCCGCCCACTGAATACAAATGTACGATAAAAGTTCATAAAATAAATACTGACCACATATTGCCTGTGAAGTTCGCCCTGTCCAACTTCTGCTCCAATCAAATCAAATTTCAATCAATCCCAGCCACGACTGGACAATAATGCACTTTATAGCAAACGTTCCGCCCACGTTCTCTCCGTGACACACGTGGCAACATGCGCAGTATTAACATCTACACGAAAGGACACTTAAACAACTTTTCCCTTTAAAGAAATAGACCAATACTTTTACATGCATTAGCACTAAACTAAACTTATTAAAAGGCCCTTCCGGACGCCCTCTAGCGGCCACAACATTGCGCGCTTTTCCGTGTTACCTGAATATATCAAGGACATTGTGAATTGGTTTCAACTGAACAGTGGATTAGCGTGTGACTGACAGGTGCTTACAAGAGCTGTTTACGACCAATACGCTCTATTTCTGATTATTTTGTGGCAACATCTCCCCACTTAGAGAAAGTGCTACACTTTTTAAAACAGAATGGTAATTAATATTTACATGTTAATAAACTATTAATTTGTCCCAGCAATATACATGGTTGCTTAATAAGCAACATTAACATTTCAACAATATTCTACAATTGTGTACTACACTGTCGTAACATAACACTGCTATTGTACAATACACTGCAATACACTATTATATTATTGTATTCTTCTATTGTATTAGACCTGTTATTATGAGTGACGACTTAAATAGGGTGCCCCAATATTATCCTTTCCTCGGATCGCTTTAATTGTCATCCGGTAAGGCTGCAGAGTCATTGCCCACCTCATTAACCTACTTTCAGCTACTTTTGCTTGGTTCATATAAGCTAACGGTTGGTGGTCAGTCTCCAAGACAAATTCCTTGTCAAAAACATATCGGTGGAATTACCGAAACCCTAAACTACTTCAAGACACTCCTGGTAATGAGGTTTTATTGGACTTTATACATCTATAGTCAGCATTAACGTTTGTGACGTCATTTTGACGTGACGTCCGGAGAGCGGCGTTCTAACTTCGTTGCCAATGACGTCGCCATTGTTTATTATGCACGCTTCAACAAAGAAATACTCATATTTCTACACATAATCAGTGTTGACTATGTATCGAAGTTTACCATCGTTTCAGTATTATCTGATCACGAATTGCTGGTAGCAGAGCGAGGTTACAGTGATCGGTAAGTAAAGAAAAATAGTATCGAAAGGTGAACATTATCGACAAAATGGCGACAATCGAAGATCTGAAAAATACCAGAGATCGAAGCGAAGTCGCTGGCAAAACAACAATCGGAAATGCCTTTCTTTCACAAGAGGCACAGCTGAAAAGGGAAAAGGCCAAAGCGAAATCGAATTTCACGCGCTCTAGACATCGACTTCTGCTCTTAGTAGAAGAAGAGGAATTGCTGAGCCGACGAGCAGTCCGCGAAGCATGTCAGAAGATGGATGTCAACTTAGAAATCGCTATGGATGTGGTAATAAAATTATCGGAATTGTATGAACAATACAAACAGTCGGACATTAGTAGAAAAGTAATTTCGGAATTGGAAAAGATGGAATGTGAATTCTCTGCATCCCATGACGCAACGCGGGAATATTTAAACTCCAGGAGGGACGAACAATCGAGTATAGCGTCGGAAACAATACATATTGATTTATTGCATGAATTAAACATTAATGAAGAGAAACAAATTACTGCTGAAAGTCAGATACGGAAAGAGCAAATGTTTTTGGAACGTCAACAAACACAAGCAACACTTACGGAGGTAAGACTTTCTGAATTACGTTCTAATCGTAATCCAATTATGATATCTGCATCTAATTCGCAAAGCCCCGCTTCAGTTAGGCAACAATATGGTTTCAATGATAGGTTTCCTGAAAAAAGTAATTTTGTTGAAACAACGAACGCTAGAGGCAGACATTGGGCAGACGATGGATGGGGTGTTAGATCTGAAAGTCAAAACTTGCCAGTAGATAATGGAAACCTGTTTAACCAGCAATATATCAACCCCAAAGCTCAACCATTATAAAATTCGTCGCCGTCTATAGGTCGAGACCTATGGAAACAACTTAAACGGGTAGAGATACCAGTATTTCGGGAGACAAACGAGATTATCAGAGCTGAAAAGCCGCATTCCTTGCATGCATCGACAATGCTCCCGCTACAGCAGAATACAAATTATTGCAATTGAGGCAGTATCTTTCAGGAGAAGCACTAAAGGTAATAGAGAACCTTGGTAACTCGGCTACAGCGTATGAAGCTGCAAAAGAACGCTTAGAAAGAAAGTATGGGGGTAAACGCCGTCAGATCGCTATTTATCTTGAAGAATTGGGAAACTTAAAACAAATTCGTCCAGGAAACGCAAAAGATATCGAGCAAGTTTCTGATTTATTGGACATTGCCATAAGCAACCTCAAAGAAGCTGGTAAGTATCATGAATTAGAAGATGGTTCCCTGTATACAAAACTATTACATATCATATTGCCATCGTCATTTGCTCTGATATAATATCGATTAAAACGATATAACAGTCGTGAATAGAAGCCATTATGTGTATATTTGTTCCATGGTGTTCAATGACACGGATTAAAGACAGCTGCCTGTCTGGTATGGTGGCTGATTTCTGCCATTTCGTCTTTACGTTATTTCGCCGCAAAAAGACGACAGAACGAAAAGACGACAGGACGAAAAGACGAAAAATGCAGCGTGAAATACGACAGAACGAAAAGACGAAAGAACGACAGAACGAAAATACGACATTTCAAGGGCGAAAAGACGCCACGCGAAGAAAAGACGAAAAGACGACACTTCAGTCGCGAAAAGTGTCGTCTTTGTGATATTTCGTTTGGCCTTCTATCATTTTTTCGCGCTGCATTTGTCGTCCTGTTGTTTTTTCGTTCTGTCGTCCTTTCGCTCTGTCGTCTTTTCACGCTGCATTTGTCGTCTATTCGTCCTGTTGTTTTTCGTTCTGTCTTCTTTCTGCGGCGGTTACTAGTTCTTTTAAATCGTTTATATAAACGTAAAATGGTCGTCATAATTATATTGATCACTATAGTCTTGCATAAGGCAGTAAACATGTAATTATGTCAAATAAAAGCATTGAATTGAACTAAGTCTGCAAATCATAAAGTACTTGTCTTTCACATCTTACAATTATAATGAATAATAAAGTCATACGTATACCTATGACTTTATCTTAATCAGTTGTTTTTGACATGTCTTAATGAGGCAAAATACAACATTTTTAACTAAATCAAGGGCTGTAATTCCAGCGTTACGATTTGGCTGTTTTTCAAACTTATCTGAGCTTACATTAATATTAACAATCTATGTAAGTTTATATATGTAAATTGGGGGTTCTGGCTCAAAGCTCTCGCTTTTGCTCGAGTTTGATCCAGAGACTCCCAATTTACATATATATATAAACTCCTACCACAAGGTGCTGAAATAAGCTAGGTTAGAGTTATATTCTGAGATTTTTTAATAGTTATCAAAATTACACCCAGAATCAGACTAAAAATAGTCTGATTTTGTGTTTTTTGTAATCTTTATAATTATAAAATGTTTCTTTAATACAAAACAAATTGGTTGATTTGTTACTAAATTTACACCCAAATCAACGATTTTCCGACCTTGAATACAAAGGTGGTGGATCATACTCAAACACACTAAAACAATAAATTACACTTTTTTAGACTTTTTTGTAAGGTTGCCATTGCTTCCTTTCTTCCCTGCTCCACTAGTTCTTTTTTTTGAGCTTCACTAATTTCAAGTTTCTTTTGTTTTATGTCCTGTTTTAAATTATAGTATCTCTCTAGTTCATCCAGAACCATCATGAACTCTTGTTCTGATATCTGTGCATCACTCAACGCTTTTGATATTAACTGCTTTATACTATTCAACTTAGACTCTGCCAAAGTTTTTATTTCATGATGGAATTAAGCTTACGTCTAACAAATTTGACACAAACACCTATTGTCCCACAAACAATGGCAGCAATTTCCAAAGGGAGCATAACAGGCACTGCCAAACCAACTCCAGCCATAATAACACCTGCAGATATTAAGGTAGTGTCAATTCCATCTGTGATATAAATACCACGTTTATATTTTTTATAAAGAGACTGACGTATATCTCGTTCTGTAATTAACTTTCATTCAATCTCTGAAATCTTTTGTAATCTATAATTTTGCCCGTCTTCCACTGGCAACTCAGGATATAAACTTGGTGCTGTCGGTTGCTTCATTTTTTTTAATAATAAAAAAAATAAATCAATTCAATTAATAACGACGCCACCGTATTTATAGCGGTAGCGTTGGCAATCTTGCATACAAAGCTAATGACAGAACCAGCACTAATATCCAAAGGTATATCAAAGTTATCGTGTTTGCTTGGGATGATGTGAAGCTTTATACCATATTTTGGCTTTTCAACATCATTAACATAAACTACTACAGACACGTCACCAACTAATCGTTCACTTGCTAAACCTATTCCCATAATCCGTCCACGGCGTGTCATTACATACCCCACATCTGTTTCTGCTCCACCATTACCAAATGAGAGTACTCTATTCAATACAAGTGGACCCTTAGCCTCCGCAAATATTGTTATAATCCCATATTGAAGATTATCAACTTTATCTGTTATTTGTTTGATTTGGTTAACAATAGGCAGAACTCGCCTATGTAAATCTCGAACATTATTTTTCAAAGTTTCCAAATCTTTTTTTCCCACAGGTTTTGTTGCCCCAAATATACTCATTGTTTTTATAAAAAAAAATATAATTTTAAATACATTCTAAAACGCAACTCATAGGCAAGTCGTGATTATCTATCTTGTTGCCATGCTCATCTCTGACTTCTATTTTCAATTCAGTAATTGCACCATTTGAAAGGCAGTGATATTCAGGATAAAAACGTGTATATACAATATCCCCAAACTGCTTATTTACCACAGGTATAACCCTATAATAGTGCTTGGCGCACCATTGAAATAAGTACTACTCGTATTAACTTGTTCCAGATGAACATATAGCTGTTTATAAGGAGCTAAATCAATTGATTGTTTTCCAATAAGAACACCTTCCACCACCCACCCCTTTCATCGAATCCCAGCATTTTTGAAAGACCGCTTGAT
Source organism: Cyrtodaria siliqua (assembly GCA_037043455.1). Lineage (NCBI taxonomy): Eukaryota > Metazoa > Mollusca > Bivalvia > Adapedonta > Hiatellidae > Cyrtodaria > Cyrtodaria siliqua. The sequence continues at coordinate 55,039 of JAWPHD010004045.1, forward strand.
AATCGTATCTCTGTTGACGTTTTTAAAGATGCTATACCATTTTGCGCATTAACGGTTAGGGTAATAAACAGCGCTTCCAATATATCTGCCAACTGTTGAAAAGCATAGAGTCCATCTGGTATACGATATGTTTGGTTTGCTACTTTTTTTTATGGCTCTATGAATAATATTATACCAACCGATAGTGTATGTAAAACTTTTTAATCCAACGCGCTTAGTTCCATCTCTATTATCGATATACTGTTGTAAGTTAATAGAGTTGTCTATGTTTTAAATTGTATGAAATATGTTTTTTTAATATATATAAAAAATACAAATAGAAATGATTTCTAAAGAATTCAAATATAACCCAGATGCTCAATATTCAAGTACTTTCAGCAAAAAAGTGATAGATATAATAAATCAAAACATAGTCATTACATCAAACGGTAAAGACTTTAAAGCATCATTTCCCAATGTCTTTGAAAAATACAAACTCCCATACGTCAAATCAGATGCTATGGTCCAACGCTGGGAAACAGACTGGATGTTATTTTGGCAGAATCAGTTGAATTTTGCTATTTGGTGTGCGACAACTGGATGTGGCATTGATTTCAACAATCATCTGAAAGCTGATGCCCTGGTTGGTTCGTTATTTCGATTTTATGTCTATTACCAAGTCAGAAGAATATTATTTGAGATGAGTGTAGCAACGCCGCAAGACTCAAATTGGAATGCGTTTAATAACACATATAACCGAAACGCATACGAGAGAATGTGCAAGAACTTTAACGTTGAGTTAAATTCGGACTGGAGACAGAAACAAAGCTATAATGATGGTCTAGGAACAATTTATAATTACAGACAAATATTGGTTATCATCCTTTGATAAATTCTGTATACGACAACAAAACGATGAGTTTCACAGTCTATGAGAGCGATACAACATACCACATTGACTACATAGCACAAGGATCTGAGGCTGACAATAGTTGGTCTACTTTTATACTAGATAGTTCATCTGGTTTTACAAGAGCTGGAGTAGAAAGAATCAATTACAGCATAAGAACATACTGCTGGGCAATTCTTGGCTCACAATCACAAACAAGAACAGATATACTTGGAACTGGAACGGCATTTGATGCTCAAAAACAATTTCTGGCAAATGTAGAGGACGCAATAAACAGCCCCATTGACTTGCCCAGTCAAATTTCAAGATATGAAACCACCCTAAAATATGCAAGAAGTAAAGTAAATTTTGTCTATGGAAATGGATTGTACATGCCTCCGAGTGACATGGAGTTGAGAATCGGAACAATACAAGACTACAATAATGAACTTGTAATAGCAACCGATGCTCAAGCATTAGGATTGAATAACGATGTAAATGCGAAACCAGTACCACCGAAAGTTATTCAAACGTTTCAAGGCACCACAACAAAGAAATATCCGGAACATCCTGACTTTGATAAATCATTGATACATAAAACTGTGGAGCATCCAGAGATGAAAAAAATAGCGACTGAACATGAAGATAACAAAACAACTATAATTGTTGGTACTATAGTAATAGGTCTTGCTGCATTACTTATTTACGAGATTTACTGAACCACTCTTTAGCTGCCACATACAACAACCCGGAAACAAACACAAGTAAAGCCCATAGATTATTACCAAGCCAATTAAAAACATTACCTGTTGCAGATAAAAGCCATGACACTATCGCACCAATAACTCCTGGAAGTGCTGCAGCAGCTTTACCAGCTAAATTAGCGAGAAGTTTACCAAGATTACTTAGGTTTTTTTTATCCAGTCTTTGATGCCACTTCCATCTTTTGGAGGTGTTGTTCCTCCGCCTGTTGCACGAATAATGGTCTGAACAATAACACCAATACTCATACCAAAGGCAGTCAAAATACTAACAATAGTAATACCTTGCTCCCTAAACAAGGTTTTGATCCTCTCACCAAGAGTTGTATCCTCGTTTAACATTTTGTTTATTGTCTCTTTTATTCTGCTTACTTGGTTACGAAAAGCTTTTCTGTTTTCATTGATAGCATCCATCCTTGCACCTTTTTCAACTTCAAGGTCTTTGATGCGATCGCTAATTCTATTAATCTAGAATTCATCATTATCAGTCTTAGCTTGTTCTAACTTTTATTTTTCTCTTGTTATGTCTTTATCAAGTTGTGTGAGTTTTGCCAAGTTATTGGTGAGTTCTTCCTTGACAGTTGTCATCGCTTTTACTATTCCATCCATTTCACGCTTGTCTATATTTGTTTGTGTTTCAACATCAGGACGCTCATCCACATCCCAGTCATAAATTAATGTCTCTATGTTATCCATTGATGTCTCTATGTTATCCATAACATGTGATAAATCTTGTAATGGAATATCATCCATATTATCTGGTAAATCGTTTCTTGTGCTCTCCAATGCTTGTCGAGCTTTTTGTGATAATTTTGTTTTACTGTCATACTCCGGCAAATTCAAAAATTGTCTTACCGCCCTTGTTCCCCTAGAGCCAATAACCTTGTTATATTCATTTACCAAAGAACCAAGGGAAAGAAATGTTGCACTACCTTGCTTGGCAGTTATTCTTATTTCTTTATCACCAACAACCCAGTATAATGTTTTGCCATTATCTGATACTTTAAACTGGTCATAATCCATTTTGTCCGGTGCCATCTTATATCGTTTTTCTATTTCACCATAAAAGGATTTTACAAGATTATTCTTGTGTGTTTCAAGTGTGGCTTCTCTCAGCGCTCCACTAAGTTCAACAATATGATCGCTTTGATTAAGAAAACTTCTTTGAACAGGCTCATCAGGCACCATTGGTAAATCGTCATCATCATAATATTCATCATAATCATCTGGATCGTACGCAGGATTGTCATATTCAACTCCACCCGCAGCCATTGTTTATTTTGTTTAATTTTAAAAAATATATTCAAAAAATAAAAACAATGTCAGCTTACGGAAACAAACTCAGCCCTTATAGAAAACTAAGAAAACCTCTTGCTGTCCAGGGCATCCGCACAAGTGTAGTAATAACTAATAATCCGTCAACAATAGACCAAAACCAGCAACTGCATGTGGGATTTCCCAATCTAAGTACTAATGATGTGACAGTTCCACGTACTGCTCGTCTTGCCTTTGAAATATAACTTAAAAGCAGAACAGACGCCAAAGCTACTATATACCAGAATCTGGGAAGATCAATTGTGAAAAACACAACAATAAAAAAAAATGGCAATGAAGTCATGACAATACACGACAGTGATACATATCACAGTTATGTAGATTTATGGAAAAGCCCTACCGAACGAGTAAACATACCTTACCAAGGTGTTGGTAAAGCAAACATGCTAAAACATAGAGTTGGTGCGGGAGATGCTTCCTCAGACGTTGAGGATGAAGCTGTAGCAGCAGCTCATGGGCAATAGATTTTGTATTCCACTAGGCTTTGAAATGTTAGAAAGTCATATGCCATTTTATCAAGCGGGGTTTGGTGATAGGTTAGAATATGAAATAACGTTTAACGATTATAACAAAGTTATCAAAAGCAGTGATGCTGATGCATATTATGTAATAAAAAATATCTGCTTGGAATTTGATAAGGTTAGTGATGTTGAATTAGCCAGACAAATAAGACAGCAAATCAATGGTAAGGTAGTATTTATGTATGACCGTGTGTTGCGATATAACAAAAATCATAAAAAATAAATCTGATATCCCAAACATTAGTGTACCAACACGGAGCATGAAAGGTATTCTAATGCTGTTTGAAGACCCAGACAGAACAGACACGGAATCTTATTACAACCCAAAGATTGAACATGTTCAAATAACAATAGAAGGCGTACCAAATCAGTTGTATAGTCAGGGCATGAGGACATATCAACATTGGGATGAAATCAACAAATATTTTGCCTTAACATCAAAAAGAAACAAAGAGACAGAAATAGTGGCGAGGGACTTATGCTTTACCAATGTTTCTCTTGAGACCTATCTAACAAAAGCATATGCTTTGTGGCTTGACTTTAGAACATGTGATGACAATTTATTACACGGCAGCGGAAGAACAATAGCAAACGGAAGTGACGGCATAACGATACTAATAAATAAAAAAGCAGAAGCAGATCAACCTTTAAATTTTATATTTGTCGCATGGTCACAAACAATTCTCTTTGTTCAGACACAGGTGTAAATCGTTTAATTGAAAATAAGACCTGTCAGAATAACTGTGAGAATAACAGTGAGAATAACAGTTAGAATAACTGAAATAGAGCTGAAATGGACATGCTACAAAACAAATAGAGTATGGTTTCATCTCGTTGGTTAATTTAAACACCTCGATGGGCTACGCCCATCTCGATGTTTAAATGAACCAACTCAATGAAACCATACTCTATCTATTACAAATATAATACAAGATGCGAAAATCAATTTTGAAGATGGAAGATACAAAGAAGTACGATACTAAATATCCTAAATATCCACACAGTGCCATTATCTGTGGTCAGACAGGCTGCGGTAAAACAGAATTAGTTCTTGACATACTTGAACAAGAGTATGTTGGAGTTTTTAAACATATAATTATTTTGTGTCCAACCATAGAGTGGAACGAGGCTTATAAAAATAGACCCTGGATAGGTGATGTAAGACACCCGAGAGATAAAAAAATAACAATTGTCAATCCTGTTAGCAACCGTAAAGAAATTTTACAAGAACTGTTGCGTTTGTTTTTTCAAACAATATGCTGGCAAGCCCACACTATACATCATTAATGATTGCTCAGCCACAAAAGAATTAACAAAGAAAAAAGATATGTTATCAGAGTTGGCATTCTCTGGTCGTCACGCCAAACAATCAGTGTGGGTAATTTCACAGAGATATAATTCTGTATTGAAAGATTTGAGGGAGCAAGCAAAATGGCTGTGTATGTTTTACACCTAGGACAGAGATAGTTATGAAAATTGTTTGAGAGAGAATGAAGTTATTCCGACGCTGGAGGAGAGAACTAGAATAAGAAAAGCTCTAGCAAAAACTAAATTTTGAGGACTGACCAACCAACTGGCTATTGGGTTGACTAATTTCTTACGTATTGCTTACAGCAATGCTTCTTTTTCTAACAGCATTGCTTTGTTGCCAATAGTAATACTAACAGCAAAGTAGCAATGTTAATAGCAATACTGACATGAAAATATAATGAAAATATCGGGGAATATAGTAATGCTTATAGCATTGCTCATACCAAACTAGTAATGTTAATAGCAATGCTTGCAGCAAATTAATAATGTAAATAAAAAAAATAGCAATGTTAACAACAATGCTATTAACAATACTAACATTAACTAGTTGCGTGGTAAATATCGCAGCTGGTTGTTTTGTGTTTTATATTTATTTCAAGATAAAAAATAAAATTACTAATATAAAAATGAATGCGGAAGAACTATTAAAAGATATATCGGAAGGTTTTACGGAACACACAGATGAATCAAAGTAACAAGAAACAAAAAAAGAAAGATTATCAGCCATAGTGGCTGGCGGTGGTAGTCGTCAATATCTGGGTAAAGACATACAACTCACGAATATAGATAGGATGCCCCCGGATGACATTAACAAACTTTACTGCAGATATGAAGCACGGCTTGGGGTAAGCATGACCAAGACTTTAGGCAATTCTTTTATTAACTTGTATGTGATGGGAGTATCAAAATATTTTAATGTGACCAATCCACCAAAACTGATAGAAGATTTGGAGGAAGACCCATTTATTAATCATGCTTTGACAAGTGCTTGTTGTGAGTTGTATTACAGGTATGGAATGTGCTTAGCACCATTTACAGCAATACTGACAACTGCTAGACATATTGATTTTAATAAAAATAAAAATACAGATACTATAAATGATGGAGAACCAAGAGAGTGAAGTTGATATACCTGTTGATATACCTGTTGAGGTTGATACACAACCTGTTAAACAACAAAAAGTAAAAAATCCAAAAGGAATAGAGGCTGGGAAAAAGGGAGCAGCGGCAAGGAAGGCAAAACGTTTGCTTCAGGATGCAAAGCAAGATGCAAAGCATGTAAATCAAGATGAAATAACAAAAATAACAATAGGTGAAGAGGAACCAGAGAAAATCAAAATAAACGTATACAAAAATTATATTCCACCGTGTCTGGTTTTATTAGGCATTACTGGGTTGGGTTTGTATATCTTTAACAATAAATCTGTTGCTACACATGTTGCTACGCATGTTGCTACACAACCTGTTGCTGCGCAAGTTGCCACGCACCAAAATACCCGTTTGATTATTAATAATGAATTAAAAAAATAATCATATAAAAAAAATGGCAACAAGTATTGACGGAAAACAAATTGTAAATATGTTGTATCACGCTGGAGTGGAACCACTTCTAACTATTGGATATTCTGAGATTGGCAGAAAACTATTAAGAAAACCAGCTCCTAAAGTGGATTTTAATATGGTAGATTTTGGGATGCTGTCCGTGGATATTATGTTAGCAATGGCTACGAGAGATTAAACAAGGTATTATTCCTGCGGATATTATGAAATAATTTAAAAAAAAATATAAAAAAAAAATGGCAAGCGCAGTAGCAATGATGATAGGTGGCACATTAACAAACGCATTGGCGTTTAGCGGTTCAAATTATTTCTTTTCAAAAATGGGAAGTCATTTAGATGAGGAAAGACAAAGGTATGACAAAGCCGTAGAACAATTGGAAGCAGCACAAGCGGCGTGGAATAAAAAAAGAACAGAGAGATTAGATTTTATTAATAAGCAACTGCAAAAGGAGCATCATGCAGAGCAGACTTTTGATGATGTGGACCAGGCTATGAAGCAGTATTATTACATAACTGGTAAACAGTTGCTTTTGGAACCGGAGCCTAAGTTGAGTGATTTTTATACACCATCCCCGGATCAACAGAATAGAGAAATTATGTTTATTGTGGTGGGCATGGCTGCAACTGGATTTGTGGCGTATAAATTGATTTCATAAAACAAATTAAGAAACTATAATTACTTTGGAATGACAAAGTCATATGCATGATACCTATTGTTTTTGTTGTTCATACATGGTTTCAATCCAAGTGGACGAATATAATATGGTGGTTCAGCACTTGTCTTCTCTATTTTATTTTTGAGATGATCAGGCGCCCATACTTCACCGTTGTCTAATAATGTCAATACCATGGATGAACCATATTGAGTATCCCTTATTTTTGTTTCTGCAATAGTGTATATTTTATTATTTTCCAAGTCTGTCCATTTCTTTGTGCTATATTGATTTTGCTCTTCGAGCAGTTCATCAAATCGTGCAGTTGTGATTTCCATTTTTTTCTTTATAGTTATATAAATTTTAATCTTTAGTAAAATAAAAAAATGGAAAAGATTTATTACAGCCCAAAAGGATTTTGGAGAGGTTACTCAGCAGTTAAAAAATTGGCAAAAGAGGCTGGTGTCAGTGAGAAAAAGGCATTAGAATTTTTAAAAAAACAAGCTGTGTGGCAGACTTATTTACCCGCACCAAAGAAAATAATTAGACCCAGGTTTGATGTTTCTACTAAGAATGGAGTGCATCAAGCTGATTTGTTATTTCTGCCGCATGACACTTTTGGTTTTGGTCGTGGACGCAAGACATATAAATATGCGCTGACTGTGGTTGATATTGCGAGTAGATACAAAGAAGCAGAGCCACTGACTTCTAAGGATAGTAAAGAAGTTGCTAAAGCATTTGAAAATATATACAGTCGGCATCTGAAATATCCAAAATTATTACAAGTTGACCCAGGCAGAGAATTCATGGGTGCAGTATCACAGTTGATGGCAAAACACAAAGTAAATATCAGACGAGGCAGAACAGAGATACACAGAGACCAAGCTATAGTGGAAAGATTTAACAGAACATTAGCTGAAAGATTGTTTGGTTATCAGTATGCTAAGGAAATAGATTCGCAAAAAAGGGACCAGAGAGTGGGTAAAAAGATTACCAGAAGTTGTCAAAGCAATAAATGTGGAGACAAATAAGCCCCCTCCTGTTGAAATAAAAACATAAAAAGAAGATCCTATCTGTCTGAATGCCAGTGTAAGATATTTATATCAACCTGGGGAACAAGAAGGTGGAAGACGCAGAGCAACTGATACAATGTGGAGTGTAGATATTCACAAGATTAAAAGTTATATAGTGACGCAAGGTATAAGAGTATATTATTTGAAATCACCAGCGCCTCAAAGAGGATTCGTCAAAGAAGAACTACTTATTGTTCCTGCTAATACCCAAACGCGTATGTCATGATACCGTCTGGTGCTATGTATCTTTTCGTGTCTAATGGTGACAGTGTTACTTTGTTTACTGTTATACCATATATTTGATGCTTTATTGATCGTATCATATTCATCTTATGGGTGTAATTTTTGTTGTTGAATAGAGCATCTTTATAGTTTTCAAAGTTGATATGTTTTTTGATTACATATTGTTTTACACCCTTTGCTTTTTTAATGAGTTGTTCATCCGCTCTCAAAATAGAATATAGCTTGGGTCTTAATCCAACATACTCAGCTATAGAAACACCAGCACATTCATCTTTCATTTTACCTAATACTTTTTTGTTTGTATCATCGTGCAGTGGATGTGTTTGTGGATAATCACTCAAGTCATACGCATCTTTCATTTCAGCCATGTCTTTGTACACATCTTTTGTTTTGATGTCTACCAGCAAGCTGTCAGTGTCTGTGTATAATAAATTACAGTCATCCCCGTACCTTTTCTTTAGGGTATTATAGTACCAGTCATACATCATGTACTTTGATAAATCCAACACTGACATCCCAACATAAATTGGTTTGTTTAATGTTAATTTTGTTTTGTTTACGTGTATTGCTGATAAGTCATCAGAAAACTTTATACGTCTGTTAAAGTTGGGTTTGGCTATAATTTTTCTTATTTTTTCATTTTCAGAGCCATCTGTTCTCACTAGTTTTATCTCAGTCCGCTTGCGTAGGTTTTCCATTGTTTTGCCAAACACAGAGTCGTTCATAAGTTTGTAAAAATCGTTTTCAAAGGTTGATTTAGCCTGCTTTCTAAAATCTGTGTTTAAACGAATATATGATTCCATCCATGGTTTTTCATTAAATTCTAATACTCTATGTATTTTCTTTATTTTCATACCCAAAGATAAATACAGTTGCAGGTTTTTGTAATGTATCACATATTTTTCTTTGTCCATAAGATTGGGGACTAGTTTCTCTATGTTTATCATGCTATTATTTTCTAGCAGCTCTGTCTGGTACTCAGACAACCATTCTGTTTTGACTGCTAATCTTTCAGGTGCAAGTGGATAGTCATTGTGGGATTTATGAAGTTCTTTGGGGGTATTCCAAATCCACTTCTAGTATTTGTCCTTTACCTTGTTTATGTTTAGAAAATGTTCTTTTATTGTTTTTGGCTTTCCATTCAAACCCAGAACTCATTGCCCATCCATAAAGGTTATTAGCGTCATAATACATTATATGGTCTTTTTCTTTGTCAGGATCATAGTCATTGACATGTGGATTATTTGCTTTGGCGTATCTTTTTGATACCATACTTATACCACCGCGCATACCTTTTTCTATAAATAAGTGCATGTCAATGTCTGTTAAAAGTTCCAAATCTATTTTTGTGTGTTTTAGTAAAGCATCCCAAGATAAACCTGGTGCTTATAGTAATGTAAAGGGTCGAGCTTGTATGCACTCATACATGTTTTTCTAAAAGTTTAAAATACATCAGCCAGTAAAGTTACATCAGTTTTTAGGTAGAGATCGTGATAGTCTCCCAATGTTTTGCAATTTAATTCTTTCCATGCTTCCAGAGCATGTTCATAATCTTTAAGACTTATACCTTCATCTCTAAGACTACTATAAAACTTTTCTATAGGTGGTAGTTGTGTTTCCTCAAATCGTTCCACACTGTCAATATATTCATAAGGATAAACACCTTTTCGTAAAAGTAAATCTGTTTGTTCTCCAAACTGATTTTTGGTAATTTTAAAATCAGATTTATCCGTAGCATCAACCAATCTCTCTAGAGACGAAGCCATAAACTGAAAGCTATCTAAAAATCTGAGTTGTCCAACGCTAAATGAAATGAATTTTTCAGCATTGTTTGGTATGCATTTAATATTACCTGACATTTTATGTATTTTTTGCATTATAAGATGACTGTCATATCCTTTGAAGTTATGAAATACAACAGGTATGGGTGTTTTACCTGGTTTTATTTTTAGTTTCAGTTACAGTTTTTGTGTGCTGCACCTCTGTATTCACCTGTAAAATGACAGTGGTCTCTTACTTTACAGTTTTTACCTTTTCCTATTTTATTATTACATATCCAACATTGTGTTGCTTTTTCATGATCTTCCTCATTTTGTTGTGTCATGATTAATGGTTTTGGGTTAGTAAAAATGTTGTTAATTTTGATTATTTCACGTTCTAAGTGATTTAAAAACTTTTCAACAACATCTTCACCTCTGTAAATAACAGATTCTTCAGCTTTGCCATCATATCTAACAACTTGGTACCCAAATCCACAAGCTTCGTGTATATTTTGAATTTCAGATTTCTTTCCAGATTTGATTGAATGTGGTTTGATTATACTCTCAAAATCAGCATATATTGCATAAGGCACAGGCATCTGATTTTGATGATTTTTAAATTTTATGTGATTTTTACCTTCTTGCGGCATGTCTATTCTGCAAGAATTTTTGTTGATACCATCACAGTCTTCTTTGTGTTTGGTAAGTAGTCCTTTCCCAGAAAAGCCCTAAAGGCAACGATCGCAGAAGTAAGTTTGACCTTTATGTTTGTTTTGGTCATAGAGTAACCTGTTTAGATTTTTAATCAAGCAGTAGTGATATTGTGTTGTTAATATCTTTGGTTCATTAGGATAATCATCAGGGTTATAGTTGTCATCTATAATTCCTTCTTCATTCTCTAAATCATCTTTTTCAACCTCAACGTCTTCAGATATCAAGAGCAAATTAATTCTTTTCATTTCCTTTGGTTGTTCAGATATATGATTAGTAAAAATGTTTATATTCCCTGTTTTAGTCATAAACATTAAGAACATTGATAGCGATGTTATTTTGTTTTTCTACTTTGTGTATTTGTGAGAGTGGAGTTGGAAAGTCAATACCATCCATTTTCGGATCATCAAACTTATTATAACTTGAAAGTCTGTCAGAATTCTTTTCAACAGGATTAAGAGCAGACTTTATAGCATATTTCAAACATTTATTATCATTATTCTTCACATTGATTATTGCTTTTTTGTTGACTAATGCTTTGGGCAGAGGAATATATGAAGAACCTTTTAATGGTTCATATTTTGCGATATTCAAGTAAAACTTAACACAGTGATCAATCTCCAATCCTGATGCTGTGTTTGTAAATCTCTCGCCTTCACTCCGCAACCGGTAGGAGCAGCTCGACGAAACTCTGCCCACGCCTGGCCGATACCGGGACATGCAGATGCTTCATCGTAAAACTCATTTATTTTTTCAGAGTTGAAGATTGCATATTGTTCGCTATGTAATACTGCTGTGGTGTATTTTTTGGTAGCACCATAGTCTTTAAATAGATTTGAAGTGAGACCTAATTGAAACTTTAATCCATTCGTCTCCGTCAGCTCTTTGCTGATTTGTTTTGTGATAATGGATTTCTTATCACGAAATAGTTTTTGAGGGTCTTTGTATTTCTCGACAGATATCTCGTATGCTTTAAAAGGACCACACATTGGTTTGTCAACCAGTTTTAATTCTGAAGTAGATTTTCTATCTTTAAACTCTTGTTTTAGTTCATTTATAACATTTTTCTGTAATTTAGCATATTTTTACTTTTGTTCGTTTATAACATTTTCTTGTAATTAAGCATATTTCTGCTTTTCTTTGTTACGTTGTTTTTTAGCACGTCGTCTTTTACGTAAATTTTCTATTGTTTGAGAATTAACCTCTTTTGGAGTTTCCTTTGGAACTTCTTCACGGGGTTTTGATTCGGCTGGTTGGATAGCCACCGCCTTAAGACTATGTTCTAGTGCCTCTTTGCTTATTATTCCTGTATCAAACAGACGTATCAAATTTCTTATAGTCTCTTCGTTGTTTACGTTATTCATTTTTTTCTTTGTTATGTATTACACATAAATTTTCTTAAATATAAAATAATTATATATAAAAATGGACAGTAATGTAAACGTTTGTCAATTTCTAAAAGTTGGATTACGTGAGCCATGTAAAATCAAGCCAGCTAAGGATTCTAATTATTGTTGTTTGCATAAATATAGATTAAAAACAAGTCGTGTTTCACCTTGTCTAAATTGTCATAAAGGAACTTATGCAAAATATCGGTTATGTGTTGATTGCGGAGCTAATTTGTTTAGAGTGAGTATTGAATACTGGAGATTAAAGTCGTACAACGCTGAGTGTCTCCGATTTAGACGTATTGAGGTTTAAAACATATTTTGTTGATTTCGTGTTTATTCATTGATTTGAGTAAAATTTTGATAACAAATCAACAAATTTGTTTTGTATTAAAGAAACATTTTATAATTATAAAGATTACAAAAAACACAAAATCAGATTATTTTTAGTCTGATTCTGGGTGTAATTTTGATAACTATTAAAAAATCTCAGAATATAACTCTAACCTAGCTTATTTCAGCACCTTGTGATAGGAGTTTATATATATATGTAAATTGGGGGTTTCTGGATCAGACTCGAGCAAAAGCGAGAGCTTTGAGCCAGAACCCCCAATTTACATATATCTAGTATGGTAAAGATCAAATAATAAATGAAGGAGCTAGAGTGTTCACAAGGCAGAATATAGTTTTTTTCAGAAAAACAAGGTCCTTAACTCTGCTGTTGCTAATCCCACTTGGCTGGTTTTCGAACTCGTTCAAGCTTTCATTGATATTAACAATCTGTGAAAGTTTGGTAAATATCAAATAATAAATGAAGGTGCTAGAGTGTTCACAAGGCAGCATATGGCATTTTACAGCAAATCAAGGGCCATAACTCTGCTGTTACTCATTCGATTTGGCTGTTTTTTCCGAGTTGTCATTGATATTAACAATCAGTGTAAGTTTGGAAAGATCAAATAATAAATAAAGGTGCTAGAGTGTTCACAAGGCAGAAAATGGCATATTTTAGCAAAAACAAGGGCCATAACTCTGGCATATGGTCCGATCTGACTGTGTTTCAAACTCGTCCAAGATGTCATTGCTATTAACAATATGTGCAAGCTTGGTAACGATCAAATACTAACTGAAGGTGCTAGAGTGTTCACAAGGCAGAAAATGGCATTTTCCTGGGAAAAAACATAAGCCATAACTTTTGTGTTACTGATCCGATCTGGCTCGTTTTCTTTACAAGGTTGGTAAAGATCAAGTAATAGAAGAAGGTGCTAGCGTGTTCACAAGGCTTAATTTGAATGATAAACTAGCAATTAATTTATTATGGCCTTTAATTGAAACCTTAGTATGGTCGAATAACACAAACAAATTAAAACTCAAAATTTAACTTAATTATATGACAAAATGATACTGGATCGATAAATCGAGACGTTAATTTCAAAGCTTGATAAACACTTCAAGATTGTCGGGTGGTCTTTAAGATAATGACACTAGAGTGTATGCCTATCAGTATGAAACTTGTCATATTACATGTATTTAGATGATTCTAATTCAAGGTAAGAATGAGTCTCTTGGGGTGAAATTCAAAAAGGTATACGTTATCATTACTTATGATATTTAAAATATACTATTCCACTAAATAATTTAGCAAAATAGAAATTAAACATATATAGATACATTGTCGAATAAATGTTGGTGTCAAACTATGTGATTTAAACTTGATGTTAGAAGGCCCTACATAATATGTGTTTGTAGGTTTGATTTTAATTACTAGTCTCCGGTAATACTTACGACTGCATGAAATTGTGTTCTGCATTTAACGTGATAAGGAAATCCATGAGCAGATGTAAGTGATGAAATATATATTGTAGAAATAGCATGCTTATCCCAAATCACTATCCAATCGCAAATGCAGAACTTAAATACACAGTTGCGAGATGGATAGTTTCATGTGACAGCAAGAGGTCATGACTGTGTCCCTGTGTTCCTTTATGGTCGGGCACAAATGCTGGCTGCTGTTACCACCTAATGAGTATGTCTTGGTTTTTCGCTATACTGGGGTATGCAGATGCTAAAAATATAAAATATATAGCAAGTACATTATCGCTGTGTAGATGGTATTATGAAGAATGAGTTATTTTCTATTTCTTTCTACTGATATGGAACACAATCAATTTTAATTATCACGGCAGTCTCATTTCTGAAGAAGGGTATGCAGAGTTTTGTATCACTGATGAACACAGACGTTCAGTGAGAGCTTTTATGTGCACATGGCGTAATGTGTTTCACTTTGCGACTCAACAAACACCCGCTTCTACAATACATGTACATCAACGGAGACATGATTACCTACATACATAGCAGGTCTACATTATTATATTATTTGGACAGGTACTTATACAACCTGTACCACTACGGTAACGATTACGGTAAGGAATATCGACTAAAACAGAGGGGTTTTCTCAACAGGTAATAATCCTTCAATGCTCGATCAAGCGTTTGCGCATCACTATATATAGGCCAATGAAATGTATTATTGACACTACATGAAATTGTAGGAAAAAGGTGGATGGTCTGTGCACTACTGCAAAAAATCGACAAACATATATAGCCTAAAATGTGCCGAAAATAACGTACACCACCGTTCAACCAAACAGCCAATCATCATTATTTTAGAATTTATTAAACTAGCTGGCATACATGGTATGATGAGATGGTTTACAGAGCAATATATTATGTTTGCAAACGATCAGTAATTCGCCATGCTTCCTTTTCTAAGCCTCACCTAATAAAGTTGATATTCGCTTCATACCATCTTTGTAAACTCGTTTAATCAATTTAATAATTCTTGCATTCACTTGATACTTTTCTTTACAACAAGCTAGCGTTTAATCTTGAATATACTTCATTTTTCATGTAGGTGGGACTATTTACGCTCGGCTACGCACGCACAGAAAACGGTTAGGCCGGTATTCCAGGTATCCGCGATCCGTGATCCGTGTCCGTATCCGCGTCCGTGTCCGCGTCCGTGAAAAATTGACAGGTAAAAAACTATTTGGCCGATTCCATTTCTCCGGATCAGATGTGAAAACACGATGGCGTACTCTATGTGACACTTACGTTCGTAAGAAGAGGGAGGTGGCTTCAAAGAAGAAATCCGGAAGTGGGGCAACCAAAACCGTGCGTTGGAAATATATGGACATTCTCTGCTTCTTAGACAAATACGTACAAGAATCAAGGTATGTATTTCCACAACAAGGTATGACAATGTACTATGTACAGTTTGCAATGTTTTTATGCCTCGAAAGGTTTCGGGGGCATATAGCTTTTCGGGGGCATATAGTAATCGCACCGTCCGTCTGTCTGTCCGTCTGTCTGTCCGTCCGTCCGTCTGTCCGTCCGTCCGTCATTCCGCAGTTCGTGTCCGGACTGTACCTTCAAACTCCTGCATGGATTTTTACTTAACTTGGCACAAGTGATCACCATAACAAGACGATGTGACGCGAGTAAAATACAGTTCCGTACCTCAAAGGTCAAGGTCACACTTGAAGTTCCTAGGTCAAAAACAGGTACGCAATTTCGTGTCCGGACCGTAACGTCACAACCCATGCAGGGATTTTTAAATAACTTGGGACAAGTGATCACCATAACAAGGCGATGTGTCGCGCCCAAAACCCAGGTCTTCAAGGTCAAGGTCACACTGGAGGTCAAAAGTAAAATTGTGTCCGGTAAATAACTCTGGCATTTATGGACGGATTTTCAAAGTGCTCACCACAAAATCCAGGTCTGTGGCCCCTAAGTCAAGGTCATACTTAGAGGACAAAGGTGACTTCGGGGGGCATTTGTCACTTACAGTGATATTTCTTGTTTAAAATTAACAACTATCCATAAAGTTACAAAATGAATACATAGATCGGCTACTTTTTGATACAAAAATAACTTGTATGCACAGCAATGTTTTTATTAGTTTTAGCACTGACAGTGACATGGAAAAGAAAGATGGATCGTCTGATGAATAGTGTACTGCTGAAGATGCTCAGAGTGTCGACGATGATTTCGGGTATGATTATTGAGCATATTTAAGCTATTAGTATAAACAATACTCAGCTGCAATGATTAGTCGGCAAGATATTTCAACAACTGTATTTAATGTATATTGACTGCTATCATGTTTACATGTCGCCAAAGTATCCCTTCCTAACATGTGACAGTTGCCATGGCACAGCATTGACCCGGCAAAAGTAGTCTCTGAATTTGTTCCTAATCTCGTTTGCGTGAACTGAACCACGGTTTCCCATTCCTGTAAATGGACAGAGTCCTTCTACTGCTTCCTCGCGCAACTGGTCCAAGATGGCAGCTGTGTTAGCGGCAGTGGTTTCCCTCTGCAATAGGTTGTGAAGCACTACGGTTGCCTTGACGATGTCTTTAGTAGTTTGAGGCGAAACTCCAATTCTGGTGAAAAAAATTCTCCACCTCGATGCAAGAATACCAAAAGCACTTTCCACGACCCTCCTAGCTCTCGATAGTCTATAATTGAACACTAGTTGGTCTTCAGTCTGTTCACGGCCAGGATATGGGCGCATCAGGTGTTCTTGTAGCGGAAACGCTTCGTCGCCAACAAATACATAAGGCAATGGTCCTAACATTTCTGCATTTGGTATAACCCTGCTAGGAGGCAATGCCAATTTGTCTGACATAAGAACTTTCCCGACATTAGAGTGTACTAATATCCCGCCATCACTGTTGCGCCCATATCGATCATGACAAACTGCAAGTCTGCATCTACAACAGCGAGCAGCACTATCGAGAAGTTGCCCTTGTAATTGAAATAAAGAGAGCCTGAGATTTTAGGTGCTCTGATAACAATATGCTTGCCGTCGATTGCCCCAAGACAATTTGGAAATTGGCATTTGTTGTTGACAATCTCAGATACAATACGCCAGTCCTCAGCAGTGGTCGGCATTTTCAAATAGATAGATGACAGTTTGTCCCAAATCACCTTACAAACCTCTGGCACTAGCTTTGAAACAGTTGGTTGGGCAACTCGATAGGAAAACGCCAGTGATGAGTACGTTTTGCCGGTGGCCAGGAATCTGAAAATAAATTGAACAATGTTTTCAACATGCAATAAAATGTTGTTTATGTGGATATTTACAAATCAACTTTCAGTTCAGGGATTTATTTGTTCCGATGCGTCTTTGCTTTGTGTATTTAAAAAATAATGACCTTTGATTGCACAGATGACTTGGGCAAAGCATCACAGGAAATGAAAAAAATGCGTCACCCTATTTACATTTTCATATATTACAACTGTATAACATTTTAAACGCAAAAGTGTTTGATACGTTATCTGGTTATTTGAATGAAAAAATAATCCATTTTATTGCAGAAGCGTTGTCGGCGAGGACACTGACAGCTGTGTGAGCAGAAACGAAAGTCCATGTTCAACTTCAGCTAGGTCATGCAATGAACCGTCCAAAAAGCCAGTTACACCAGAGGCTGTCGGTGGTGCAAATAGTTTCCTTGAGCCAAGAAAACCGAAGAAAAAAAAGAGTGATCAAATGTCCGAATTCGAATCCTCTTTCTTGCAGTTAGCAAAAGCTCAGTCATGTAGACTAGACGAACAGTGTCAAAAACAACGCCATCAGCATGCCATGGATGCCTTTTTTTGAAAGCTGTGCCATCAGAGGAAAACAATTATCAAGAAACAAACAGGCATGGTTGCAGATGCAGGTGTCGATATTGTTATTCTAGGCAGAATCAAGCGACAACATACAAATGATGGCTCCACCACATTTGCCACAGTATCCGCCGTCAACAGATGCACCATTCATGACACCGTCTCCTCCTAGTGATTACCAGTACCAGCCAATACAACATCCAATATCCAACATCCCTGGCACAGTGTCCAGAGAAAATAACTTACAGTCTGGGCTGGATATACTCAGTATGGCGATGACGACGTTGCAGTAAACTGGTCACTACATACATGTATATCAACCGAGTATTTTATTATCTAACGTGTTTTATTATGTTTTACCTGTATGCAAAGTGGCTTCAAGGTTTTGTTTTCACAGTTGTTACAGTTTTAAGTTGAATGCATACATGTATACATTACGGTTGGTCAAAATACATGGAACATCTACATTTGCTATATGCGAGACTACCTTTTACTACTTTCCTTTTTCATTGAATATTGTTTGTTTAATAAAGAGTTAGTTAACTGTTGCCATATTTTGTTACTTTACATGCCAAAACACACCCATACCTCAGACAGATCGCCAGACTCTGCTTTGGACATATCGGTTCTCTGGTTATGGTCTTCCTCTGTAACGGTTCCTCCACCACAGAACTGCTCCTTCGTCAGTCGGAAGTACAAAGGGAATTCCTCATTGCACATTTGTAATTCCTGAACTAAATGATAATATGTACCATGATTCATGCGATTTTTTAATATAGCACGTATCCACCATCTATGTTTCCTTTTGCTCCTTCTTCGCCGGTGTACTAACATTGCTCCCATGGTCAGGAATTGATTAAACAACTCTAATTTTGTTTCGAAGGACATTGTGTCCGAACGCAATCTTATCCCAAATTGCTCAAACTTTGAAACCACGTGTACGTAGTATTCGGACACGTGGAATAGTGATTCACGGACATCCGCAAGCGCACGCGGATACGGACACGGACACGGACTACGGATCAAGGACAAATGTAATACCGGCCTTATTCCACTTCAAGGAGGTGAATAAACTATACGCACTGCATGCACGCACTGCGCTTGCATCCGGAGTGTCTTAACAGAAAATGGATATTCCATTGCATGAAAAAACACTGACAGTAGTGGTGTCTCCTTTACTTTTTGTTATCATTAGAATGTTTGCTGTTACTATTATAGCGACGCACAAATAATGGAAATACTAGAATTAATTCGCATTTTTTCGGTAGTAAATGCACAAAACGCATTGTTTTCGGCGTTGACGCGGTTTTAAACGCCGAGAGAGAATGGCAAATTTACCATGAAGCACTAACGCGATTCATGGATTACGCCATTTACTACCGATGTTTAAAACCGCATGAACGCCGGATAAAAACGAAACAATTCTTTAATAAATGAACACTCATGTATAACATACATTGTAAAAGAAAAAAATAACCTTCAATAGTGGTGGCCTCCTCCATTTCTATGTTAACTGATAAATACAATTGTTCTAGTGTGCATTCAAGGCGATAAGCAGCGCGTGCACGACCTTTCAGTTTTTCAAAACCCCACAGGGTTTTGTATTTAAAATCGGATATTGAAATAAAAGGTAGTCAAGATCGAGTTTTCAGTACTACCATAGGTTTAGATACATTTATTAGTGCAATATAATCAACAGTTAGGAATATGTAAAGCAATTTATTTGCACTATTCTTTATGTGTAAAAAACACATAATGCCGCGATTTAAAACAACAGGTCAATGACCTTGAAGCTCTACTAATAGATTTTGATAGCTAGGTCAGCACTCCTGTGAAGTTTCATAAAAATCTGTCAAGTAGTTTCAGAGGAGAAGTCGCTACAAGTTAAAGTTTATACTATATAAGTGTAGGTAAACAAGATGGCCACTGGCAGCCATGTTTAATGTCGAATCAAAATAATTTTCGACAAGGATCAACATCTTGTCATGCTGATCATTTCAGAAAAAAATCCCATATCAATATCACTTACAGTTTTCAAGAAGTAGTCGCTACAAACTTGTTTTTAAAAATCTATGTTTAGCCGTAGCGGCCATCTTGAATTTTTGGCCGACCTGAAATTGTGCTAGGATCAACTAGACATCAAGAGCAACATTTCTGTGAAAGTTCATGAAAATCCGTCTAGTAGTTTCAGAGGAGTAGTCACTACAAATTGTTACTATACAAACTATATGTAAACAAAGATGACCACTGGAACCCAGGTTTAATTTTGATTCAAAATAATTTTCAACAAGGATCAACATCATGTCATGCTGATCATTTTAGAAAAAGTCCCATATCGATATCACTTACAGTTTTCAAGAAGTAGTCTCTACAAACTTTTATTTAAAAATCTCTTTTTAGCCATGGCGGCCATCTTGAATTTCCGGCCGACTTAAAAGAATTCTGGGATCAATAAGACATCAAGAACAACATTCCTGTGAAGTTTCATAAAATATCGTGAAGTAGTTTCAGAGGAGTAGTCGCTACAAGTTTTTACTATATAAATCTATGTAAACAAAGATGGCCGCTAGCGGCCATGTTTAAAGTCAAATCGAAATAAACTTCGACAAGGATCAACATCATGTCATGATTATCATTTTAGAAAATGCCCCAAATCAATATCACTTACAGTTTTCAAGAAGTAGTCGCTACAAATTTATTTATTTTAAATCTATTTTTAGCCGTGATGGCCATTTCGACCAGCCTGAATTTTTTCTAGGATCAACTAGACATCAAGACCAACATTTCTGTGAAGCGCTACAAGTTTTAACTATATAACTCTATGTAAACAAACATGGCCATTGGCAGCCATGTTTAACTTCGAATCAAAATAATGTTCGACTCGGATCAACATCATGTCATGCTGATCATTTTAGAAAAAGTCCCATATCAATATCACTTATAGTTTCCAAGAAGTACTCGCTACAAACTTGTTTCTTGAAAATATATGTTTAGCTGTGGCGGCCATCTTGGAAGTCCGACCAACCTGAAATGTTGCTAGGATCATTGAGACATTACGAGCAACATTCCTGTGAAGTTTCATAGAAATCCGTCAAATAGTTTCAGAGGAGTTGTCGCTACAACGTTTTACTAAATAACTCTATGTAAAGAAAGATGGCCCCTGGCAGCTCTTGTTTAACGTCGAATCAAAACGATTTTTGACAAGGACCAACACCATGTCATGCTGATTATTTTAGAAAAAGTCCCATATCAATATCACTTCTATTTTTCAAGAAGTAGTCGCTACAAACTTGTATTTTAAAAATATATTTTTAGCTTTGGCGGCCATCTTGGATTTCACATCAACATGAAATTTTGCTCGGATCAACTAGACGTCATGGGCAACAATTTTCTAAAGTTTCAAGAATATACATCCAGTAGTTTCAGAGGAGTAGTCGCTATAAATAAAAGTTTAAGGCCGGACAGACGGACGGACGGACAGACAGACGGACGACGGACATCGCATCACGGCACGGCATCTCTGATCAGTAGACCTAAAAACAAACAAGCAAATTTGAAGTTTGTACCTTTAAAAGTATCCTGGTGCGTAACCTAGGATAGCACACATTCCCACAGTCCCGCAATTAATGTTCTTGTAAATAAATTTAGACCATCTAAAATAGAAAATATCAATATTTTTGCACTCCATAAGAAACCCTCACAGAAACCGTCTAATTGACACTTTTTGACTTGACAATTCCAGTGGGATTTGAACCCGCAGAAATGAGAGGCGAGAACGTTTTAGGCGCAGCGTCTTCATTATCCCGGCTACGGCGGCAATTTTAGGGTAAGACATAAGGGATAAATGTGTATTTATCATGCCCTAAGGCGGATTCAGGATAGGGCGGACCCGGCGCCCCCACCCTCTAAAATCCCACAAATATAACATATGCATTCCGGATGGCACGCGCCATTTCTACTGTTAGTGATCAAAGGATTTAACATACAATTATACTGGAAAAATACAAATTTTATTGCATGGTTGTAAAGTTGAATAATCACCCTACCTGGCGAAAATTATATATATACAGTGAAAATCCTGTACAGAAGATAGAATGCATCTAAACTCGAATGATTTTGTAGTAGTAACTGCTTCTGGTTACTATCCCATTTTTAGCTCTACTGGCCAAGGGCTAGCAGAGCTTATGGGATGGCGAGTGATAGGGCCTTCATTTTTCATGCGGTCTTTATGAAACTTTTCTAGTTTGTTAATATTAATGCAAACTCGGTCAAATTCGAAAACCAGCCATATCGGACAAGTAACAGTGGAGTTATGGCCCTTGATTTAGTTAAAAATCTTATATTTTGCCTCGTTAATACGGTCCTTCATCTTTCATCCGATCTTTAAGAAACTTTACCAGATTGTTAATATCAATAAAAGCTTGGACAAGTTCGAAAACCATCCATTTACATCGGAGTCATGGCCCTTGATTTTCTGAAATATGCCATATCTTGGCCTCATTAAGACGAAAGGGCCTTCATTTGGCCGGATTTCATTGAAACTATGCAGGGATGATCAGTACCAAGCCTAGTTGTACATAGTCACTGTGTTCCAGTTGAATGATTTTGGCGGAGTTATAGCCATTTAAAGGTTTTAATACACACACTTTGTTCTGACTAGTTCTCCTGAACCCCTGGCCGGATTAAACGAAACTTTTTAGGGATGATCGATTCTATGCCTAGTTGTGCAAATCATCGCCGTGTTCCGGTTGAATGTTTTTTGGCTGTGTTATGGAACTTAAGGGAAACATGGCAATCTTGATTTTTTAAAAACTAGCGGCGTCCCGTTAGTTTTTCTACATAAATTGCATTTGTTAATATTTGGCAGAGTTATGGCCCTTTAAAGGATTTTGACCACAATTTCTTTCTGGGCTAGTTCTCCTGAACCCCTGGCTGGATATAGACGAAACTGGACAAGGATGATCAGTATCAAGCCTATTTGTGCAGATCATCGCCATATTTCGGTTGAATGATTTTTGGCAGAGTTGTGACCTTTTAAATGTTTTAATACACGAACTTTGTCCAGATTAGTCTCTTCTGAACTCTTTGTCAGCGAATCTTGGCCCAAATGATCAGTACTAAGCCTAGTTGCACCTGTCATTGCCATGTTCTGGTTGAATGATTTTTGAAAGACTTATGGCCCCTTATACATAAACTTTATCTTGAGTCAGTAGAGCGTCCACAGGCCCTCTTGGGCCTCTTGTTAGTTGTTTATTAATAACAGTCACAGGTTAGGTTAGAGCTTTGACTGCTTAACGTCATGAAGAAAAACATTTTATTTCAAAGGATTCTCCGCTCCGCCCTCCGCCCCCCCTACCCCCCCCCACCCCCCCCTCCCCCCTCCCCCCCCCCCCCCACACACAAATACTCAAACCAAAATCTTGGATCTGCTTAGTATTTAGTCTGATGTCCTAGTCGTTATGGTAGTTAGCTGTACAGGTCTAGTACGTCATATACAATGATATTGCCTAGCTGTTAACTATACTACAATAGCTACCCCAATGAAAGCCAATGTTACTGCATACAGCTGGATGGTGAATAATTAAACGATGATCTGAAAATAAAGTCTAAATTATTTTTATCAACAAAAACAAGTCTTAACTAATAAACAGTATTCATAAATGCACATTGCTGTTAAAATAAAATAATAATTTATTAACAATTAAACTAAAGATCTGGTTTAAACTTCAACCTGCAAGAAAAATTGTTCAATGTTTACATTTCTACTAATGTAGGTCATTGTTTTGCTTTTACTACAACCATTTATATAAAAGAATGATCAACTGACCGAATTATCTGACCTGTGACTTAACCATCCAATAAAAATGGGAGACACCAGAATTACCCCTGACATTTATGCAAATAACCTGATCACCTGATGACACGTGACTTCAACAGCCAATGAAAATGGGAGACACCAGAAAATACATGGTGACTTCACCATTTAAGAACCAATGAAATGCTGCAACCTGTTTTGTCAAGGAATTACCATAGTAAATCCAGGGTCAACCAGTTTCAATAATATGAACACACAATAGACTTGTGGACCCTACCATGGACGGAATGCAACAGCAAGACTACTTAAAGTATTACTATAGGATAGTAGGATAGATATTTATGTTCTATCATGCAAATAATTGTTTCCCTTCACATTCAGTTAAGTACTGTTAATTATTAAGTGAATCACTCTCTTACAATACTTTACAATATGCTCCCTGCAAAGATTTTCTGTGTCAATAATTTCAGACAGTATATAAAAAATATGTTTTGACTTACCCTCTGCTGACCAGAGTGAGACTGTACTTTACTGTATAAAATACACAAACTGTATCCACTATGCACAATAAATGTCCTAATATCACATAAATGTCACAATAATGTCTTAATATCCCAAAAGTGTCCTAATATAAAACAAGAGGCCCAAGAGGGCCTGTGGACACTCTACTTGCTCAAGGTCAAGTTTATGTATAAGGGACCATAAATCTTTCAAAAATCCTTCAACTGGAACATGGTGATGATATACGCAACTAGGCTTGGTACTGATCATCCCTGCAAAGGTTCAGGAGAACTAGTCTAGACAAAGTTAATGTATTAACACCTTTAAGAGCTCATAACTCTGCCAAAATTCATTCAACCAGAACATGGCAATGACAGGTGCAGCTAGGCTTTGTAATGATCATCCCCGCCAAGATTCGCTGAAATCTGGCAAAGAATTCAGAAGAGACTAATCTGGACAAAGTTTGTGTATTAAAAACATTTAAAGGGCTATAACTCTGCCAAAAATCATTCTGACTTCCACATTCTTTCCCTTCACAGACAGAACCTACACAGTAATTATGATCAACACAGACATTAACACACTTACTCTTACGCTGTCCATGAGTTTTCCACTTTTATCGCAGAAATATTTCCATGTGTCCGCCATTTTCGATCTTCAATTGATGTCATAAAATTGAAAAAATACCATCAATATTCTATTTTCAGACACTCACAAACATTTACGAATGATGACAAGAGTGGTCGCGGAAACTACCGTTACTAGCCGATATTTAATGAAGATTTACAATGTCATGATGGGTGGAGTACCTATTGGGCACTAGCAGTTTCTCTACTCTTTTATTTTTGAGATAACAAAATATAATGAAACAACAGATTTTCTTCTTAATTTATTGTTTCGTAAAAAAGCATATTTAAAATTTCGTTGTTGACAAGGTGTTTTTATTTTAAAAGATTACATTTTTTATCAATAACGTTGACTAACCCCCATCATTTGTCCATGTTTGTCGATGTCGCGTTCCTGGTCACCACTGTTCGTCTGTAGCTTCTCCAGACTTGGTGTCCTCTACCACATCCTGCAGAAAACATACGGCATACACATCACGCATCTTCGATATTAGATGGTTAAAAGTTTATTAGGACTTTTTTAATAATTATGGGCAAGATTTACGGTAAAACAGCATACAGTACAGTTTAAGGTAAATAATATTTAGAATTTAACTGAATGACAGTTAGCTAAAAGAGATCGAAAGTTTATTGCCAAAATGACAACGACTATCACACAGGGGTCTATATACTGCCTTAAACTCTGTCCTCCATTGATCTAAATTTTAGTATTTACTTAATTTTTGTTGTTGACAAAAAGTGTATTTTTACCTTTAATTGTGTGTGTGAAGTTATTGAAGATGCACTTTAAAAGACACAGAATTGAATGAATTGGAGGTTGTTAAACGGATTATCAACACATTATATGTTAATAAGACCCGCCCCGAGAGAGAGGGGAGCTATACTTTCAGGGATTTTTCAGCATTTTTGGAAGTGGGGCCACAGGCCTTTTGAATTGGGAAAAATGCGCATGAAATCTACAAATTGGGAAAACAAATAATCCTACTGTATTGCATAGTAAGGCACTCAAAATGTTTGGAATAGTTTCAAAATCAAGTTGTTATACAAGTCTGCAACAAATACATTATCAAATAGGGCTACATTTAATATAAGGAAAAAACGATGATTTTTTTTTGTATTTTGGGAAAATATTAAAATATTTTGCTTTTTTTTGGGAAAATATGAGAATATTTTGGATTGGGATGGGGCCAAAATTCGGCCCCAAATTGGGCCTAGAAACATCCCTGACTTTGGAATCCGGGAACCTGCCATACTCCTTATAACAAATATATTACTATAGTTCTTTAACTTAAAGGATAGACTCCGATACACAGAACCGCTAAATTTACATAGCTACCTCTGCCTTCACGAGAAGAAAATCTTACCAAATAACACACCGACGAAACACAGTGGTGCCGGCGAGGCTTGAACCCCTTCTCCGGATTTCAAGTCCACCATGCTATTCACTGACCCACAGGATGTATGCGCTCAAGGAGGATGACTACGTTGAAATGCATACATCTAAAGTGCTAAAACATTATTTGTTCAATGATACAGTTACATCCAAATGTCTGGGGTTCAAAGCAGTCATTATTTTCTAGCAAATTCGTTTGTGTGTGTTGTTCTAAGGAGTATGCTCCCTCCGCCAATGTACCAAGAGAAGAATCTCTTAATATATTATAATTGAGAAATAAACATTCACTGACGGTGATGAATGCCCCCACTTGTTGATCTGTTGTCATGTGTATATGAAGTTCAAAACTGTTTTAGGAATGCAATAGAAATGTGTTACTGGACGCGACGGGACAAAAATGTGTTATGGGACGCGACGGGACAATACAGATAGCGTGATTCCTATATAGCTCCCATTTCAGTTTGTGAAAGCTGAGGTATAAGCATTATGAGAACCATATATCTAGGCTAGCGCTAGGATTTTAAACCCTTAAACCAAATCTGGCTAAAGCCCTAAAAATTCCTTTAGTCATATTAGAATGTCTTTAGCCAGACTTTTGCCGAGATATTGTTGAACGAATTGAAGGCGCTAAAACTTCGCGTTTGTGTACACATCAATAGTAAGTTAAAAGAGTTTACTTTATTAACCCACATATAAAGGGGATCAATATGTCCACATCATATGCATTCTGCTTTAGTGCTTATAAATACAAGTGGTTTAAAAATTGTATTTAATTTAATGCAATTTTAATTTTTAAAACTTGTCAGGACTGACATTTAAACAAGAGGCCCAAGAGGGCCTGTAGACGCTCTACTTGTATGATGTGATTCAAAAACACAAACATGATAGAGGCCAACCCAAGAAACATGTTTCCTATATAAAACTCTATGTAAACTTTGGGTTATCGTGGCGGCCATTTTGAATATTTGACGACAACGAAAAACACAAACTTGATAGAGGCCAACAACAGAAACATGCATATGATATTTAAAAAGTGGTAATATGTCGTTTGATAAATGTCCTTAAATTTGACCTAGGTTTAGCCATAATGGCAATCATGAATGACTGGAGGCCCCAAAAAAGCAAATCTGAGGGGGACTAAACCAAAGATCATTGTGATTAAGTTTCATCAAAATCCTTCAAGCAGTTTCAGAGAAGATGTAATTTTTAACGATTTCCTATATAACTCTAAGTAAACTTTGGGTCGCCGGAGCGGCCATTTTGATTATTTGACGATAACGAAAAACACAAACTCGATAGAGGCTATATGATATTTCACAAGAATAAAATAAGTGGTTTCGGAGGAGATGTCGTTTGAAATTTCCTTAAATTTGACATAGTTTTAGCCATGGCGGCCATCTTCGATGACTGACGGCCGCCAAAAACACAAATCTGAGAGTGAATATCCCAAATATCAGTGTGCTTAAGTTTCATCAAATATTTTCAGGCGGTTTTCCTATATAACTCTATGTAAACTATCATTTTGCAACGTACTGCATGCTTGGTGGTGGATGTCACAGGATGACCCTAGTGGTTGGGGCTAACTCAGGAAAGAATCAATGACGGTGAATGCATTTACATAAGTTTAATGCAACTTTTAAAATATGTTAAATATATATACAATTATCTAAAAAAACAAGCGAATACACAGATGAACTATGAAAAGAATGTTCTCATGAACGTTTAAGACGTTCTTAGTATTGTAATAAATACTGAATGTGTCGACTGATTATATACGACACTAAAGTGTTGTTAAAGTTATAACAATGTTGATCTATGATCTAGCGCGATAACTGTGATGCGCGAGAGCTCATGAAGATGATGATGCGCGAATCCAATGGGTGATTGTCATCAAATGCCTTCTATAAGGGTTGATGACGCGATATGTAAGATGATTAACCTCCACTGAGGTTGTGGGTGATGTTCCTCCAGTGAGGACTGATAACGGGCCCACCTTGTGTCCCGGGGGTTGTCGCTACTAAAACCTGGCCATGCTGCGCAGGTACGGGGACCGTCTCCACCGCTCTTTACGTTAATCGTGGAAGCTTAGTTCCACTCCGGAAGGCTTACATCCACACCTGGATGGCTAATATCCAACCCTGGATGGCTTAGGCTGTAATTATACATACGTTTTAGATGTCAGTTGACACACATAACAATCTTGCATAATTATCATTACCATTTAACAAATCATTATTCAATAAATATATGTAAGCTGTACCAATGATGAGTAGCAATGTATACATATTCTACAACGCCATGTATACGCCATGTACGTCGCTGATAATCAATGCCCCTAATACATGTAATATAACACATTATCAAATCACTCGTATATTACACTCACTGAGTTATGCATGCACGCATGTCAACTAATGACCACATTATACAACGCTATGCATACGCGTCGAACATTTATCCTAGTCACTCATCTCATTGTTAACTAATGTTAACAATCGTGTATTACAATCACTGAGTTATACGCCAACGTTAACTAATGCACCTATTATCCACTGTTATGAAATTAATATTGTTTTACAATTAATGATCAATTACAATAATTACATCTAATAAAGTAACTTCAAAATCATATGCTAGTCTAAAGTTAATGTTTGAGAAACATCAAAGCTAACCGGATGTCGTAACCGCCAAACAAGATGGCGCCGCCCACTGAATACAAATGTACGATAAAAGTTTAATAAAATAAAATGACTACTCCTCTGAAACTACAAGAAAGATTTTCATGAAACTTAGTCATAGAGTCTAGTCGATCCTAGCATAGAGTTATATAATGAAAACTTGTTGCGACTACTCCTCTGAAACTACTGGACGGACTTTCATGAAAGTTCAGAGGAATGTTGCTCTTGATGTTTACTTGATCCTAGCAACATTTCAGGTTGGCAGAAAATTCAAAATGGCCACCAGGGCTAAAAATAGATTTTTAAAAAACAAGTTTGTAGCGACTACTTCTTGAAAACTATAAGTGATATGGATATGAGACTTTTTCTGAAATGATCAGCATGATATGTTGCTGGTTCTTGTTGAAAATAATTTTGATTAGACATTAAACATGGCTGCCCGGCCATCTTTGTTAACATAGAGTTATATAGTAAAAACTTGTAGCGATTACTCCTCTGCAATTACTGGTCGGATTTTCATGAAACTTCACAGGAATGTTGCTCTTGGTGTGTAGTTGATCCTAACAAAGTAGATTTTTAAAAAACAAGTTTGTAGCGACTACTTCTTGATTTTGGTTCGACATTGAACATGGTTGCCAGCGGTCATCTTTGTTTACATAGAGTTATATATAAAAACTTGTAACGACTACTCTGAAACTACTTGACAGATCTAGATTTTCATGAAACTTCACAGGAATGCTGATCTAGCTTTCAGAAACTGCCAGTAGAACTTCAAGGTCATTGACCTCTTGTTTCTTCTAACTTTTTAATTTCACTGGTACTTATTTCAATATTTGATTCCAAATACTTTGTGTTCGCTTTTTTTAATTCTTCCAGTCATCAACAACATCAAGTGATTCTGATCCATATTCCATTTTTGCGTTCTTGCTTGTTGATTCCTTCACTAACCTGCTTTTGCTTGCTCATCTTTTTTTTCCGCTTCTGTTTATCCTTTACTGATATTGTTTATTTCTATCATTCTTTCTTTCTTACTGTAGTGTTCATGAAATATTCACCAGGTTGCGTTGATGTACATTGTTCCCAAGCTGTACAAGTCCACTTATATTAAGGGTTATTGTCC
Organism: Cyrtodaria siliqua; assembly: GCA_037043455.1. Lineage (NCBI taxonomy): Eukaryota > Metazoa > Mollusca > Bivalvia > Adapedonta > Hiatellidae > Cyrtodaria > Cyrtodaria siliqua. The sequence continues at coordinate 85,027 of JAWPHD010004045.1, forward strand.
ATCAGTTTCTCCAAGTTTGTCCTAACACACTTGAACATATGGTTATAGCAAACTCAAGCTTTTTATCAAAGGGACCCCAAACTGGAATTTCTTCTCGGATCTTTGCAAAAAACGGAGGAATCTCCATCTTCTATAATTTCCATGTAACGCACACCAAGCTTATCAGCTTTTCTAAAGCCTTCAAGAATAATGTCCGATTCCATAGCCTGACTGGATTCGTCCCAGTTTTTAAAACATTCATGAGAATTTGCCTCACATCCAATACATAGACCCCTACAAATTGATAAGCTCAATTTTGGCCACAAACACTACCATGTGTTCTACCGTATAAAATGTTTGTTTGTGGGACAGCATGTGCTTTATGTAGCGGGGTAAATACCTCATGTGATTTTAATTGGTCCACCGGCATGGTCATATATATGTTTGATTGACAGAGCGGATCTATGCATTGTTTCAGCTCTTGAGCAAATATAACAAAATTTATTTCTCACTCCAACATGTCCAATATGGAAGATTTGTTAGTGTTTTGACCAATAATGATGGCCACCCTTCCAAGGGAGTTGTATGAATGCTTGTGTGACCGTTTGCACCAGCCTCCATTTCATATGATAGTTATTGAAGGCACACCTGTGAAATGTATTAATTCAGTATTTTAATATTAACGGCCGGCATAACTCTACCGGTTTAAAGGGACACACGGCATCATGATTTGTTATAAACTCGCAGTATCCCGTTAGGTTTTCTACATAACTTGCTTATTTGTAATCATTAATATTAATTATTTCTATTTTAAAAACATTTTGTGGAATACCAAATAAGATTGAAAACCCAGAATTTGATTTTAATTATATGCAAGCAGGTTTAAAGTTAAAATGATGCTTGATTAATAAATTGAGCTGCTAATTTGAATGCTTGATACAAACTTCAATATTGCCATTTGTCCCGTAAATGTTGTATGGTCTCTCCTTAACATTGTTTTTGAATGATGATATTACCGATAAAAATGACCTGGCCAATTTGGTGGAAATGGAGAAAACAAGAACTGTCGGAGAACAGTGCAGCTCGATTATTCGATATTCAGAGAATAATAAATTATTTATCGTGTACGTGCTATATGCAACCTCTTAATATGAAGATAGAGATCATGTTTTATTGTTTAGCAAGAGCTACTCAATTAATTGCACGTTTTAATTTAAACACTGCACATCCTTATATTGCACTCATCGCCGTATTAGTTGTATGCCACACTTTGAATTCAATATCGGAGAAAATTAATTATGAATATAAATCTAATCCGAACATTTTTTTAACCTGCGATATCATGAAAAATATTTACTGTTTCCTAATTATTGTACTTTAATTGCACTATCAGGAGATTTATAACTGAATCCGGGCCCAAATTATGACACAAAGTAATGTTTTTCAATAATGCATCAAAATAGTCGTAGTATTAGGAACAAACTTGACTATATCAAAGACAACTTCGTGGATTTTGATATATTGTGTTTTACTGAAACTCATCTATTAGTCTGTTATGCATAAGCCATATAGGGGTCAAATTGGGGACTTCCGGAAGAAAGCATGAAACGTTGCATGGTTATACCTTAGAATATGTACTTTAAAAAAATACAAGAGACAGGCGTGAGGACCTCTCTATACCAGTACAAGGAGGCCCTAAAAGGTGTATCTGATATTTTCCAGATAAAAAATAATGTACTTATTCTACTGGATCTCTTATGAAATTAATGTATACTTTTTACATTTATAACATTGTAAGTACCATTTAATAATAGTACTATCATTTCAAATATATATTTGTCACCGTAGCAACAACAATCTGGCATTGGGGCCCAAAAGGGATGATTTAGTGCTTAAACACAATTGACAGATACAAACGTATATTTTTAATTTATAAAAATAACTGCATCTTCGCAAATTATATTTTTGACGTACTTATTAATATCTTCATAGAGGATGAATCAATATAACTACAATATTGCTGCTATAATGCAAGTATAACATCACCTGGTCTGCATGAATGTGTAATAGCCATATTTCATGGCAACGGAACAGCAGTGACATAGATTTATATATATTGATATGTCCCAGGGTTACAGCATCTTTTTTACTAAAACATGTATTGTAAACTAGGTCAGGTTGTATTTATACTCCGTGTACATGTACGTATTGTCTTGTACATTTTTCAGTTTATCTGAGATCGATTTCTATAATAATAATGCAGAGGACATCAGTGTCAACCTAAGGGAACTTTAATGTAAACATTTCTGAGTGTAATTAATTTATTTTTACCTTATTCCATCTATTATCCATTAAGTAATTCCATAGTGAAAGTGTTTATCAATGTACTTGTTTATGTAAGCTGCCATTTTAAATCTACACATCACATTGCATTGTGGGAAGAACACTGGAGGTCACTGTAGTCTGCTATGTTTTAGCTCTCAGAAAAATTCGATCTACGTTTATTTTATTTTATAATCAGATTTTGATATAAAAGATCTAGTCATGTTTATTAATTATTACTCTTTAATGTTTTTTATATTTAATTATATGTTAGAAATAGGTTCAAATACTTTATTTTGTTTTTTTTTATCAATGGGTATACTTTGTTTACATTGGTTACGCTATGGCGGCTCCGCCAGATTTGGAGGAGATGCGGATTGGCGGAATTCGGCGGATGGCGGATGGCGGATGGCGGAATTGTATTGGATTTGGGGTGTAGTATAAAAGATTCCTCCAGGTTTTGGAGGAGGACTCCGTAATTTTAGTTTCAACTGTGAGTTTATTGAAGGTTAAGATGTAGTTAATAAATTATTTACATGGTTCAAATAAAGATATTCTAATAGATATAACGATATATGTTATAGTTAATTTACTGAAGCTGTCTCCTGTGTTTATTCACCAGTCCATACACTTAATTAACATTTAGTTGGAGTCCATTTTAGTTTTAACTATTATTTAAACATACGCTACCAAAGGAACAATAATGTACATATCGTGCTATACGCTACCAAAACATTAGGATAATAGCCGGCACGTAACATTTATGGCGGTCAGCGGTGGGATTTGCTAGCACTTAGCAGATTCAGAAAAACAAACCTTGAAGGCCTTATCATGGGGAAAAAGAAACAAACCAATGAGAAAAACAGCACACATTTTTTATTCAGCTTACCAAGAATGGCAGAAGAAAGAGAAGAAAATTGTGAAGAAGAAAATACTTTAACTTGTTTAGGAGTTTCATGTCAACAACACAGACAACAAGACAGCCACACACAGGGCTATATTGATGTGGAACAGAACTGCAGTGCCAGACCTGTAGATGATCATGTGCTTGAGTTGCACATGCGAAGAGGGATAACTCAAATACTAGAGTAGATATCAATAATCAAAGAAGGCTAAGTTCAGAAAATGGTCAGAAAGCTCAAGCATATCAGTCAGATAATAATTGGCATGATCAACCAGAACTACAGCGAAGTGCTGTGTCAAATGTAGTTGACAGAAATAGTCAAGAGGATGAGCAACAAGCTAGAAATTATTTACAAGGTACCTTACAACAAATAACAGGTGTAATGGAAAATGTTATGGTCATGTTAAGAGAAATGAAGAATAGCAATATGAATAACAGCCATAATCAAAATGAAGGGGTTGACAGAATAAAGGAGAGAGGTCAAATATCGTCATCAGTGATGGAGAATCATAATGGGGGTTATGAGAGACAATCATGAGATCATTCAGTACAAAGGGCAAATAGTAGAGAAAGAGGGGATGGATATAGGAATAGAAGGGTAGAGCTGACACAAGCGCACTATGACAACCAAGAAGGGGGACATCGCAATTCACGAGAGAATTATGAGAGACCACAAATAAACTATCCTTTAGATGAGAGAATGTACACACCCACACAAAAGAAAGACATCAAATTACCACCTTTTACTGGAAAAGAAGACTGGAAGGTATGGTTCAATAGATTCGAAGCAATAGCTGAACGGCAAAATTTGTGTTCCGATGACAAGCTAGACCACTTACTTCCGAAGCTACAAGGCACTGCAGGTGAATTTGTTTATTCATAGCTACCAAGACAGGTTTTAGATGATTACCACCAACTCACAGATGAATTGAATAGCAGGTTCAGAGTGATAGACACCGAGAACTTTTGCTGCACAATTTAGCAGGCGTAAGCAGAAAATAGATGAAAGCGTTGAGGATTACGCCGCAGAACTCGAAGGATTATATGACAAAGCCCATCGTTTTCGTGATAGCAAAACAAGACAAGAAGACTTGGTTCGCCGTTTTCTCGATGGTCTGGCCGATGATGATGCGAGATTTGAGGTGGAGTATAACAAGGAACCCGAGTATATAGATGAAGCCGTGTATCATGTAGTCAGCTGTATACAAACTAAGAGCAGAAGTTCAAACCCACCATATGGAGAAAGAAAGTTAAGGAAGTTTGTAAGAAGAACAAACACAAAAGATAGTGATGAAGAAGAATCAGACTGTTCAGATACAGAACATATATGCAGAGTACCACATATAAAGGAGAAACAGGGCACAAGTGCGACAAAAGTGAATAGCGGAATAGCGAATAGAGATAAAAACAGAGTTAAAGGAGGATAAACATAACTTACAAGAATCTACAACACCAGCTTCAGAAACAGACAAGCTATTAAAACTGTTGTTGGAAAGAATCACAGAACTGACTGTGGAGAAACAGAAGATAGAAAGTAAACAAACGGGTGTGAGAAAATAAATTGTCTGTTATAATGCATGCCAGCAAAAGGGTCATATATCAAGGGAATGTCCAGCAAAGGATTCAAGAGACAGGACTAATGCTAGATGGAACAGAAGGGGTACATCTCTAGGTCAGAGGTCATTTGATAGGACACCCAGAGAACAGTACCATGGTCAGTCCAATCATTTAAACTAAAATGGGCTAAACCTGATGGTCGGGGGAGTGCCCATAGTTTCACAAATGGCCATGTAGAAATGGATAAAGAGGAGTCAATTAATTATGAGAGTGTAGTAAGAAGAAATAAGCCGTGTAGTGTTGGGTCTACATAAAAGGCACGATACAAAGTCAACCTATCCTTTTAACAACGGATACAGGTCCAACTAGAACAGTAAGTTCAGACAGAATTTATAACAGACTTACAAAGGGTAACACAACCGTTTTAACAAAAACATCAAGTTTAAAATGAGCTGGTGGCATGCCACTAAAATAACTGGGGAAAGCAATATTTACCGTAAAGTTAGGTCCAGTGGAGCTACAGAAAGAGCTTATCGTAGCTGAAATTGAAGATGATGGGTTACTGGTGATGTATGTCTTACAAAATGATGAAGGGGGTCCTGCTGATATCTTAATGAGTCGGAGCGTCATCCTTATGAATTGAAAAGAAATACCATGCATACAAGTGGGAACACGCGAAAAGGTTCGAAAGGTCATAGTAGCAGATCACGTCATCATACCAGGCCAGAGTGAAGCTATTGTTGATGTATATGTGTGAGCGAGATGAAATAGATGATTTAACTAGGCAATCATAATTTATTATAGAACCCACAGAAAACTTTAAGGAAACTTATCCGTTACAGATTGCCACTACATTCGTAGATATAAGCATAAATGTCACCAGTAAGGTGAGGGTGTTAAATCCATTTCCCACTGCTGTGTCTTTAAGACAAGATACCATAGTGGGAAATGCTGAGTTAATCGCAAAAGACTACCAGCTGCAAACCATTACACAAGTTGAGCATGCACGCGAATCCGAGAACAATTACTCAGTTCGTAGAATACAGTTGGACGCCAACAAGTCAGAAATCACTTTAAAATGCGACACACAACAGAGCTCGAAGTTCCAATTCATCTTAAAGACTTATATGAAAGGTCCACTGAAGGGAAGGTACCAGATGAAAAGCGGGAAGTAGTAAATTTGCTTATTAAGTATCAATACACCTTTTCAAAGGGTGAGTGGGACATAGGTCTTACACATCTTGCAGAGCACTCGATAGATACTGGTGATGCAAAACCGATAAAGCAAGCTCCAAGAATAGTTCCCCTAGCATATGCCGACGAGGAGAAAAACGCAATTGAGGATCTTTTAGCTAAAGGTGTTATTCGTAAAAGCACTTCTCCTTGGGCTTCGCCAATAGTAATCGTTAAGAAAAAGTGTGGGTCTATTCGTCCATGTGTTAACTACCGTCGACTCAATGCTCTAGTGAAGCCAGATGGTTTTCCCTTGCCTATAATTCAAGACTGTCTAGATGCAGTATCAGGCTCATGTCTATTCAGTACATTTGACTTAACCAGCGGTTTCTTCCAAATCCCTCTCCGAGAGACAGATATACCGAAGAGTGCATTTTGCTGCAGATTTGACCATTTTGAGTTGACCCGGATGCCTTTTGGTTTGAACAATAGTAGCAGTACATTTCAACGAACCATGGAATTGGCCTTACAGGGTCTTCAGTGGGAAACTTGCACTATCTACATAGACGATGTAATAGTATATGGGAAGGATTTCAATGAGCACATTGTTCAAGTAGATCAGTTTCTGTCAAGAATGCAAGATGCGGGTTTAAAATTGAAACCTAAGAAATGTGAAATGTTGAGACCAGAAGTTACCTTTCTAGGACATGTAGTATCGGGTAATGGGGTGAGACCTAACCCAATAAATATTGCAAAAATAGTTGATTGGCCAACACCTAACAATCAAAAACAAGTCAAGCAAATAGTTGACATGTGTTCCTACTACCGCCGGTTCATAAGGGACTATGCCAAGATGGTTAGACCTATGGTTGAGTTAACAAAGAAAGGGAAGGAGTTTCGGTGGAATGACGCCTGTCAGGATTCATTTCTTAAGATGAAAAGAGCATTAGTGAGTCCTGAAATAATGGGTTACTCAAGGAACGCAGGGGGTGAATTTTACCTTGACACGGATAGTTCAGATGTAGGGATAGGGGCCGTTCTTTTTCAGATGCAAGATAACCGCGAACGAGTTCTGGCCTATGCTAGTAGATCCTTGAATAAAGCCGAGCGCAATTATTGTATAACTGAGAAGGAACTTTTAACAGTCCGTTACTTTATCGATTACTTCAGGCAGTATCTCTTAGGCAGAAGATTCATTGTCAGAAGTGACCATCAGGCACTGGTTTGGCTATTCAGTCTGACAGAACCCAGAGGCAAAACAGCCAGATGGATTGAGGTGTTAGCCCAGTATGATTTTGCTATAGAGTATAGACATCGAAAGAAACAAGGTCACTGTGATGCTTTATCACGCTGTTAAAATCCCACAGACTGTACGTGTCATGAGGTAGATACACTAGAGCCACTAAAATGTGGGCCGTGCAAGAAGTGTATCAAAAGAGCAGATGACATGGTGCAGAGTGGCCTGTTTGACCAGTTAGGATTCGCTAAGGAAAATATAGAGGTGGAAACTACACAAAGCAGAACATTTGAAGAAAACCTAGAGTTAGTCAGAGGAGTTACACCGGCAGATCAAACCCCGTCTACCTCTACAGAACCTACTAGAGAAAAGAGTATGTTCTTCACACCATGGATTGGGAACCTCTCTAATGATGAGATGCGTAATCACCAAGAGAAAGACCCAAACATCGGACCTATGCTCAAAGTCAAAGAGATGAACATTAGACCAGGCAGTCAAGAAATGTTGACTTTAAACCATGCTGCACGTCACTATTGGATATTATGGGAGAGCCTAGAGGTCCGAAATTGACTTTTATTCAAAATATTCAAAAGAAATAATCAAACTGGGGAGTATGCCCAACTGCTAGTTCCATCTACAGTTAAGCAAGATATTCTATACCAAATGCACGATTCCATGATCTCTGGACACTCAGGTTGTAAGAAGACAAAGGAGAAAACAATGCAGAGATTCTATTGGTACGCTATGAAAGACGACATTGCAATGCACGTTCGAAAGTGCGATATCTGTGCAGCCGATAAAAAACCTATGAAGATTCCAAGGGGCACCCATGGGTTCCATGAAAGTAGGAGCTCCACTAGATGTCGTAGCCATGGATTATTTAGGACCGTTACCACTCACACCACGTGGTAACAAAACACATGCTTCTGTTAATAGATCATTTCTCAAAATATGTAGAAATGTTAGCTGTCCCAGACCAGACAGCTGAAACCTGTGCTAGCAAAATCATGATAAATACATAGCTCGATGGGGTTGCCCCTTTGTCTTTTCATAGTGATAGAGGCAGTGAATTGGAGAGCAATGTTATTCGAGAACTGTCGTTTGCTAGAAATCCGTAAAACGAGAACAAGTGCAAGAAATCCACGCTTTAATGGACAGTCAGAACGCTTTAACCGAACAACGTTGCTTCGCATGGTCAAAGCATATCTCTGCAATGAACAGACAGACTGGGATCTTAACTTAGGTTGTCTGGCAGGCGCTTACCGATCGACTCCAAATGAAGCTAACAAACTCACCCCAAACCTGCTAACTATGGGTAAAGAAGTAAGATTACCAGCCGAACTAGTGTTTGAAAGTTCTACATGGTGTGATGGAAGAGGACATTACAAGCTATGGTGACTACGTTGATTTGCTAAAATGTAGGATGCAACATGCACACAAGGTTGCTTGTGAGAACTAAGGGGCTGCTGCAAAGCGCTTAAAGGAAATATATGATGCCAAGATATCATTTACTAGGTATGATATCGGTGATGCGGTCTGGTGTTTGGCAGAAGCACGGAAGGTGGGTGTAGCTCACAAATTAGAGAGACTCTATGATGGTCCTTTCCTAATTAAGGAGAAGCTATCAGATATCAACTTCGTCTTGCAACTGGGACAAGAAGGAAATGAGCGGTTGGTGCATCATAACAAGCTTAAGAAATATGAAGGAGATAAAGTCCCAAAGTGGATCCTCAGTGCACGGAAAAAACTAGGTTTTAAATCCAAGTAGCGCTTAGTGATCAAGTTATAAAATGTATATATTGTGATTTGCACCACCCTAATTTGTTTGGTGTAAACAGATATTTCTGTGTTTGAATATAGTTAAAATATTAAAATAGTTAAAAATCATATGTTCAAGGCTGTCTACTACTGAATATAAAGTAGTACAAAATGACAATTTTTTACTGTGTTTATGTACCGAAGAATAGAAGAGTACCACGAGTACGGGTATATGGAATGTACTGAAGAATAGAAGAGTACCACGAGTACGGGTAGATGGAATGTACTGAAGCATAAAAGAGTACCACGAGTACGGGTAGATGGAATGTACCGAAGAATAGAAGAGTACCACGAGTACGGGTAGATGGAATGTACTGAAGCATAGAAGAGTACAACGAGTACGGGTAGATGGAATGTACTGAAGAATAGAAGATTACCATGAGTACGGGTTGATGGAATGTACTGAAGCATAGAAGAGTACCACGAGTACGGGTAGATGGAATGTACTGAAGAACAGTAGTGTACCGGGAGAGATCGTAAGAACAAAAGAAAAGTGACGAAGAGTACAAATACGAAGAAGGGTAAAGCGTCAATAGTGTGTACAAATAACAGAAAAGATTGCTGAAGAGAATCAATAGAGAGGATGTTCGAAAGAAATGAATATTCAATGTGTAGGATACATTAGGCAAACATTAACAGTGAATATATAAAATATCAGTGCCTTAGATGCATCAATCAAACCGGAAAAGAAGTTATAGATAGGAAGTCCAGAGTGGAGGAGCATGTCATGAAATGGCACCTGAGCCTAGACCAGGTACCCTACTTCTGCTGTCTGCGCCTGTTTAGATGTAAGTATAGGAAAACCTTATACCAGCATGTGAACAGCTATGCCCGCCATCGCAAGATGGCAGCAGATAGAGAAGTTATTGACTCTTCAACATACTTGGTAGAGAACCCAAGGCCGTACGGTATCAGCTCAGATGACTATGCTATGTTCTCACCGAAGGATTCACAGCAGATCGTCTTAAAACGGGGACTGAAGGGACAGGTGGAACAGGAAGAGGATATAGTGGCCAGATCCTTTAGAAAGGCGTTAGTAGATGATACCATGGACACGGAAACAGAGTCGTTATTTGACTGTCTGCAAGATGTGGTCCGAAGCCTATTACTGCTAGCCATGGTGTTGCACACCCTTACAGCCAGGGAACATTTGGACCAACAAACAGCTTCCAATGCGCTGCTCAACCAATGGTCTCGTTACTGCCAAATGGATGGTTGTCTACTCTCCCAGCTACTGTGATACTATTTAAGTTATAAGAAATGGCCCAGCATATACAGTTAGGCCTCAGCCAGAAGGTTCCGATGTACATGGCCCATCCAAAGTTGGAACCTATTTCCAACAACCCACGTCTGCTCCTCAGACTTCATGGACCATGTGTCAACCCCAGATGACACTGCCATTGTTGAGCTTAAGAGAGAGTGATCTCCAAGCTACAGCTCAGACATTGAGAAGGGTCGAGGAAGTTGTGGAGAACCTTCTGCCCCAACTTTTGGGCAGCACTACAGAGACGCGGGATGTCTCTGCCCCACCAAACCAAAGAAAAGGGCTAGGTCAGTTTCTCCAGTGCCATCCAGCTCCTCATCTAGTTCCTCTGGTGACTCAGTGAAAGTTTCAATCGGTTATATGGAAAAATCCATACAGGAAGCTGTGGATAAGAATGCTTGGGCTATAAGATGTCTGGAAAAAACGATACATCAGCAAAATAACATGCTTAATAAGATATTTAACATGGTTAACGTCCTGTATGATTCAGAGAGTTTAGCCAAGAAGAAACGCGAGAAGAAGGAATGCGAGAAGAAGGATAAAAGAGACAGAGATCAGGGTAGAGAAGAAGTTCGACGAGACAGACGAGACGAAAATAAGGAAAATAAACTGAAGTCTACAGTGAGTCACATCAACAGAAATAGGAGAAACTAAGAATTAATATAATTGATTCGACAAATTATAATTTATTCACATTCAGAAACTTGAAATATTGAAGCCTAAAAAGTTAAGAAGTGATTGAACTGAACTATAAGGACTTTGACTGGCAGATGCATCAAGTTGTAAGAATTTAATTATAACTAGTGTGTAATATAATTATTCATTAGTTAATATCGTAAGAACTGTATAGGTGGGTGAACACTTATAATGACAAAGATGTGTTTACATGTTATAATCAAAGTACTACAAGTACTGAAACTGTGACTTTTGTGTTTACGTTTATGATCAAAGTACTATAAGTACTAAAACATTGACTGACTACGTATAGTAGCTATTATTAAGTTAAATTGAACGTTACCATTTATTATAATGTTAGTTGGAACTTTACCATAATAAGAAGGGGGTTGTGATATGTCCCAGGGTTACAGCATCGTTTTACTAAAACATGTATTGTAAACTAGGTTAGGTTGTATTTATACTCTGTTACATGTAGGATTGTCATGTACATTTTTCAGTTTATCTGAGATCGATTTCTATAATAATAATGCAGAGGACATCAGTGTCAACCTAAGGGATCTTTAATGTAAACATTTCTGAGTGTAATTATTTTATTTTTACCTTATACCATCCATTATCCATTAAGTAATTCCATAGTGAAAGTGTTTATCAATGTGCTTGTTTATGTAAGCTATGTAAGCTGCCATTTTAAATCTACACATCGCATTGCATTGTGGGAAGAACACTGGAGGTCACTGTAGTCTGCTATGTTTTAGCTCTCAGAAAATCGTTCACATTCGATCTACGTTTATTTTATAATCCCACATCAGATTTTGATATAAAAGATCTAGTCATGTTTATTAATTATTACTCTTTAATGTTTTGTATTTAATTATATGTTATAAATAGGTTTAAAAACTTTATTTTGTGGTTTTTTTTATCAATGGGTATACTTTGTTTACATTGGTTACGCTATGGCGGCTCCGCCAGATTTGTAGGATTCCGCCAATGATTCCCATGGAGGAGATGGTGGATTGGCGGAATTCGGGTGAACTGACGGATGGCGGATGGCGGAATTGTGGTGGATTTGGTGTGTAGTATAAAAGATTCCTCCAGGTTTTGGAGGAGGACTCCGTAATTTTAGTTTCAACTGTGAGCATCTAAGTTTATTGAAGGTTAAGATTTAGTTAATAAATTATTTACATGGTTCAAATAAAGGACCATTGCAACGTATTTACCAGTCCATACACTTAATTAACATTTAGTTGGAGTCCATTTTAGTTATAACTATTATTTAAACATACGCTACCAAAGGAACAATAATGTACATATCGTACTATACGCTACCAAAACATTAGGATAATAGCCGGCACGTAACAATATTGGATCGATTTATTTAATAAGCTTCAAATTTAAATCTGTTTAAACAAGCCTTTAATTGATTTAGTAATACCACTTTAACAAAAATATACCACTGAGGCCCTAAAGGGGGCATTTCCTGCCTAAACAGATTATTAAAGGAGAACACCTTTTTGCTTTATAAAATGATTCTTATTCACACATTATATCATTCCACATATTAATTTTATTTTCATAACATTAGTATGTGGAATGATAAAAACATTGATTCTTTCACAAAATATTAAAGATTTATCATATCAATTATTAATATAAAATTATTATTAAATACTCATTAATTTCATTAAAACCGCAATACATACTCTGTGTATACAAATTATTGTGTTTTGAGCTATTTATTGTGCAATTCAGTTAAAGCTGACTCAATCAGGGGTTTTGTTTGATCTAATACTATTTATATCAATATAAATCTATCATTAACAAAACGGTACATATTACAATGTTTTCGTGAAATTACATTGTATTCACTAATATAAATCAATGTGATGTATTACGAGAAATCAATACAGTTATAGTTTAAAAGGTTAACATTACTAGCTTGACTTCTCGAAGAAAAAGTTTTTTCAACTTAATTTCCCCAAAAATTAAACTAGGCCAAAATAAACAAGTGCACTGTTCTCCGTCAGCTCTTGTTATATCTTTTGTTTTACTATATTGTTATAAATATTTTTAGAACACTGTTTCAGTTGGTAAGATTTTACTTTGATGACTGCTTTGCTCTATATAAATGTTGCGCCAATTCTTTGCTAAATGTATTCAATCTTAAATAAATTTAAACGCGATAGTCATGACGGTTACCTTGGTAGAACAAATATGTAAGTGATAATGCCTGTTCTTTAATTTAAACTGACATTCACACTGGCCATTGTAGAAGCATAGCAGTGGAGGTTGGCCTTCAAGCACCTAAATCGACTATAGCAGGCTATTGTACACCGAATAAGTTCATGATATCCTTTTGATGCCTTTTGATGCCTCAGCTAGTGTAGCCCAAAATATGATCCAGTTGTGTCTGAACCCAACCTTAGTCTGAGGGCATTGGAGTTTCGGCGCAATTTAAGAACATTTAGCCCATAATGTGGAAACGTTTTAGGGTCACCAGTTGTTGCGTTAATTACCTCCTTATAGACTTCGAAATTGGCGGGTTGTTGCATTGTTTCGCGTCTTATCGGCCGCATTTTCTCGACTTACTGCGTGTTTCTTGAATCATTTCGACTTGAAAGAATGCGACTTAATACGATTTAACTTCACATGTCAGAAAGACTGAAGTCGACATTTTCGTCATTTAAATAAGTTTAGTTGCTGTATGATGTCTTGACTAGTTATCATTGAGTATGTCGTCCAAAATGTAACGGCTTATTCTCTTGTTTCAGGTAACGTTCTCAAGTTCAACTTAACTTCTTGAGTTGAACAACTCGTCATGATCCATTATTTATGGAAACGTTTAAGGTTTCCATACAACTAGACCTGGTACTGATCATTCCTAAAACGTTTCGTTGAAATCCGGCCAGGGGTTTAGGAGAACTAGTCCAGACAAATTTGGTGTATTAAAACTTTTAACGGGCCATCCTTCAACTGGCACACAGTGACGATATATACAAATAGGCTTGGTATTGATCATCCCTGCAAAGTTACACTGAAATCCGGCTAAATGAAGGACCGTCGTCTTCCTAGGGCGAAATACAGCATCTTTAAAATAAATCAAGGATTATAATTTCAGTGTTACTAATCCGAATTGGTTGGTTTTCAAACGTATCCAAGCTTTCATTGAGAGTAACAATTTGGTAAATATAGGATGAAAATTGAAGGCCCTATCGTCTTATCGAGGCGAAATACAGAAAATATAGCATGCTTTACTAAATCGAGAATGGTTTTCGACCTCGTCCGAGCTTTCATTGAAATCAACAGTCTGGTAAAGTTTGATGGAAAATGAAGGCCTATCGTGTTAACGAGGCAAAAATTAACGGACGACGGACAACTCCCCATCCAATAAGCTCTGCTGGCCTTCGGTCAGTAGAGATAATAATATAATATAATATTATTTTCAACATGTCAGACTATCAGACTGTTTGTCGGAAATGGTAATTTCAAAAGTAGATAAAAAATTAACCGCATATAATCTGTCATATCCAATGTTATATAATATTATGTTATAATATTTAGTAGTATTATAGTTAGTGTCATATATTTTTAAGGGGCTGGTGTGGCCTAGTGGATAGCGCGTTGAACTTGTAACCAGAGGCCGCGGGTACAAGCCTGGCCGTTGCCACCGAGTCTCGTAGATGTGTTTTTGGGCAAAACACTTTCCCTTAGTCTTGTCCGCCGGATGTGGACATAAACCGGGCAGTCCCTGGTATCGGTCTATCCTCCGAGCACGTTAAAGACCCATAGGAATTATTTCGATAATACTAGTAGGTCATGTTGCAATTATTAGTTATTGGGTTTGTTACTGACCCCCTACAGAAATATGTGGGGTCAGTCAGATGTATAGGGGGCGAGGCGATACTGACACCCTACAGAAACATGTGGGGTCAGTCAGATGTATAGGGGGCGAGGCGATAGCCGAGTAACTAAGCCAATAGTCGAATAACAAATTTATTGCATCGAGCACCTTTTTTTAAGGCAAATGCCGATATTTAACCCATTCTAATGGAGCGTCAACGTCATTGAGATTTTCGCGCAATTCGACGTCATGACGTTGACGTCACGACCGGTACAGTTTAAAAACATTATTAAATTTACTTATTATGTGTGTTACTAACGCCTTAAAGAACTATTTGCAAATGATTTAAACTTTGAATCTGTATTATAGTCCATTTTGTTTTAGTGACCATCTATGAAATCTACTGACCCACTATAGAATAATAAAGGGTCACCATATGACCGCTCTAATCCAATGCAATTCCTAGGATTTTGTGCGAGGTGCAATAAATTCATATGTATCATTCCATTCTCTCTGGGGAGGCTCTAATTAACATATACTGTGTTGATGAACGGTTAAACAACATCAATTCAATTCTTTTCAAAAAAAAATAGATGACTTACTTGCAAAATCAAAGGAACGCTGTTTGTCATATTTAAACTGTTCTGCAAATACATGTACTTGTACGAGGCTCCGATTTTAACTACGTGGCATATTCTAACAAATGTGTACTTGAACTTTATTTCGTCAGATGACATTTTCGCAAAATAATTGATCATGAGGATTTGTTCAACTCAAGAAGTTATGAGAACGTTACCTGAAACAAGAGAATAAGTCGTTACATTTTGGACGACATGCTCAATGATAACTAGTCGAGGCGACATACAGCAATTAAACTTGACGAAAATGTCGACTACAGTCTTTCAGACATGTAAAAGTAAATCGTATTAAGTCGCATTATAATTCAAGAAACACGCAGTAAGTCGAGAAAATGCGGCCGATAAGACACGAAACAATGCAACAAACCGCCAATTTCGAAGTCTACAAGGAGGTAATTAACGCAACAACTGGTGACCCTTAAACGTTTCCTAATGGACGCGTATTCGTGCCTCGTCTTGTCGGGTAATATTGAATTTCTCAATTTAAAAAAATTCGAGTTGTTAAAATATATATCTATAAATCGATATACTTATGTCGCCAAAACACGATGTAATTCAATAAATGCAAAACAAATACGTTGCAATGGTTCTTTTATTTACAATAAATCGTTTTTAGTGAACTTGACATTTTTTTCTCTTCTTTATATCGCGTTGAAACAAAACAAATAAAAATATATCAATATAAAGGTACTCGACCTAATGAGTAGTATCTGTATTAGACGAGATATTTATCGGATATACACGAGATATTTATTTCAAGCTATGTAAAGTTTGTCGATTATGTGATATAAATATGTCGATTTAAAATCTAAAAAATGATAAAACATTTCGCGTTAACGTCATGTTTTAATCAAATCAAATTTACACCGGAATGATCGGCATCGGTCGTCCGGCCTGCTTCTGATTTCTTTACTACACTATGTTACGTGTATTCTAGTATCGGACAGTTTGTTTGTTTGTTTGTTTCTTTGTATGGCGTGTAACGTTATTGTCAACACATGTAAGGTTATACATGTAGTCTTTTGGCAGTTACTTGTGATACGCAGGCTTCATAACCGCTGCTCCCAACTAAATTCCATTATGTTTATTTCGCTCTTTGGGGCATTTAATTTTACTAGATACTGGGACCATACGCCGTACGACATGGGGAAGCAAATAACTCCATGTCCACTGCCATATGCATGCCATCTTCGCGATGGTTTAAATTGTGTACTATTGATTTTATGAATATTGAATTCTGCTCAATCCGGGGCTAGAGGGCGTGAGCGGTAGCTAGCATATTTCACTACCGCTCATGAACAGTCTCAATCAAACCGAGACTGCAATATTTTGTATGTGTCGTGCTCGGCCGTTTCCAAAGGTCCATTATCATACTCTCTTTTTATATATATGACGGTCGATTTGTTTGTGGTGGAGGGAGACCACCCACTTTTCCTGGGTAGAACCAGTACTGTACACCTCCCTGCCATCCTTAAGAATCAACACTTCCTCACTTACAATTCGAGCTCCCAGTGGGATTCGAACCCTCAGCGTTGAGAGGAGAGAAGGTTTACAACGCAACGTCATTAATACCTTGGCCACGGAGACGTTAGTCTCAGACAGCCAAAACCGTAAGATGTATATGTCGTATATGTCTTACATGAGATATCGAGCTGGGCAGATTAAGCCGATAAAACGCCCACTAGCGATTTGCCGACTGTATTCGCCCGTTTTCCAGGCAAATAAAAGTCAACATTATGTTGTAAATAAAGCTACTTAAGGGTGGGCTGGGTGGGATGGGGGGGGGGGGGATGATGGGGTAGCCGGAGGGGGTCCCATAACAAGATAACAGCAAATTGAATTTGATGATCACAGATAACAATGAATTAACAATACTAGAAGCAGTTAACAGTAAATAAAAGAAAACAACTATCCTAAATTTTACATTTTACGATAGGTGGTGGAGAAGGAGAGAGAGGGATTGGGCACAATAAAAATAATTAACAGATAACATTAAATTAACCAATAACGGATAACAAACAATATTATTTCAAAATAAAAGATAACAAAGTATAAATTTCGCCAATTACAGCATAACGCAACAGATTAGTTACACGTGTTGACATCACGTGCTGCTTCTCACAAATTAAAAGTACTTAATATTTTAAATTTTAAAACGTTTAATTAATATGAAAATGCGTTTATTGTGAGTCACATAAAATCTCTCAAAGTCTCGCCAAAATCTCCCCTTACATAAGTGGCAATTTCAACCTAACATTTTTCCACAGGCCTTGGTGCTGTTTCCCATGGCTGAATCCGTGTATAACATTTTCAAGCTAATGATATACATGCATTAGTTATTTTCTAAAATAGAAAAAGCTGTTCCTTCAGTGAAAAATAACAGTGAACATATAATCTGATATATGGCTCACATGTATAAACATAAACAAGTAATATATAAGTTTTACTTTAATCACTATGGTAAGAGTAATGTTTGGTGCACTAGTAGATAAAACCTGGTTTAACCACTCCGTCCCCTAGAACACACAGACACTCTCCACCTCCCTTTGTCCTTTATTGCCATTGACCGTTTCAGGCGGTACCCCCATTTTATCACGCCTTTATGTGTGTAATGTCGCCTGACCGCACGATTGAAGATATAAATTAAAAGTGACCACTCCTTCCAGGATATAGAAACTAACGTTGTTCAATCAAGATCATACACGTTATTCAATCAAGATCATACACGTTTTTCGTTATGACCTCGTTTTGATGTCAACATTTTTAAAGAAGCATTACTCTAGCCTCGGTTGACCGGCATGCTTTGATTGCTTCACTAAACTATGCTTCGCGGATTCAGAACCAAGTCCTGTTGGAAATGGATGGTTGAAATCGCCACTCACTTTAGGGCTATTTGGCGAGAATTTGAGAGATTCTATGAAAAACGTATTTACTATTTAGTTAATTACATGTCAGTTTCTTACTTTTAATTGATGAGAAGCAGCCAGTGACGCTAAATGTTTCACTGGTGCATTGACGACGCCAGCACGCAAACACGCCTGCTAAACGCACTCTGGTACAGCTGTCCGTGCCGTTAGTGCTACTCAATGATAATATCGCACGACATTCAAAACTGTGACATTCCAAAACGGCCTTCTCGCACATCAATCATCAAAGAATATCATTGATGCATTGGAAAGAAAAAAGTCAGTGATTCAGTACCAGTTACCGAAGGGTACCAGTTACCGCGGGAGTACCACAAGGCTTAGTTCTAGATCAGATCGTATCCTCAAATATAAGAAAACCTATCTGATAACATCACGTCAAACGTAACACTGCAGATGATACCACAGTGTACCTGACTGACCGTAGTTTTCAAAATGCTCAATTTCTGTAGCGTCACCTTGACAAACACTTTTATATCTGAAGAACAATGAGATATGGCGTTTAATCCATGTAAGTGTACAGTCATCCATTTAACTCGATCTAAAACTCTAATTTGATCAATTACACATTGCATGGTCACACATTAGAAACAACAAGAGCATCAAGAATTGAAAGGCAATCCATAGTCCCCCACCGGCCCAGACAAGCATTTTCCAGACATTTTCTTTGATAGATGTAAAATATCAAGGTAAAGGTCACAATTATTTTATTTTGGTACGCGACACACCGCTATCCCAAGATGTATTCACATACCAAGTTTGGTATACCTAAGTGTTATAGTATTGAAAATACGGTCCGGACAAGCATTTTCTATGACAAAGTTTACAGGTCAAGGTCAAGGTCACAGTGATCTTATTTTGGTGCGCAACACACCGCTATCCCAAGATGTATTCACATACCAAGTTTGGTATCTCTAAGTGTTATAGTATTGAAAATACGGTCCAGACAAGCATTTTCTATGACAGAGGTCACAGGTCAAGGTCACAATGACATTATGTTGATACGCGACAAACCGTTATTCCAAGATTTATTCACATGCCAAGTTTGGTATCTCTAAGTGTTATAGTATTAAAAATACGGTCCGGACAAGCATTTTCTATGACAGAGGTCATAGGTCAAGGTCAAGGACACAGTGACCTTATTTGATACGTGACACACCGCTATCCCAAGATGTATCCACATACCAAGTTTGGCATCTCATTGTAGTATATAGTATTGAAAATATAGCCCGGACAAGCATTCGGAAGGACGGACGGAACGGAAGGACGGACGGAAGGACGGACGGAAGGACGATGTGCAAACCTATAGTACCCTACCGGACCGGTGGGGGACTAATAAGCAGTGCCAAATACCTGGGTGGCATCATAAGCAGTCATATTAAATAGAACGATCATATGAAAAAGGCCAGTACTTTAAGCAACAGAACTCTGGGCTTCTTTAAGCGCAATATCTGAAATAAGAACACAGCCATAAGATCAACTGCATCTGGAGTCATCATGCTCAACACAATATAGACAAACAGTTTTTGACGAAAGGCTAGTGGATTTGCAGCCTAGATAGCCTCGTAGTAGCCTAAATGCATACAGGCATTTGAATTGCAACTTGTCATTGGCTTCAGGAAGTCTTCTTAAAATATTGTCAGTTTAGGATGTCAAGCATATTGTGATACTAGATTCATATGAGAAATCATTTTGCAACCACCCGTCAGCTCTTCGTCAAATTCATCTCCAGTTTGTCTATATTGTGTCGAGTATGACTAGACTGGGGAAGAACACCCAGACTAGTGCTTTGTACGCAGTTGATCTTATGGCTGTTTTATGCGCTTTTAACAAGCCTACAGAGTTATATGTTGCTTGAAGTATTGACATTTTTGACATGATCTTTCCGGAAAAGATCAATACGTATGTTGACACCCATGTATTTAGTACTTCTAATTTTCTCCAGTGTGTGACTATGCAACCAATGTGTAAGTCGGTGGGATTTGAGTTTTGATCTTGTGACATGGATGGCTGTGCACATACCTGGATTAAAACTCTATAACCCATTCTTTATACAGATAGGGAGAGATTTTTAAGGTTTCACTGCAGACATTGGGCATCTTGGAAACTAAAGACAGCCATGTACACTGTAGTATCATCTGTACAGTCTTACATTTGATTATCTTATCTGATCAGTCATTAGATCAATATATGAGGAATAAGATCGGACCTATAACTCGGCTTTGCGGTACTCCTGCGGTAACTTATACTCTGTCGGAATCTTCGTTGTCAATGATTACCTACTGCAGTTTTTCAACACGTCCATATACCCGAAGTCGTCATGTACTGGTAAATATGAAAGTACAAAGAAAGACAAGCTTGCAAAGAAGTGTGCGGTTTATGTATATGGTCTGAAGCTTTAAGGTTTGGTTGTGAATAACTGACTTTCAGAATTCCATTTCTATATGTAGGAAAAAAAAACTAATAGATCCCTAAACTATCCCTCAGGAAAACTGCATTTCCATTTCGTTATCTGTGCATCAGTGATTCTATTTAATGATTGAAATGATAGAAGACCGTTTTAGAATGTCACAAATTTGAATGTCATGCATTATTGTATCGCAAACGTTATCATTGGGTATCACTTCGAAAGGTGTGCAGATTATCTTCGACCACGACAGATAAAGGGTTGCATTACGTGCCTTTAAGGATCTCTGTTTAAATGAAGTTGCTTAGAGACTGTGAACAGGTGTCGTAATTTGTGTTGCAATTATATTCATGTATTGGGAGGTTTTAAATTCCCAAAAACGGAACGCGATTACTCGAGAGCGGTGATGTAAATACTAAAAATGCGTGTGTGTGTGTGTGTCAGTTGTGGCCGGGTTTAAGTTTCCAAATACGAAACAACACAGGACGGATATTTCAAAACGTCAAGAAAAAACTATGCCGGCTGAAACATGAACAGACTTACAAAAAATGTCTTGGTAGATGAGATAAGCTTCTCTTTGGTGAGTTTTATGCATGCACGAGTTGTATTTAAGGTTTGTTCTATTGAAATATGGCGGTTGTTTATGAAGCCATTGCGTGCTGTTTTCAAAACCATGGCCGGACAACTGCGCATGGAGGTCGTAACATGGTCCTACCTATCGTTCTAAACTAAGGATTGATGTATCTTTGGTAGTCACATACTACCATTAGAACCATGGCTTTTACGTCTAGCCTTTAATATTTTTAATGAGTCTGGAGAAAAATATAACGGCAGCTCTTTCAGAAAGAAGAAATCCATTGAAAAACATTACACGACGCAAGAGGACGTACATAATGGTATGGTTGCTGGTGGTGTCTTTTTTATGCATATATATATATATGGCCTTGTAGGACAAACAAATCAGGACATATTTTAACTATACATATACTAGACAAAGTTTGGAACATTTCAATTAATGTTTTTGAAGGGTACACAGAACTGTACTACACAGTTTAATCTAGCGCAAATGTATGGAAAAGACGATTTTACAAGTAACATGTCAATGCAAATGAAGAAACAGAGTTCTTTTGCAAATACAGAAACTAAACCAAGAGTCATCGAATTGTGGGTGAACGATTACATCTCTTTACAGGAAAATAAATACTATGAGGAAAATAAATACTATGATACAGACACGGATAATGACATCTAAATGATCTTACTATTTTAAATATGACCAGGTAAATTCAATAAAGATTAAAATCAAAACTGTATTGTTAGTTTAAAACATT
Organism: Cyrtodaria siliqua; assembly: GCA_037043455.1. Taxonomy (NCBI): domain Eukaryota; kingdom Metazoa; phylum Mollusca; class Bivalvia; order Adapedonta; family Hiatellidae; genus Cyrtodaria; species Cyrtodaria siliqua. The sequence continues at coordinate 107,097 of JAWPHD010004045.1, forward strand.
CCACTTGTGAAACTATCCTTTAACTTAAAATGCCAAAGCCATGTTATCACATCAAAATGCGCAGGTTAGTAATTCAATATTCGAATAAGGAAGTCGACATTGTTTGACATACTGTTGCATTAACCGCAGAGGGTTTTCACGCTCAGTTAGCAAACCTCTTTAAAATCTTACCCGTAGTATATCTGATATGTTATCTACTGTCAAACGAGTGGAATCTTACATAATTTATGAACTTGAGGATTCAGTCAAAACAATATTAGCATTGTTTGTCAACGAATCTACTGGGGTATTAGAGGGACTGACTACATACAACGCACAATCTGATAACTGCAACTTGCTGAACTTTTAAAGGTGCAATACTTTTAAATTATCCACCTATAGAGAGCGGTAATGTAGAATTACAGTAGACGCTTTGCAGAAACGTTCATATTTTAACAAAAGTGGTGTATCGCTTATAAGGCAGGAAGTGGGTGGGTGTAAGTTAACATAACTGTATTGGAATTATGTATACATTTTGTGAATTAAAAACTCATAGAAATATATAACTTGAAGAAATATGTACATATTACATATATTAGTTTATTTTAGCCACAGCTTGTGTTTTCAAATTAAACTTTCCGCTGACGGAATATGGTGCTAAAACTATATACATGTAGTCTGGTATGTTTTTGCGCTGGTTTTACGCATTCATTCACTGGTCCATATATTGTTTTTGACACACTACTTTTCTTTTCTCGACTTGTTTTCCCTTGTATTCAGTGGCTTTCGGGATTCCAAAACAGTTTCAGATATTATTTTGGCAATGTTGTCCGTGTAATCCCACTAATTTGCATATGGTCACCAAACTGATACACTATATTATTATTCCAGATAATACCGCATAATGTTAAAACTTAAACATCAACAGTACAGACGTTCTAAAATGCGAAAGGCAATTGAGTGAGTATGAGACGACCTTTCGAAGGTATGGCTTTATCTCGGACGACTTACATTGATAAACTGGCTGATCGTGTCGTTCTGGAAATGTCTGGACAAAAGTAGTTCTTACCAGAGCCGAGGAGGAGGTCATTGTAGAATACGTGAAATTGATGGTAGAAACTGTTGATCTGTTCCGGTTCGACTAGGAATCTTTATGTGAGGAAGCCATCCAACTGGATTGCGGAACGTCGGTGGTTCTACCCAGGTGGCCGCCCGCGGCCGTGCACGAAAATTGTCCGGAGGGGCACCTGGGGTCTTCCTCCACCAGTGGAAGCTGGAAAGTCGCCATTTGACCTTAGCTATTGGTGCGACTATCAAATCCAATTCAATTCAATTCATCCGGTTTGAAGAAAAGAACTAAGAAATGAAGTCAAGAATATCACAAAAAAGGACGGACGAAACAATCCATTAGAAAACAACTTGGTTACATGTTATTAAGTGAAGTGACACTCTAATTGTAATCTCTTATTACAGAAGAACAACAAGAGCAGAACTGTTCTGTGAAGTTGTACTTGTTGTGTGGGTTCTATATGTGGAACTAATGTTTTCAGATATAGTCGATGATATAGTTCGTGTCATACTTTTTTAAAAATAAAAAAGTGTCGCTAATATACCAAAGTATGTTGATAACACCATGTATACTAGTACTTACGTATACAATCTGATGCATATCTTATTTACTGTTGGGAGTGCAAAGGAACAGCAACGAATACAGATCAATCAAATGCTGGTTACTTGCTTGGGATATCATATTTGACTCTCTTCTGGAAAATACCACACGTGGTATAAACGTTTTCCTTAATGTGACAATAATAGTCTGGTTACAGAAAATAGTCACAAACTACGCAGATATTTCTCATTTTCTCGAAAACCCACCGGAGAAGTACAACACCAACCTTAAATATTTGTACGACTAGGAATACCACAAATCTTACTTTATGGAGAATGAGGTCTATAAACGTCGAAAGTTAAAGGGATCTGGCGAGTTTCCTGATCACTTTACAAATTTAATCAGGATGTTCGTCAGAAAAGGATACAACCCTTTAGTATTACAACGCACTGCATGTTTAGTGATTGACCCCTCCACAGTCAGTCACTACGCTTCAATTTTCCCTTGGTACTCTCTGATTGCACCTACTGAAACCCCGACAAAGGGAGGTAGGTGCATGAGCTTTCGTCCTTCGGGTTTTCTGATCGTACCCTAGATTGGTTTTCTTGTTGTGGTTGTTCACTACAATTCTGGATAATTTCTGAATTGTTTCTTGTTTTGTATTTTATATAGCTTTACAACAACATCTTAGTGTTTCTTTTGTTAGTTTCTCTGGATGTGGACTTTTTTGCTATAGAATTCCTTTTGATGGGATGTAGTTTTGTAAACACTGTCATGTCTATTTTTGGGCGCTGAAGACAGGATAATAGCGAGGATTGTGTAGACATAAAATCGATTCAAGCTAACGTGTAGGCTTTATTGCCTACTGACCGTTCCATGTCGTCAACCCTGTCTTCACCACCCTTTTTGTTGTATTTTGTCTTTTTCATTGTATAAATAATTAAATACTGCTCCTTGTTAGTAATACAGTACGGAACTACGATGCCATTGCGTTTGGACGCTATGGTTTCTATAGGACCCTATATCTCATTTTTGCAACATTGCTTGACGTCACTTGCTGTTTCTCACAAGTTAAACAAAAGAAATGAACATTAATGTAATTAACTTGAAAATACGTTATTTTTTAAATTTCTCAAAGTATCGCCAAAATTGCCCCATTACTTGTCGTTTTTCCCCAGGTCTTGGTTCTGAAGATCATACCTTAGCTAAGAAATCAGAAGCAGGCCGGGGGACCGAGACAAATCCGAGTAGCATAGAGTAAAGAAGAAATGAGAAGCAGACCGGATGACCGAGGCTAGTGTAAACGAAACCATTCCGTTGTAAAGTTTATTTAATTAAAACATTACGCTAACTCGATTTGTTTTAACTTGTTTTAGATTTTAAATCGACATCTTTATATAACATAATCGACAAACTGTACATAGCTTGAAATAAATATATCGTGTATATCAGATATATATCTCGTGTATATCAGATAATACTCATTACGTCGAGTACCTTTATACTGATATATTTTCATTCATTTTGTCTCAACGCGATATAAAGAAAAGAAAAAAAAGTCAAGTTCACTAAAATTTATTTATTGTAAAATAAAGAACCATTTCAACGTATTTGTTTTGCATTTATTGATTTACATCGTGTTTTGTCGCCATAATTATATCGATTTATAGATATATATCATAACAACTCGAGTTATTTTAAATTGAGAAATTCAATATAACCCAACAAGACTAGGCACAAATATATGTTTAGTACGGAAGCGAAATTCAATATAACCCAACAAGACGAGGCACGAATACGCTTCCGTAGACAATTGAAAGAATGTCGCGTTGTCGTTGGCGACATTACGACAATTGTAAGAATGTCGCATTGTCTTGGGCGACATTACGACAATGCGTCATAATGTTGCGTTGTCGTGCGCGACAATGCGACGCCCGACAACGCGACATCGCGACATCGCGATACGACATCGAGACATCGCGATACGACATCACGAAATAATTGTCGCGATGTCGTATCGCAATGTCGCGATGTCGTATCGCAATGTCGCATTGTCGTATCGCGATGTCGCGTTGTCGGGCGTCGCATTGTCGCCCGCGACACTGCGACATTGTATCTGGGCCCAACCGGACACCGTACAATGCACAGTTCTCGAAGACTGAAAAAAGCCTATATAGTGTCAATCACGGTTACATGCAACTTTGAAACTAATGTTGTAATAGCCCCTTGTATATCGCATATGTCAAACCGTTTTTTTTACAAATTAAGGAATATTGACTGTTTTACTTGTTGAAGTGAAAATAAACTGAATTGAATTGAATGTTGTTTAACGGCTCATCCACACAGTATAGGTTATTTAGAGCCGCCCCAGAGAAGAGAGGGTAAGGATACATAGGAATCCGGAAACCGTGCCCTACTCTCATTATCGAATAAATTCCTATGATTCTTTAACGTGCTCGGAGGATAAACCGATACACGCGACCGCCCGGTTTACGTCCCTATCCGACGGACGAGGCTAAGGGAAAGTGTCCTGCCCAAGAACTCACCGACGAACCTCAGTGGCACCACGGAGGATTGAACCCGGGGCGTCCGGTTACAAATCCGCCGCGCTACCGACTGCGCCACGCCAGCCCTCAAGTGAAAATGAAATGACTGTAAGTCAAGTGAAAATGAAATGACTTACAACTGATTTTGAAATAAGATTTTACACTACAGTTTATTTTCATTGCGGTGTTTTTAAAGTCCTCGAGCTTACGAATAAAGACTCGCATTCACAGAGACATGCGATTTAAGAATAGGTTGTGTAGTTGTAAATACTTCATTTTCCCAACGCTGAACACATGAACAGCTTGCTTGTATGCTGCTTGCATGCTCGTTAACGGAGTTCCTTGAGCATACCTGCACACTACATATTAGGGCACGCTTTTACACACGTTAAGCTCGACTATTCGGAGAATAAGACAGCTGATGGAACCATCCCGGCGTTGGTGTCTGCGTCGGTGTCGGCGTCCCACCCAACATCAAGTTTTGCGGTAGCCCTATTGTCAACGATTTTATGTTTGTGATGTCACAATCCTTTCGACTTAGTTATCTTTGTAATTGTTGTTTGTTTCTAAGCGTACTTTTGGTGGACTGTGTTCCTTGAATGCAACATTTCCTGGCCAACTTTTATATCTACTTTTACGTGTAAGATGTTTTTACAGGTCTATATATCTAAACGTATTGTCCTAGCTCAACCAAATTAAGTCATGCACTTTATTGTAGTAGTAGTATCTAAAGGACTGCATATCTAGTTTTTTTCTGCGCCAGCTTTTGGCCTCCCATGAGGTGTGTCTGTGTAAGCCTATCAAAGCTCGAGTTGAAAGCGATACAGAAATTATGAAAGACTACATTGTTTATTAAACTGAATGCTGATTGTCTAAATTTGTCTGACAAGGCCAAAAGAAACTAGTAAATTTGTTTATAGAGTGTAGTTGTTGATACATGGTATATCGTTAGGTGATTTGTTACGCTGTACTTCAAACGTGACCGGAAAAGATGAAAAAAGGAATAGAAATGCTGAAATTGCACATAAATTATTCTGTTTTCATGCAAAGTGCGTTAATTTTACATGGTAACTGGTAATGAAACCCTATTACATATCGCCGAGATTTCCTAGTCACGTTATTTTTCAAAGTGCCCGGATGTGTTCTTCTCCAAAACCACAAAGGGCTAGAGCTTAGATATTATGTACATATCATCATCTAGTGGTCCTCTACCAAGTTTGTACAAATGGTGACCAAATTCTTCTTCTCATTTAAATGTATTAATACGTTTAAACCACAACGGCTACAGCTTTGATATTTTGCATGTAGCATCATATAGTGGTCATTTACCAAGTTGTACCAATGGTGACCATGGGGAAGCACTTTTCTGAACGCTAACCATTTTCTACCTCGCCTGACGGCTCAGGTGAATACAATTTCAAGGCAGGGAATGTGAGCCCATATGTCCGTGTCAAGAATCCAAATAACTAATCAGGAGCGTAGCACGGCCTGTTTTGAACATGCTCCTAATAAGTGCCCTAGTGGGGGAAGGATTTGGGAGTAGGTGTCCACCTTCCATTTGTTTTAATCTTTGGACCAAAACGGTGCTCGTAAATGTACGAGCGATATTTGTCAGGAATATAGACATTTTATGCTCGCAAAAAAGAGAAATCCCTCCACTTATCCCATCCACTCACACTGCTTTTTATTGCATTTTTGAAACTTTTTAGGATTGTTTTAAATATTATTATTGTTTTCCAAGTTAGATCTACTCCCGGGAGTAAGGAATTATGCCCCTGCTAATAAGTTTTGTCAAGTCCCTTGTGCTGGGGTTTGGGGTGTACCTCGCCCAATTCCCCCTCTCCCAACAATATGTTCCCTGTGAAACATGTCATAAAAGCTTTAACGCCCATTTGAAAGAATCTCTTTCTGTTCAGAAATGTAAAAAAAAACATAAAAGGTAAAATGATATAACATACTGTTTTATCAGGTCACTTGTGGTTTGTGTGTATGGGGGTGGGGCGGGGTTGATTTGAGGGTGGGGGCGTCCCCTCTACAATATGTTCCTTGTGAAACATTTCACAATAGCTTTAAACCCAAGCTCTGAAAAAGCAAATATTTTTACACGTGTAAACAAAAACAATATGTTCATTGTCAATAGTGGTTCTACATAAATTATGAAATAAACTCTTCATTGCATTACATACGTTTGTGTGCCTCGCTCATTCCAGTGTCAGTTTGTTATTTTTAACAATACCAATTACCATACATTTACACTGGATTCGAAACGCCTCTTGCTAATTATAGATTTATCCGCTGAATACGTAATTGAAATATAAAACAAAGTACCAAATTTATCTACATGTCACAACAAAAAAAATGTATGGCACTGACCAGTGTTTTTTTTTACATTTAGGGGAAGAGGGCCGGGCCCTTTAGAGGGGGGTAGATTCGACGTGAATTGGAAAAAGGTGGAATTTTGACAATGTTAAAATAAAGAAAAAAGATAGTATGTTTTATATGTTTTAAGTCGCAGTCTTTCGTTTAATATTAAATTCACATCAAGAACATGTTTGATGGACATGTTATGGATGGTCAACTAAGAAACAACATTTAAAAGTTAAAGATGATTTCATTTGTGTTACATTGGTCATTTTAGGCCATATTATTTTTAGCTTTCTTTGTGTTTATTCCGTATTTTCTTGTTTTCTTACTAGATATAATGTGTCCTTTACTTTAAAAAATGGTAATAAGTAAATGGCTGAGTTCGTTTTACCTTAGTTCATATTAAATGAAGTTGCTATAGTGGTCACAAGGAAGAAAATGTAATTTTGCAGTAAAAGAAGAGCATAGCTATAGTGTTACTAATCCGATCTGGCTGGTTTTCAAACTTATCCGAGCTTTTATTTATATCAACAATCTGGTAAAGTCTGGTAGAGATCGGATGAAAAATGAAGGCAACATATACAATTTTAGCTACATCAAGGGCCATAACTCAGGTGTTATTGATCTGATATGGCTAGCTTTTGAATTTTTTTCGAGCTTCGATTCATATTAACAATGGTAAATATCGGATAACAAATAAAGGTCCTATCGTCTAATACATCATTTTAACTAGGGCCATAACTCCAGAGTTTTTTATCAGATCTATCTGGTTTTCAAACTTGTCCGAGCTTTTATTGATATTAGTAATCTGGTACAGTTTGATAAAGATCGGGTGACAAATGAAGGCCCTATCGTCTTAACGAGGCAAAGTAAAGCAATTTTTAACTAAATCAAGGACCATAACTCCGCTGTTACTGGTCAAATCTGGCGGGTTTTCGAACTTGCTCGAGCTTTCATTGATATTAACAGTCTGGTAAAGTTTGGTAAAGATCGGAAAATGCAAAGATCGGAAAACATCTTAACGAGGCAAAAGTTAACGACGGACGACGGACAACTCGCCATCCCATACATATTATCAATTAGGTATAGGGGTCGGATGGTGCAAGGCGCCAACAGTTTGACTATGGCCATATTATGTTGCCCACATCGCCTTCCTCCGACCATCTACCTACCCCCACCATCTGCTACGCACCCTAATAAATGGCACTAAACACCCCGACATGAACTATTCTCTAAACAACAAGGCAGCATTAATAGGCAACATAAGTAAAATATCAAAGATGCTCGTGTATAAATAAATACAAAAAAAACAACAGCCTAGAAAGCCTCAAAGGAGGTACTCAATGATTTGGCAGAAGCCAGAGCAACAAAAAATAAACCATTGAGGGCACGACGAGACAATACTCAACACAAAATAAAAAGCACTTTTGTAGCACTGTTGCAATTATTTGTTGCGCAACCTTAAATAGAACAGAAAACGTGGGACAACTTGCAAACCAATGCATGATAGCATTACGTGTAATAAAAAAGTATTTATTTATCCTTTTGGTAACACAGTAAGGATCAACACAAGCCAAATAATACCAGCATTTAATTACTTTATATACAAAATCGCCATATTGTTTTTATTTTTAAGACATAGTACATTTGAAAACGCAACACATGGTATTTTTTAAATTTCTTGACGGATGTTATTTAAAGATGTTAAAGTTAAATGCGTTTTAAAATACTATCTTGTTTTGAAAACAAAACACGAGCGGACTGAAATCTCAAATATGTTGCGTTTTAAATGTACTGTGTATATATAAATGTTATTGTAGTTAACATTTAATAGTTACAGTATATAGTAATTTTTAACAATATGTACATCAATTATATACTTAAAGAAATAAGTTTAGCAATTAAATATGGACATCTATCTAGCTAAAATAAATATATTGTAATTTTATAATTTGACGTATTTGAAAACATTGGAATGACATAGGATGATATTCTTTTTCATCTGTTATTTGTGTTCCAGTGAAAGTATCAGAGTTATCTCTCATTTAGTTAAAACAGCATATTTTACATTTAAAAAAGACAATATAGTAAAGAGCTTGATTAAACTTTATTAAATGATTGTTCTGGGTCTCAAAGTATAAAAAAGCCAAACCAATAGACAATAATCTTGCCATTATAAAGATATAGGGAACTAAAGTTTACAATTTGTGAAATTACCTCCCTTTACATTGAAATAAGAACGAAATTATAATTTGTGCATAGCTGTTAAATTTAAACATTTTGATATTTTTTTCGCAGATATCGTTTGAAAACAATGCCCTCTATATAATCCATAATTATGTTAATTATATTGTTTAGGACCTCTGCCACTATGTCTAGAATATGAGCAATTTGAGTTACCACGTTATTTACTTGCTAAACTTATTTCTTTCAGTATATATCATTGGAAATATAATTTTTAGTGTAAATAAAAATACATTAGTTCTGAAAATCGGTTGAGAATAAATACTGTACAGCAAAACTGCTTTGTTGATAGCGCTTTTCCCATACAAATTCACTATTGGTGGAACAGCAGAAAGATAAAAAATGTTTGTTAAACTTTAAGGGTTTCTTAATTTACATTTGCCAACATATTCAAAACCATTTCTGGGTATAAACCTGATTATTTTCTAATTTTGATGCAGCAGAATTTTTCATTGACAATTTCCTCTCTATAACAACTTTTGCACGTGAATGTTTTACTTCTGAATCTATTTTGAAAAGTAAGGTCTTTCAATACTTCCGAAAAAAGTTTGCATATTGTAAAACTAATTATATAAAACATTTAATAGGTAATTTAAAACACGTTATCGCATTTTGGTAGTAAAAATGTATTTAAACATGTTTTATTGTCGAAATAACCATTATAAAATCCTGCTAATATCAGCTTTCCCATCGCTTAATGGAATTAAGGCGGGACCACGTAATGATATTCATAAAATTAATAAAGTCATACTAATTAGTTCAGAATAGAAGTGTTTCACACTTGTATTCATCCAATGTGTCTATCTAATCCAGTATTTACCAATGAAATCCAGCGAACATTATTCAAATATAAAATGGATTTCAACTTTGAAAATATGTAATGCAAACACTCGTTAGTCCATCAATATTAGTTTCACTAACAATTACTCTTTTTAAAGTAATTCAATCTTGAATTACAGTCAAGTCACAGCAACCTAAATCGCCACATTACACAGTAAGATTCCACAAAGAAAATTAAATATGAAACATTTAGCTTATATTACAGGAAATATCAACCCATATGTGTGTAAGCAGGATACCTAGTCTTAGATATTCCTATATTGAGGTTATTTTACAGCGTTGAGTACAATATTGAATTTTATCACATAACTTACGGTGTGGGAGTGGTATACTAGTAACACCATGCTATGTTTTCGATATACCACTAGATATATAAGTATGCAAATAAGCCTAGTATGCGCTGTCAAAAAAAAAATCGATAATGACTATGATCCAATTTCACGGTTTATGTTGGTTTCGCGTATTAAAGCGACATGCGAAATGCAACAAAAGTCGATATTTGAGTTATGTGATGAATAGAATCTAACATTCGTTCTAATTCACTATTTATTTATTAAACGAGTTGACAAAATGATATAAGGCTCGCATTATATCATTTTGTCAACTCGTTTAATAATTCAATAATGAATGAATACTCATGTAAGATCCTCTATATATTGACGAGTTGATAGCAGACATACTCCATATTTGGATCAGTCTAATTCAACAAATGAATGTAAAATAAACTTATATCTATAAGTCTTTGATACCAAACAATTGTAAAAATGCCCTTACTTTTCGGAATTGTACTAGAAATAAAAAAATTAAATGCCAAAGTTGTATTTAAGGAGTATTTAATTATGCATCATGATTGTGTTTCTAATTGACTAAATATAAATTCAGTCACCCTGAACGATTTATCACAAACTATTGAAGCTAAAAAAAGTTATTTTAGATTTCCTAAATTGCCTGCAGTCTCATATACAATACAGTATACATGTGGAAGCCTCATCAATAATAGCCACACAGTATTTTGGTTGTAAAATCTTTATTTCTCAAACAATTTTCAAACTGATGTATTAAAATTTACCACTGAAAAGTCCACTTCCAATGGTTATAATGTAGCCTCTGTGAGTATTGTCCAAATTCTTCATGTAAAATTAATGCTGAAAAAACTTTGCTAAGCATGCACTATTTTAATGGTATACTGTACCGTAATCATGGTAATAACTCTGAGATGTCCACTAACACGATTACCAGTGACTGTTTAATTTACTGACAAATAAACGAATATTGCGTCAAAATATTCAATTAATACTTTAAATCAATCGCAAATCAAAGTTATTGTGTTTTCCAAAATTAACTATTTCCAAAATCAACATAACATCACTTTTTATGCAAAAAACTACCGAAATTCGCACAAACGTATACATATCAGCATCACTCGCCAGCAGCCTAGCTAAGCGACAGGATTTTCGACAATTTAACAGGTTTGGAAGTTACAGTCATCGTTATACACTATTAAATAAATCATCCATTCAAATATAGATATAAAAATCGAACTGTAAAGTTGGTAAATATTGCGCCTTTTATAGATAAAAAAATACACGAAAGAACCACCAAACCGTTTTGTCGTTTTGGGATGCCACATCCGATAATCAGAATTTCTGACTTTGTAATAAAATCAGTTGCTCACATGTCCGTAATCTAATACCAGTCACAAAGAAATTATCCAAAAAAATCATAATACTTTAATATTCCTCCTTTTAACACATTTTTAGAGTCGTCATATGGCAAATTTCTGCTAAAATCCACTGATATTGAAATTCTAGTCTGACCCAGTGTGTCAATTTTGAAACAAGATGGCGTCTTCTTTTCGTGAGGTTCCGCATGTGGTATTTTTAAAAAATCGACTACACCATCAATAGCTATTCGAAACACTCTTAATCGATTTATTATTTAGGTGACATGTGAAACAATATGTTTTAATCACTCAAAGAATATTAGGCAAATGAATCCCGAATTCCGAGGTCGTAATTGTACATGGTTTAGAATCTTCACACACCAGATCACACCACATTTCAGCCGTTGACGGACTTTCCGATAGTGACTTCATTTTGTGCAGTGAAAATGGTCTAAAAAAATAAATCCTAATATTTGCAGAAAACGTAGTCAAGGTATCAAAATACTAGGAAAATATGTGATGACACCAAATGGGTGCTCAAAATAAATTTTTGACAATAAAATAGATTTAAAAAACGTCAAAATTTAATAACGAACAGCGTTCATCACAATAATGACAGGCAAAGAGGTCTGAGACATGTATTCAACAATATATAAAAGAACATTATATAACACACGGACATGCACACTTTTGCCGTTTTTAATACAGTTACTTTTGATATATAGTATCTTTTATAAGGTCATACGAGGGTGCTTCAAAAAGTTCTGTCACTAGGCATATATCTTTTGAACTGGATATTACACTGAGATAAAGTAGTGTATTTATAGTACTACTGGGTTCGCTCCCTTAAATTCCACACCAAAAATGAAAAAAAATCCGGTTATCTATACCCCTGAATTACCTCCCCGTAACACACCTTTTTAATACTGGCATCTCTGAAAATGTCCCTGTAACAAAAAGTTGTAAAAATTATTTGACTGATTCTATGGTTTTAAATTTTCTTGTACGCCATCTGTTGTTATTCGCCCATAATACATGAAAATGATTGTCGAGAATTCGGAAAGGTCTTACTTCAAACCAGATATGAGTGAATGCATATCCCTTAATTTTAGCAGAAATAACACTGATTTTCTTCATTTTGTTTACGGAAATGTTATAATATCTTTTAAATGTCGTAATTATTCTCATAGTATGAATATGTTTTCATATTTTTTTACAAATCCTAGTCCTTCAGTGTTTAAATTTCATATTCAACACATTATTGTAGAATTTTGTACTGTAACAATGTTTAGTGAAAATATTGATCATCCAAAAACGCTATTTCAGAAGACTGCCCTTCCATTTAATGTCTATTTATCATTAAATTAATTTAACACGTTAGCTTAAAATGTTAATTTCTAAGACAAAGCCTTTTCATCTACCATGCTTAAATTCTAAATCTTGTAATGCACAGATATAACTGCTAATGTATGAGAAATTTCAAAGGTCTTCGACAAGTACTTAAAGAGAAAAAGGCATTTTAAAAAGTAACAATTAACATACCTGAAAATATTCAGGAAGAAAATGCCTCAGTATGTATAAGTGATGTGTATTAAATGTCCCATAACTTTCGTCACACAAAAGATACAGCATTCATTTTACCATCAATGGAATGGTATTGAAACTTTCTTTCATTTGATACCAAACATCAACACTCACAACGAGCACATAATTGTTAAAACGCGTTAGTGACAGAACTTATTGAATGACCCTCGTACACATTTCAATTAAACAGCACGTGACGCGATAATAGGACTTTTTGCTAGGATAAACCGACCGACCGAACCGAACCATCGACCGACCGACCAACAAGCCGACCGACCGACGGGCAGAGAGACGGACACAGAATTCGCACCACGGTGAAAGCTCTGCCGATTTTTGATCAGTAGAGCTAAAAATTCAACGTTAATGCAATGTGAATTAAAAACAAAGATAATAAATTTGTTATTAATTCACTTTGGTATGTGGTCTGTGAAAAACAAATTATCTACAACAACCTTGTAGCACTGAACAATCAGAACAGGAAACGTTGGGTTACTTGCGAACCAGTATAAGCTGTCAAGTGATAGAAATTAGTATAGCCTTTGGTATTATAGTGAGGAACAACACAAGATAACTATTATAATCGTTTAATGACTCTATATACAAATTCACCATATTGTTTTTGTTTTAAAGAATGTTGAATATTATAATGTGATCATCATAGCATTGACATATATGTATGGGATGTGAGATATACTGAATAATATAGAATATGATCATCACAACATAGAAGTTATGTTCCACTATCTTTCACATTCTGCAAGAGTGTGTGATGTGAGATATACTCAATACTATAGAATGTGATTGTCACAGCCTAGAGAGTAATAAACTGGATTACGGTCCATGATCTTTCACATTTTGCATTTTTGGAAAAGGTCGTAACTAATGTTGATAGAACTTGTGGCCTGAGCTCTTTGCATACTTATATGGCGATAAATCAGTTTAAATCAAATCACATTTTGCATGGGAGTGTGACATGAGACCACTTATCATAGCTGAATCTGATTTAATTTAACAAATAAAATAAAATAATATACAAGCATCTAAACAAACAACTATTAAAAGGATAAAAAAGCAAAGCATTTTACATCACAAACATTATATGGTTGACAATTGAAGCAACCGCCTTGGAACGGTCAGTGGCAAAATGTCCGAAGGTGCACCGAACCTCACTCTTACCCAATTGTCAATCCAATCACCGAACCTCACTCTTACCCAATTGTCAATCCAATCACCGAACCTCACTCTTACCCAGTTGTCAATCCAATCAAACGGGACGGTGTAAATAAAGAAACTAAAAATATATTACAAAACACGGTACAATAAAAATCTCAAAGACAGATAAACATACACACAGTGAGCCTCATTATTCATAATAAAATAGACAGATATGCTTTACAAAAGCAAAAACCAATACATTTATTTATCACATAACGTCCATTGTTAGCAGTGTCGAACACCCATTTAATATTCTATTGTATGACACACGTGTAATACAACCTGTAACGATTTTGATTGGTTGAGTTAAACCTGTAACACTACGCACGTTTATTAACTGAAACTATTTTATTTATTACAAATTCACCCAGATCTGAGTCATAAACTTATTATTTATGACAGCTTATACAAATAATGCACGTTATACAAAACATTGTTGTTGGTTTGTTAAAAAGTTGGCGTAAACTGCTATTTTGTAAAGAGGTAAAATGCGAACTCTTTCATACGCAACGTTATGTGTGAGACGTGACGTTACGACGTCACATATTTTATGACGTTTTGGCGCTAAAGTGTGTCTGACGTCGTGGCGGTTCTATGTCCATCTGAATTATTTTTTACTAATTTGATTGCAATGTTATGTGATAAAAAGGATCTTAACCGCGTTCCCATTCCATATAAGATTTATGAAACTCGTTATGAATTATTTTTAATTTTAACTCTCCAAAAGGCTCGTTAAAATTAAAATAATTCATAACTAGTTTCATAAATCTTCTAAGAAATGGGAACTCGTTTAAGATCCTCTATATATCAATTATACAAAAATACATATACTAGTAAATGGTAAACAACAAATCATGATGGTTTGTACAGTGTTACTTGAAGGAACGCGCGGCAATCTTGAAGTTATATTGACATTTTAAAATCAACAGTACCATTTTAGCTGACTGCTTGCATATAACATTTGTATTTTGCAACTTGTCTTCGTTATTCTTCCATATGTTAAAATATATTATTGGTATAAAATAATCAACAGTTAGTAATATGCAATCACAATTTGTCCTAAACAATTCTAATAATTGATATTAAGGACTGAAACAATTCACGTTATATAGAAAATGAACGGGATGTCGTGAGTTGTAAACACATTAAGATTGTCGTGTGTCCCTTTAATAATAAAAGTAAAAAAATGACATTTCAATACGATAGGTCATATAAAAAACATAAAAGATAAGATACATTAACTTCCTGAAACTGTGTCCAATTAATATAATGCATATTTCACTCTAACAGCATATATTCCATAATATAGAATACTATCAACATTTTTATATTACTTTGTAGATTTCATATATGTATTGAACCCACATCTCTGCTTCATTCTGTACATTTTGTTGTCAATCGTTCAGTCAATATGTCAATCGTTCAGTCAATATTTTAACAATTCCAGAATACGGTTTAATTCTTTTCTTTCTCAAACCATAACATACCGGCAATTTAAAGGAGAAGCGAAACTCGCTTTTAAAAATAATACTATGACGACTTTTCTTTCATTTAAAGTAGTTACATTATTTTTGTATGTTTTCCCGTTTCTACCGGAATCTTGTGCGATGTTAAAACATATCAAATACAAAAAGATAAAAGAGAGTTGCCTCCAGAATTCAACGAGACAATTAATAAAACTATACTAGTCAAAATTCTTAAATACGCACCTAAGAACGTGTCAATAATATTAACATTATCAACCATCTTTTTTGTTTTAAACAATTTAGAACCAGTAACTGGTAACTATATAAAAGCCCTTTTTATAGTAAGATTGTAAAGGAAAAATATAAATAAAAAGAATATATACATACTTTTAGTTTCTTTTGACGAATTGCAGTTGTTGTTTCTTATAAAACCTTTGGTTCACTTATTTTTTTATTTTTTTTTACAAACAAGCAACTTTTTTTCCCCTTTGCATGCAAACGGATAATTGGCCAGTTCAGGATATGTTTTTAATTGATATGGCAGTATGTATTATGAATGATATAAAAATAGTATCGCTAAATTGCCGTGGCTTAAATGGTAATAAACAACGAGTTAATGTGTTTAAGGTTTTAAAAGAGAAACAATACCATATATACTGTCTACAGGATACTCATATTACAGAAGATCAACAGACGTTTGTATATTCACAATGGAAAATTGGCAATTGTTATTTTAGTTTTGCCAAATAAAATTCCAGAAGAGTAGCAATTTTTATTTAGTAAAAATGTAGAATATAAAGTGCATAATCAACTAAAAGATGAAGACGGTAATTTTTGTTTTAAAATGACGAACAATCTATGGTACAGCAAGTTCACCCCTCGATATTGGCCGCGGTTGCCATCAAGGCTATCCCTTATCACCTTATATGTGTATCCTCTGTACACAAATATTGACAATACAATTAAAAAATAATATAAAAATAAAGGTTATAAAAATCGATACTACTGGACGGATCCGATACATCGTTAAACCAAACATTAAATGAATTAGAGCAATTAATTTACCAAATATTCTGGACTGAAAAGAAATATAAAAAGATCGGACAGGGAAAGTAGCATTCAAGGAGGACAGTCAACCACAAAACACAGAAACAAACACGCAAACAGACAAACAAGAAGGCAAAAGTTAATTTTGAAAAAAACGGAAGTTATTTGGATAGGTTCAATGAAATATAGTACAAAGTCGATAGAAACAAAATGGAAACTTCCATTGGGTACAACATCTTTTTAATTGATAGGTTTAAACTTCCACATTGACCTTGAAAAAATTATGTATTTGAATTATATGCAAAAGGTTGAAAAACTAAAGAAATCGATAATACACTGGAAAAAACGTCAGTTAACACCACTGGAAAGAATTACTATAATTAAAACATTGTTAATACCAGCTTTTAACTCCTTTTCATATCCCTTCCTTACCAAGATATTAATACTGTAAAAGACATAAACAATTTACTATATGATTTCCTGTCGTAAGGACATGCAAAACTTAAAAGTACAGTTTTGGTCAAACAATACTCAGATGGAGGATTAAATATGGTAAACCTGCAATCCTTTATGACAGGACTTAAAATAACATAGATTAGAAGAATGATAATAAGTGATGGATTCACATTGTTTTATCAACTAACCCTTCTTTTTCTATTGTTCTTGTTATATGTTTCTGGAAAACCGTCGTCATATATATAATATCATATATATAATATAAAAAAATATATAAGTTATACACCTCTTCTTCGGTAGGTAAAGAAACGGTGTATAACTGTTGTAAAATGTGCCTGTAATACACTTCTTCAGTAAGTTACGAAACGTTGTATAACTGTTGTAAAATGTGCCTGCTGTACACTTCTTCAGTAGGTTAAGAAACGGTGTATAATGTTGTAAAATGTGTCTGTTATATACTTCTTCAGTAGGTTAAGAAACGTTGTATAACTGTTGTAAAATGTGTCTGTTATACACTTCTTCAGTATGTTAAGAAACGGTGTATAATGTTGTAAAATGTGTCTGTTATACACTTCTTCAGTAGGTTAAGAAACGGTGTATAATGTTGTAAAATGTGTCTGTTATATACTTTTTCAGTAGGTTAAGATACGGTGTATAACTGTTGTAAAATGTGCCCGTTATACACTTCTCTTCAGAAGGTTAAGAAACGGTGTATAATGTTGTAAAATGTGCCCCGTTATACACTTCTCTTCAGTAGGTTAAGATACGGTGTATAACTGTTGTAAAATGTGCCTGTTGATAGCGGGATAGGGACTTTATCAAAAAAAGGAACTTAGGGCGTCTATTGATAAAACACGTAAATGCATTTCTTGGATTACCTAATAAAACAAACGTATAAAAAGCACACTTATCGGCTATGGGGGATAACAGTGTCCCTTTTCATGTATTTTACTTATCATGCTTATTCTTAAATGCTTTGTTAAAGCTTTGTTCACATAAATATCCTAAGTTTAACAATAATTTTACGAGTGATGCCCATTTTGTTTTGTTTGGGTTCACTTGAAGTTCTTGTATAAGATGAATGTAGACGTGTTTTATAAACTTATAATAATTATAATTGTTGTAAAACAATATTTATTAATTACTTCATGTTTGTTTATGAAGAAAGAGGTCTAATTCAACAGATATCAAGACTGGATATTTTTGTTACTTTAACTAGTGTTTGGCAAAGTTGTATATTATATACCTTCTTCACATTATTCTCTTTATGAAAGTCGCATATCTCGCAAATACCGCATTTCTCAAACATTAACACGAACTGTGACTTAAAACCTATCTGCATACATGTATTTTAAAAAATAGAAATACATTTTACATTTTTTATCCTTATTCCCAATAGGTTTAAATATTTTATTGGTGCACATTAATCAACAATTAGTGCATGCCAATGGCTTTAAACTATTCCAAATATTATTAATATTGATTTGAAAATATGCAAGTTATGTAGACGCCGCAATAAATTAATGCTTAGCTTAACTGTTTTAAACGCACATATATATTACTTATTCTGATTCAAAGGGTGTTTGCGCTTGTACATTAGTAAACAATTCACCGGTATCAAAGAAAAGCTTTTACATTTATGTCGAACAATTTCCAAACTAAAGAATTACTACTTGTTTTTGCAATACATGTTGAAATATTAAAAAAATAAGTATAAGAGTCGAACAGGAAATGCAGCTTTCACACAACACAGTAAACCCCAAAGCACACAAAAGGACAAACAAAACACGTTAACCTTGTAGACCTTCACTCAAAAAAGTAAAAATATCACTGCAAATAACTAAATCGTCTGTAAATTCTCCGGTTCACTCCTTTTCTACAGAAAGTTTTGTTTCTGTAGTTGAGTTTTGTTTCATTACTGCCTTTTTTATCCCATTTATTTGGAAAAATCCACTTCAAGGTGACTTTGGCTTACAATGGAACAAGCCGTTGTCGGTCGATCAAACGATAGTCGCCCATTGGCATCTTGCTTGTACGGTTGCTCGAATGACTCGTTCGAATCTTCTACTTTGCCGGCTTTGACGCTGAAATACGTCAAAAATTGCTGTAAATATCTTAGAAAGTTATATCTTAAAAAGTTATATTGAACAAAATGAGCTTAATATGATATAATATAAAGGCACTTACCAATAACCTGGTCTATCTACTGTTTTTTTTATATCTAGCATTATCATGATAGTTCATGTCCTTGCATATTTGTATTCGCAATGTTAGTATCGTCATCAACACATTCGAAGCTATAAACATAAGTTTACTAATAAATTACATTGATCGATGAGTGGAAATCAGCGAGGGGGGGTTGTACATAATTGTGATCGAATATGATCTAACGTAAGGGGAATGAGTTGCAATTCTGAAACCCTCACAAGAGTATAAACCATAAAAATACCCTGATGTTTATACTACGACATACGTTTAACAATAGCATTCGTTACACTTTTCTCTGAATTATTTAAATCATTTTCCATCAGCCAGCAATCTTTCTTCGTCAGCCATTAAATAATACTAAACTAGATGTGCGGCGGCCCAGATGAGGTTGATTTTGTCAGGACGTGTGCCTATATCACAAACGTTACCGAAAATGGTAATATTTCGACATAGGTTAACGTGTATATGTGTCGATTTAGATAAACAGGTTGGAATTTTCTGCGCTGGATTCACATATATATAATGAAA
Source organism: Cyrtodaria siliqua (assembly GCA_037043455.1). Lineage (NCBI taxonomy): Eukaryota > Metazoa > Mollusca > Bivalvia > Adapedonta > Hiatellidae > Cyrtodaria > Cyrtodaria siliqua. The sequence goes on from JAWPHD010004045.1 coordinate 126,846, forward strand.
CCGGGACACTTCCCTACTCTTATTAACGAATAGTTGCGTATGGCTAATTACTCAGTGGCCCGGTGTGGCTTGCAGAAAGTCTTTCCAAGTTTACCGTGCTATCCACTGGGCCACGCCAGCCCTTCGCCACATGGAAAAGCGACGTCTGCGACTGTATCCTACCATTGTAATTGAATAGATTTCTAACTCGTATGTCTATGGCTAAAACCGTACCCTACTCTTACATTGAATAGATTCCTGAATCGGTTTACGTTCTTATATGTCAATGGCTAAAACAGTACACTACTCTTACATTGAATAGATTACTGACTCGGTTTACGTTCTTATATGTCTATGGCTACAATCGTACCATATTCTTACATTGAATAGATTTCTAACTCGGTTTAAGTTCTTATATGTCTATGGCTACAACCTTACCCTACTTTTACATTGAATATATTTCTTACTCGGTTTACGTTCTTATATCTCTATGGCTATAACCGTACCCTGCTCTTAAGCTGAATAGATTACTGACTCGGTTTACGTTTTTATAATTATTATGTCTATGACTACAACAGTAGCCTACACTTACATTGAATATATTCTTGACTCGATTTCTGTTCTTATATATCTTTGGCTACAAGAGTACACTACACTTACATTGAATAGATTCCTGAATCGGTTTATGTTCTTATATGTCTATGGCTACAACTAACCTTACTCTTAAATTGAATAGATTCCTGACTCGGTTTACGTTCTTATATGTCTATGGCTACAACCCTACCTTACTCTTATATTGAATATATTCCAGAATCGGTTTACGTTCTTATATGTCTATGGCTACAATCGTTCCCTACTTTTACATTGAATAGATTCCCGATATGGTTAACGTTCTTATATGGCTATGGCTACAACCGCATTGTACCCTTACAATATAATATATTCCTGACTTGGTTGACGTTCTTATATGTCTATGGCTATAACCGTACCCTACTCTTACATTGTATAATTCCTGACTCGGTTTACGTTCTTATATATCTATGGCTACAACCCTACCCGACTCTTATATTGAATATATTCCTGACTCGGTTTAAGCTCTTATATATCTATGGCTACAACATTACCCTCATTTTACATTGAACAGATGTCTGACTCGGTTAACGTTCTTATATGTATATGGCTACAGCCGTACCCTACCCTAACATTGAATATATTCCTGACTCGGTTTACGTTCTTATATGTCTATGGCTACAACCGTACCCTACTCTAACATTGAATAGATTCCTGACTCGATTTATGTTCTTATATGTCTATGGCTACAACCGTACCCTATTCTTACATTGAATAAATTCCAGATTCGGTTTACGTTCTTATATGTCTATGGCTACAACCGTACCTACTCTTACATTGAATAGATTCCTGACTCGATTTACGTTCTTATATGTCTATGGCGCTACAACCGTACTTTACAGTTACAATGAATATATTCCAGAATCGGTTTACGTTCTTATATGTCTATGATTACAATCGTTCCCTACTTTTACATTAAATGAATTCCCGACATGGTTAACGTTCTTATATGGCTATGGCTACAACCGCATTGTACCCTTACAATAGAATATATTCCTGAATTGGTTGACGGTCTTATATGTCTATGGCTATAACCGTACCCTACTCTTACGTTGAATAATTCCTGACTCGGTTTACGTTCTTGTATATCTATGGCTACAACCCTACCCGACTCTTACATTGAATATATTACTGACTCGGTTTAAATTATTATATACCTATGGCTATAACATTACCCTACTTTTACATTGAAGAGATTTCTGACTCGGTTGACGTTCTTATATGTCTATGGCTACAGCCGTACCCTACTCTTACATTGAATAGATTCCAGACTCGATTTACATTCTAATAATGTTATGTCTATAGCTACAACCGTACACTACTCTTACATTGAATAGATAACTGACTCGGTTTACGTTCTTATATGTATATTGCTGCAAGAGTACCCTACTCTTACATTGAATAGATTCCTGATTCGATTTACGTTGTTATATGACTATGGATACAACCGTACCTTTCACTTACATTGAATAGATTCCTGAATCGGTTTACGTTCTTATATGTCTATGGCTACAATCGTACCCTACTCTTACATTGAAAAAATTCCAGACTCTGTTTACGTTCTTATATGTCTATGGCTACAACCGTACACTACTCTTACATTGAATAGATTCCTGATTCGATTTACGTTGTTATATGTCTATGGATACAACCGTACCTTTCACTTACATTGAATAGATTCCTGAATCGGTTTACGTTCTTATATGTCTATGGCTACAATCGTACCCTACTCTTACTGTGAATAGATTCCTGACTGGGTTGACGTTCTTATATGTCTATGGCCACAACCGTATCCTACCCTTACAATAGAATATATTCCTGACTTGGTTTACGTTCTTATATGTCTATGGGTATAAGCTTACCCTACTCTGACATTGAATAAATCCTTACTCGGTCTACGTTCTTATATGTCTATGGTTATAACCGTACCTTACACTTACATTGAATACATTCCTGACTCGGTTTACTTTCTTTTATGTCTATGGCTACAACCGTACCCTACTCTTACATTGAATAGATTCCTGACTTGGTTAACGTTCTTATATGGATATGACTATAACCATACCCTACTCTTACATTGAATAGCTTCATGAATCGGTTTACGTTCTTATATGTCCATGGCGACAACCGTGCTCTACTCATACATTGAATAGATTCCTGACTTGGTTTACGTTGTTATATGGCTATAGCCGTACCCTACTCTTACATTGAATAGATTCATGACTCGGTTTACGTTCTTATATATATATGGCTAAAACCGTACCCAATTCTTATATTGAATAGATTCCTGACTCGGCTTAATTTCTTATATGTCTATGGCTACAACCGTACCCTACTCTGACATTGAATAGATTCCTCATTTGGTTAACGTTCTAATTTGTATGGCTACAACCGTACCCTACTCTTAAATATAATATATTCCATGACATGGTTAACGTTTTTATATTTCTATGGCTACATTGAATAGATTCCTGACTTGATATACGTTCTTATATGTCTATGGTTACAACAGTACCCTACTCTTACATTGAATATATTCCTGACTCGGTTTACGTTCTTGTATGTATATGACTAAAACTGTACCCTACACTTAAATTGAATAGATTCCTGACTTGGTTAACGTTCGAATATGTCTATGGCTATAACCGTGCCCTAATCGTACATTGAATAGATTTCTGACTTGGTTTAAGTTCTTATACATCTAAGGCTACAACCGTACCCTACTCTAACATTGACTCGATTGACTTGATTAAAGATCTTATATGTCAATAGCTACAACTTACATTGAATCGATTCCTGACTTGCTACTTTCCTATATATCTATGGCTGCAGCCGTTCCCTACTCTTACATTAAATAGATTCCTTATCGCTTTAGGTTCTTATATGCCTATGGCTTCAACCGTATCCTACTCTTACATTGAATATATTCCTCATTTGGTTAACGTTCTTATTTTTATTGCTACAACCGTAGAATATATTCCTGACTTGGTTAACGTTCTTATATGTCTATGGCTACAACCGTACCCTACTCTTACATTAAATAGAGTCCTGACTTGGTTTACGTTCTTATATGTCAATAGCTACAACTTACATTGAATCGATTCCTGACTTGGTATACGTTCCTATATATCTATGGCTGCATCCGTACCCTACTCTTACATTAAATAGATTCCTTACTCGGTTTAGGTTCTTATATGCCTATGGCTTCAACCGTATCCTACTCTTACATTGAATATATTCCTCGTTTGGTTAACGTTCTTATTTTTATGGCTACAACCGTACCCTACTCTTACATAGAATATATTCCTGACTTGGTTAACGTTCTTATATGTCTGTGGCTATAACCGTACTCTACTCTTACATTGAATGGATTCCTGACTCGGTTTACGTTCTTACATGTATAAATCAACAACCGTACCCTACTCTTATATTGAATAGATTTCTGACTCGGTTTACCATGTTTACGTTCTTATATGTATATGGCTACAACCATACCCTACTGTTACAATGAGTAGAATAGTGATTTGGTTAACGTTCTTATATATATATGGCTAAAATCGTACCATACTCTCACGTTGAATATATTCCAGACTTGGTTAACATTCCTATATGTCTATGGCTACAATCGTATCCTACACTTACAATAAAATATATGCCTGACTTGGTTTACTTTCTTATATGTCTGTGGCTATAACCGTACTCTACTCTTACATTGAATGGATTCCTGACTCGGTTTACGTTCTTACATGTATATATCAACAACCGTACCCTACTCTTATATTGAATAGATTTCTGACTCGGTTTACGTTCTTATATGTATATGGCTACAACCATACCCTACTGTTACAATGAGTAGAATAGTGATTTGGTTAACGTTCTTATATATATATGGCTAAAATCGTACCATACTCTCACGTTGAATATATTCCAGACTTGGTTAACATTCCTATATGTCTATGGCTACAACCGTATCCTACACTTACAATTGTATAGATTCATGACTCGATTTACGTTCTTATATGTCTATGGCTAAAACCATACCCTACTCTTGCATTGAATAGATTCCTGACTCGATTTACGTTCTTATATGTAAATAGCTACAACCGTACCCTACTCTTATATTGAATAGATCCCTGACTTGGTTAACGTTCTTATATGTCAATGAACATCCTTTAGTTTATATCTTGTATTACCATTTAGTCAATGTTTTTATTTTATAATGATGGTGGAGTACGGTTCATATATGTTTGATTTTCAAAGTGTAAAACGACGAATGAGGATTACATTTGTTTGCTTATTTATGTCTTGAAAAATATGTATATATGTAACTGAAGATAATCGCTGTTTTTTAATAATATTATTTTTATGAATACAGATTATGAAAATGTTCATCTTAACACTACATCCTTTCCCACCCAACATGATTAAAGACATCTAGTGCAACAAAATGCATGGTGACCTACGTTTTTGTTGATTATGTTGCATTCTATATTTTTGATATCATTAACAAGATATCAGTACTACATTCTTTCCCGGCCGATATTCTTAAAACTACATCACAAAATAAAGCAAAATGTTAAATTATATATCGAAAATTATAATGACAGCAAAGGTGTCAACGCAAAAGGTAGCTTGTCCTTAAAGGTGAAATATGGCGTGTCTTTTGAGTATATATTCGGAAATATATGTATATAATATACAATCTGTTCAAATCTTACACTTATTTGTTGTCCCGTTTTCTCACAGTAGCCAATTTTATCTCATAGCGCACACGCTTCGAGTTTCGCCCTGGTAAGTGTCACGTGATCCTGTGACGTCATTGGTACCAAACGATTAGCCGTGTCGCGTTGAGTTGTATAGTATTGTCTATGTAGGATTACATTTTATGGTACTTGTTAAAAATGCCGTGTGCTGTTGCTGGGTGAAAACGTTTGCATAAGGATCGACAAGATAATAACCTAAGTTTCTTTCGTTTCCCTAATCGAGATAATGATATATTAAGATCTGAAGTGTGGTTTGACCGTTACCGAAGAAAATCGGCCCACTCGTCGAGAAAGTGGGAACCTACGAAAGACGCGCGAGTTTGTAGCAAACATTTTGAGTTGACTTCGTGGGATGTCCATCCTTTGGATTCATTATCTTTGAATTTGGAGAACAAAAGGCCATGCATATTAAAATCAGCAGCGGTACCAACGATATTTGACTATAAAAATGAGAAGTGCATTACCCCGCCGTCTCCAAGCAAGTTGTATTCGCCTATTCGACCGGCGTTGAGGAGGAAATTCATACATGAAGTAAGATTGAAATTTATGTTCAATTATCTTAGCACCTCATCGGGTATACGTATGATAATTTGAAGAAAGGTGTATAGTCTTAGATATTTATATACACCGTGAATGTTTAGCTGTTGAATTAGAAGCATGCGTCTTTACGTGAATCAATGAAGAGTTGACGGCGCTAATAATATGTAGCCGTCATGTTTTAAAATATTGCTAAGAACGTTCAGTATATAAATTTAAATGAATCCGGTGAAATAAACACTGTGTCTTTGTTCACAAATTTTAATTTTAATAATTTTAAATTATAAACCCCTTCTGCCAATAGTGTTATAAATATATATTATCAACATATATAGGTCTATGGATTTGAAAAAAAATACAAAATGTTTCATGGATATCTATTACAAGGCAGAAAATTAATAATATTACTAGCTTTTATATTAATTCAGTAATGTTTTATGGCAAAACAACAACAATAACGCCTCTTAGCTCGTGCAAAAAGTAAAACAAGTATAATAGAATAATATACTTTATATTATGGTAATTGCATATGTTTGGTCTGTTTTCGATCTGTATATCAGGAGTAAGTAAACATGAGTAAGTATAACATGAGTAAGTATACTTACTCATGTATACATGCTCATAATACATTTGGCTATATTATTGAAATCATAGTATTTTTCTGTCTTTGTGCGCGACAATTAGACTTCGCATATCATGTGATATATCCGTCTTGTGCAATACGCGTCTGCCCTCGGCGGTATTACACCGCTCAAGTAATTGCAATAAACAGGAAATATATCATAAAACTAGGTTTCCCTAAATGGTGCGTGCTTTTGTGATATACCGACGTATGTACCCTAATTAGGTTGTACTTCAATAGTGCACCGCAGTATTTGATTAGTCTGTATTGATATTTGGGGGCGGTAGAGACTAGAGAGCGTGTCATATTACAAACACCGCTCCTAGAGTGTTTGGTGTTAATGGCGACTTATGGCAAATATATAATACTATAGAAATTATATGCTGTTTCATTTATTATTGTTTTCATTAATTTTTTTATCAATTATGGATAATATCTAATAGATATATTTGTTCCACGTCTACTTATCGGCAAAAAAAAATCTGACGCTCGTATTTAGACCAGGTCCATTCATTCGGAATATACTACATTTCGCGGTTATTGTGTATGTACCAAGATATTGCAGTGTTGCGGGTGACTTACTGTCAGATTTCGATGAAAACAATGTTTACGTTGTTTTTTGTTTGTTGTTGCTGTCAGTGTATAAATACACTATTTTGTTAGATTAGTGAATAGTGTAATGAACCGCTGAACGAATGACATGACACGATAGTCTTTACAAGCTCTCCATTTGCACCGCGTTCGACTTCATCATCAGTTGATGAATCCGATGTATTTTCGTCCTCAGACACGTATTCTGGCTCAAAATCGTAAGGTTGCACATTGTGTAACCGTCTTATCACGGGCATTTCCCCTGACTCGGTATCATGATCGCTTAATTCTCGCATTTTCACACAAGGTATACTGTTTTGCGTTCAGTCCCAATGTAAACAAAAAATAGTTTGTTCCCAATGACGTCACTTCCGGTAATTCTCGCAAGAGTTTTCCCCTTAGATTTTTTTCGGTATTTTAGCAATGCCTGTTCGCCTGTTCGATTTTTATCTTTAAAAACATATTTTTACTGAACATACATCAATGGCATAGTAATAATCGTATTTATAATGATATTTAATACTTAAAAACATATTAAAAGCGGATTTGTTGATTTACGACCAATTTCTGCTTTAACCCTTAACTCAAAAGGTAACCCTTTTTTCTGACGTGTATAGATAACGACTTAGTTACAGTTTTGCACTCATGTGTGCAATATATACTGAAAGGAAAAAGAAACGCAAAATGGGTACTTCCGTTATATATTGTATATTTAATATGCTACTGCTAATCGAATGGTACAGGGCGACATTAGGAACATTTCATCATCGAAAGAATGCGCATTTGTCTCAAGCAGGTGAGCAAACTTAGGCTTTAAACGTTGCAATATTAAACACAATACTGAAATGGCTAGACTTTTTCAAGCGAAACTTCTACATTTATAAATTTCGTGTAACAAAGTATACGTAGATTAAAAGTTCTACTACATAACGAGTTGTCCTTTCTGTAATTAGCTGTATCCTCTTTTTTGTAAATATTATTCTGGAATATTACGCGGAATTAGGTGTATATAATAGTGTAGTATAGGCAATGTTTTCATTATCCGTTTCTTTTTCCTTTCAGTATAGATATATGTTGTTACTTACATTTTGAACCTAATAACTAGGATAATGACGACGACAAACAGAGCTGAGACAACTCCAACTGCAGAACCGACTATCACCGCTACGTCAAGACTGTCGTCTGCAAAATGGTTGTATTATGTATTGGTACGTAAACACCCTTTTTTAAAATACTTTTTAATAACTAAAGTCACAAACTTCAGAAAATATCAACACGATGAAATATTGATGTACCGTCGCACAAAACGCGATAGTTATTCATGCTCTAATAATGATGTGTAACTTGTTATGATATACACATACATTTTAAATAATATCAATAGTGTAGGCCCTACTAGTAAATATTTATTGTATTTTGAAAGGTTCATTAATTTTATTAAATATAAGGTACATTGATGCGCTGCCCGTTTGCATTAATTTACAATGTTGACTGAATACGTAAATATGAAACAACTGTTTGAACAAATAAACCAGTCTTTGGATTCAGTTACATGAGTTATGATTTTTTTGACTGGGCTTAAATTCATGCTTTCTTCGTGTGCATTTAATTCATGTTTACTGCCAGTAGAATAACTAACACTTGCAGTAGAATAATTATATAAGACATCTGCTCCCCGTGTTTGCAATGAGATTTTCATTCCAACAATTATATACAGATGTACACAATGTATATACGAAATGGTGCAAACTATTGAAAAATAATATATATATAAATCAACTAAAATTAGGACAAGTCACAAAATGGATAGCTACAAATGCGAAATAATACGATTACAAAGTGAAGCAATACTACTGTGAAGGAGAATTAGTGAATCACTGTTATTATGAAGGCGTACAAGTAAAGCACTACTCTTTTAAAATAATATAAAGTGCACTTCGATGGTGTATTTATATGTTACTATATATGTATTGGGATATATGCACGTGTTCTTTCGCGTTTTAATATTGCGCGACTTTAGGAGAGCAATATTGATGCGCGAAAGAACGATTGCATACAACTCATGACAAATATAATAACCGTCTTATTGCATATGCGTTTTTAAACAATAAAATAGGTTGTAACATTTAATTTTTCACCAAAAACATTTATTTGAAACAAACATATTGTCGTTAATCGTGGACATTTTCACAACGAAATCAACATTGTTTACATTACGTGACATACTTTCTTTGTATTATATAATGGACTATTACGATTGTAAACCTAAGGAGTGTATAGTGTAACACCAAGATAACTAGAAAATGTGTCCAAGGTACCCGAATGCCCCGCTAAAGGGTTATCGGTCGATTGCTCACAAAATGGAGTAACAAAATGTTAAGTGTAATATTAAAAGGCAAGTTATATGGACCTGATTTGGGTAGGAACATAATGGTGCCATATAGATGTAAGTTTGTATGAAGTTTGAATACTGTAAGGCTTTTGGTATGTGAGTAATTGACTTAATATACAAGAGGGCCAAGATGGCCCTAAATCGATCACCTGAGTACCTGCCCATTATCGAACTTCTTCGAAATCTTAAGATCATATACAATCAGTGCAAGTTTGGTTAAGATTGTTGAAGAAATGTGACCTCTGTTGTGTTCACTGACAAAGTTTGGTAAAGTTCAATTACAAAATGAAGGTGCTAGATTGTAACCCCTGTGGAAGGCCAAATGTGACCCTAGGGCTACATGTAATATATGAGAGCTGTGTGCCTTGTGGTTTCAAAGTAGAATAATTTCTTCGGTTTTTCCCTATACAATTCTACGTAGACATGTGACCCCTTGGGCAGGGCTAAATGTGACCCTAGGGTCACAATTTGAATAAAATTGGTAAAGGACCATAAGCTCATAGTAAATGCAAATTATTAAACCTCTGGCTCTTCTAGTTCAGAGAAGAATATTTTTATTTTTTTTACTAAATAAATCTATTTAAAACTGTGACGCCCGGGACGGGGCCAAATTGACCCCAGCATCACCATTTGAACGAACTTGTTAGAGGACCATACGCTTAAGCAAATGAAAAATATTAAACCTCTGGTTCTTGCAGTTTCGGATAAGAAGATTTTTTTAAAGATTTTTTCCCTACACAAGTCTATGTAAAACATATGACCTCTGGGGCGGGGCCAAATGTGACCCCAGGGTCACCAGTTAAACAAATCTTAGTAAAGGACCATTAGCTTACAAATACAAAATATTAACCACTGGCTCTTGTAGTTTTAGAGACGAAGATTTTAATATTATTTTTCCTATTTAAAACTGTGATGCCTGGGACGGGGCCAAATTTGACCACAGGGTCACCATTTGAACAAACCTGGTAGCGGATCATTAGCTGATGCTACTGTTAATATATGAGAGCTCTATGCCTTGTGGTTTCAGAAAAGAAGATTTTTTAAAGTTTTGTCCTATATAAGTCTATGAAAAACATGCAAAATCTCAATATACAAACTTTGGATCTCCGGGGCACGGCCATTTTTGACGCCGGGGACTTCATTTGAACAAACTTGATAGTAAAAAAAAAACTGTCAAAATCTGTCCAGCGGTTCTTGAGAAGAATATTCTTTTTAAGTTTCGACTATATATGGTAATGGCGACCATCTTGGATGTCGCGCTGACCTAATATTAACAAATCTAAAACCATTTAACTAAGGATCATCCATGTGAAATTTGGTCAAAGCTGGCCAAGCGGTTTCTGAGGAGAAGTCAATTGAAGCAAAAGTTAACGACGACGGACGACGGACGAAGAGTGATCCCGATAGATGATCTAAAAACGTCAATGTAATTTGTTTAATGTAAATTAACAAAGTGTAAAACGTAGGTCAGGTTCATTTATATTGACCTGATTTGGGTAGGAACATATTGCTGTCATATAGATGTAAGTGTGTATGAAGTTTAAAAGCAGTAATGCTTCTGGAATCAGAGTAATGGACATAATAACAGTCTTGAATGTAAACCTTTAATGTAAATAAACAAAGTGTAAAAAGTAGGCCATATTGAGGTCATGCAGATGTAAGTGTGTATGAAGTTTGGAAACTATGGCTTTTCGTATATGAGAAACTGAGTTAATAAAAACTTGAATGTAAAACTTCAATGTAAGTTAACAAAGTGCCAAAGGTAGGTCAAGGTAATTCATATGGACCCACTTTTCATTGGAACATATTGCTGTTATGTAGTTATCAATTTTTGTAAAGTTTGAAAGCTCTGAAGCATCTGGTTTTGGAGAAATGGACTTAACAAAACAACTTTGATGTAAAAAACTTGAATGAACAATTTTGATGTAAATTAATAAAGTGTAAAAAGTAGCTCAAGGTCATTTATATTAACGGGTAGGAACATATTGCTGCCATATGGATGTAAGTGTGTATGAAGTTTGAAAACTGTACGGCTTTTGATATCTGAGAAATTGACTTGACGTATGTGACGTACGTCCGGACGGACAAGGGTAACACTATATGCCCGCACCACTTTTGTGGCGGGGCATAACAATGAGATTATAATATAAATATTATGACGAATCATAAGAACGATATTACGACGATTACACGACGATTATGACGATATAATAATACGACTAACTTCTATAGTGAAATTTGACTGTGCAATCGTGAATATTACTTGATGTAACAACTATAAGTTCTAGATTCAATTACAAATTAAATGTGAGTCTATATAATAAATACGGTGTGCAAGTTTATATACACTACACAATTAAATGTTCAAGGCCATTGTTTCATGTGTAATTCGACACATAAAGCACCAAGCAAAGCCATTTTAGAAATAAAAGATTTGTTTGATTCTTAAACTTTAAGTTTGTTTTTTACTTAACTTTGTGTTGACTTTCTTACCGATATATTCTGTAGGAGTACTAGTCATGTTGCTAGGAATTTCTGAAAGTAAAACATAGTATGTATTGTAAATAAACAGCTAAATTAATACACAAACATATTGATCGCAACAGAGTTACTGTGATGCCACTGAAACACAGTGTATCGTAAACACTTTAAGTACATAGCGCTTGTTATTTTCAGAAATCGGTGCTCCTAAACATACACAATGTGGCGCATTCATATTAAAAACTCCATGTTTTCCCTATAATTATTTCAGTTATTTATTTTAAAGTAAATAAATTTTACCAAGACAATCCGAAGAGTTCCAGCTTCCAGCCAATATGGTAAGGTACCCATCTGGGCACTTAATACACTCTGTCTGGCCCGTAAGTTCCTGGGTCGTATTTTGTGGACACGACACACAGAAGCCGAGATTCTCATCAAACATGGTACCCGGAGAACAGCCAACTGAAAGAGAAGTTTAAATTATTGATTATACACCTAGATGGTAATTAGCAAATAAACAAACCCCAAATGCATTATCTGGTATACTATTGAATTATAATTTGCTAAAGGGAATGCGCTCTACACAACAGTACACGTGACAGAAAGGATCATATCTACGTAATATAATACTTCATGTTCAAATTATACACGATTAATATAAAAACTACATTAGCTCACATAATTTGTATACGTATACAGATGTATACTTAACAAAGCATGACAGAAATATGATTATATTCAAATCATCGCCATGTCTGATCATTTCAGCTCTGAGTGTAATCAGAATTGTCTCGTCGATTTTAACCGTTAAAACTTCAGGATTACGGTAATTTACGACACAGTTCCAATGGATCAACGTGGCACGGAGAGGACTAAAGCAACACACGACTTTTCACATATATCTGATATTTAAATCGTACATTCGTAACTATTTTAATAAGGAATTTATTAAACTCGATGGATACAAATTATATGATGCTCGACAAAACCTCGAATTATATAGATGTTATATATATATATATATATATAATGTTGTCCATCTCGATTAATAAATAAAATATTAAGCATTTATGTAAGATCCTCTATTTATGCTCACCACACGCGAAGTCATCAATGTTATATCCTGGTGGACACTCTATGTCAACGTCCGTTTCAGTCGTGCTCGTGTTTGCTGTGTAAGTTATTCCATCTATGGTCACTGACATTTGCTCTGATGAGCTATTGTAAATATAGCCAACAGTGTTGTCCAGTATGTCATAGTACTGATCTGTCTCTTCGGACATTGCCTCTCCTTAAAAGACCATGAATCAACATAAAATTGGCAAACATATACTTATATAGTTATAGTGCAATAAATGTATCACTGGACAAAGTTAAAAGTCAATTAAAAGTAAAGTATTGCTGCTACAGTACCTGTAGGACGTTAACCGCGCCATAATATAGAGATTATTTAACTGCTGGGATCGATTATAGGGAAATCCTTCACGAGATGTGTAGTTCTTTTCGCGAACGAGTGAGTGAAAAAACAACACACGCCTACCATCGAGTGAAGGATTTTCATATAATCGATCACAACAGTTAAATAATCTATATATTACATGTTTAATCAGATTATGTATGACTTTAACCACATTTTTTTGCTTTATTTAGCTTTATCGGCGGATGACGTCGACGTCACCAACACGTTATTGACGTCATAATTGAACGTCGCAGTTAGTTATTCTTGTGTTCGGTGTTAGTTATTAATATTTAGCGATTATGAATATTCTTTCAGTGAGAAATCCCAATCTTTCACCAACAGAAATGTAATAAGTTAACTTACATATTAGCATTATTGTTATCTCCTTCGAAAATGAAAGTCACTACCTCATAATGAAGTGACACTTTCAAACGAGTTTAAATATGCAAAACAACCAGTACCTGTTGCATTTGTATCGCCAATATCAAGTGTGACGGTAATGGTGAGTGTAGAACCTGAATCTGACTCTCTTTTCCGTCTACTGTTGTTATCACACCCCGAAACTGAAACGCTTATGGCGCAGTTGCTTATCGTGTTACATTTCGTTGAAGACATGGCTGACGTGTACGATTCTTCAACAGAACTCTTTTTGTCGCAGGATACACTTGGATTGACTTCCAGTGCAGATGGTACTGTAACCTTTTTTGGAAGTGTTGCGGCTTATATAAAATAACAATAAATATTTTTTATTTTATTGTTGAAACAACTGCCTCTATAATCATGATAATACGTAATATAACTTATACTAATTGTTTATAGTTAATTATATACCTAAGTAATGAATTTAAATATAAACATGTTTTACATATAACATTTTTTATTGCATACGCATTTACAAGCTCCGTTTACTTTCAATATAAAAGGAAACGTTAATATTCGCTCATATTGACGTGTAGTAAAGAAAGATAAAAATATCGGACAGGGAAAGCAGCATTCAAGGACGACAGTCAAAATCTTACTGGGTATTTAATGTATACTCGTTCGTGATTGGTGCAATTTTCTGTTCATGTCAAGGAAAGTATGTCGCGTGAACAATTCTTTTTTTCATTCTGAAAATTCCCACGATGTAATGACAATAATAGTTATGATTGTTTAAAATAAATGGTTTTAGTGAAAAATGTTACAACTTATTTCATTGTTCTAATTTAAAAATACGTATGCAATACAACGGTAATTAGATTTATATGGAGATATACGCACTCGTTTTTTCGCGCATAAATATTGCGGTCGCGCAATATTAATACGCTAAAGAACTTTTGCATATATCCCAATACAAATCTAATAACAAATAATTGTATCGACCTAAACGAAGGCAAACTACTACTATTTGTACAGCATTAGTAATTGCCTAAAACATGGTAATATAGTGTATTAAAATTAGTATATAACAGAAGTAAGGTACCTTACATGAGGCAATAGTGATGACTAATAATTACAATGTTCATATGATATGTTGATAGCTCAACGCGAAACAATTACATCTCTCTAGGGTATAAACGCTTGATTGACATGCTCGGAACTGAGCAATTCTACCTTAAATAACAGTAACACATTATTTTAATTAACTTCTGCTAATCACTATGATACAACATTCGACTGCCACAGCATGCAAATATGTTTTCATTACGAACGTATGTGTAAATTATAACACAAATTATAGAGCAGACTGTCACAGGTGATCATATATACTTATGGCGACTATATACACGACAACTTCGAAAATTCTATAAACAAGGCTGCCGCAAAATATGCACGTGGGGGTGTTGATGAGAATAAATAGCTAAGTCACTGAGACTATTTAACAATGAAGGGAAACACTAAAGGTTTTATAACATTGCATGCATGAACGGATCATGGTGAGGAGTGATTATGCTGACAAGGGCGCATTTTGAAGGATATATAGTATGATAAATAAACGCATACTGAGGAAAATTCCAAAACATGCGAACATATATTCACGTAAAGTGGTAGTTAGCAGGGATAGTGTGCTTTCTAAATTCCAAAAACAGATTAAGTTTCACCATTCAAACTGTGGAGATATCAAGGTAGCTACCTCCCTAATTTGCCAGAGCCATATTTCGGGTACACAAACGTTTAAATCATAGATGTTAGTATGTTCACAATAAAACACATGCAATTTATTAAACACTGATTTGCATTTAGGTTTTAACGTTTTTTCCAACTAAAGATAAATAGGTTATTTCATGGAGTATATCAAAAATAGGAGGAGGCGGCGTCAGCGTTCTCCCATCATAAGCATTCAATGTGATAAATATATTTGTTTTTCTGTGAAAATGGCAAATGTTTGCAACTCATCCGTAAAACTAATAGTAAATATGTTGCGAAACGAAGTGTTTTATTTTGTCAGTGTTTTTATCAAAAAAGAGTATGATAATGGACCTTTGGAAACGGCCGAGCACGAGCACGTGAAAGTAAAGCCCCGACCCAATCTCAAATACTGGATCCACCACTTGTTCATTAATAAAGCTCAGTAAGTACTACTAATTCCGGGAACGACAGGAACGGTGAGGAGGGTACAGTACGACAGGCACATTAAGGTTGGATGCCGTTGGGCATGAGGACGAACTGTTAACAAGTGGAGTAGGTGCATGAAATATCAATACCAAAGCTTTATGCATGTAGAAATACAGCTCAACCCCAGCGAGATAAAAACCAAAAGGAAAATCGATTTAACAAGCTAAATTGTTGTTAATATTCAAAATTATATCTCCTTTACATAATCTCAGATTTATAAGTGGGCTATACCTTAATATTAATATGATAACAATTGCAACTCCTTATCCATTCCCTATTAGAAAGGACTCTGAAACATAAAATTGTCCCATTGGAATGGTTGTTTAAAATTTACTTCAACCCTATATAGTATTCTTCATTCCCAACACTCACCCAAATGGTATTTCGTTTGGACCAAGCGATCCAGACCCTGAAACTTGGAAAATGAATTAAACATAGCCACCACATCACACTGGAAACAGCAGTTACCCTACCCAGACCCACATCGCAGTCTATATAGTGGACCATATGGCTTGCATCCCTTCTTCTGTTACGCCTTTATGTAATTTCTTCCCAAAGCTCTCCCCAAAGACACTTCTACCTTCTGTACCCACCGCTTTGGAAGTCCTTTCTCAAAACCACTGGAAAGGTATGGTATACCCTTTTAGAAAGGTTCAGCACAGTGCGTTTTATGTGACTTTGTAAGTCTTAACCCAACAAAGAGTCAAACCTTAAAGCCTATTTTGACCACTTTGTTCTCGTTTCATCAAGTTATGTAGGCTAAGGCATATCCCCAGCAATCAAAACAAAAAGTCCTTTCAGGGGACATCAGTCCCTGAAATGCTTTATTCCACACACGTATTCCTTTACTCGAAACCCCCGTTTCTTCTTGGAAGTCCGTTCTCCCATCCCGAAAGATCTACTTTCATAACCCCGACCATGAACTTGTCTTTAGTTCTTCCCTAGTTGCAGTAATATAAGAAATATAAAAAGATCGGACAGGGAAAGTAGCATTCAAGGAGGACAGTAAACCACAAAACACAGAAACAAACACGCAAACAGACAAACAATAAGGCAAAAGCAATAATAAATGCAAACGACATCACAAACACAAAAAGGGTTGACAATAGGGCTACCGCCTTGGAACGGTCAGTGGCAAAGTAGGCCACTGGGGGTTTAAACCGGTTCTAGGGTGCACCAAACCTCACACTTACCCTACTGTCATTCCATTAAAACAGGACAGTGTAAATAAAGAAATCCCCGCCATGATCTAATCTCTAACCAACAAGGCAGCATCAATAGGCAATATAAGTAAAACACAAATATGCTCGTGTAAATATAATACAAAAAAACAATAGCCTAGAAAGCCACAATGAAGGTACTCAATGACTTTGCAGAAGCCAGAGCAGTAAGAGAATAAACCATTAAGGGCACGACAAGAAAGATCATGGGCAAACATCAAACGCCACCGTCCCAATGGGCTTAAGGTAGGCGTCATCATAGGGTCCACAGCCTGTCCGGTCATCGTACAATTAAAGAGGAAAGCATAGTGGCGAACTGTAAAAGGGTCCACCACCAAGCATGCAGTACGTTGCAAAATGATAGGGTCAACTTGTAAGTTACTTCCGATCGCGATATCCAATGTAAATTAAGAAGTTTTACGATAATTCATAATATCATAATGTAAGTGTGCATTATTAGTACACATTCGTCATCTTGGTATATAATATTTGTTTTGTGTTTGTGATGTCGTTTGTATTTATTATTATAACGTTTGCTTTATTTTTTGCCTGTTTGCGTGTTTGTTTCTGTGTTTTGTGGTTGAATGTCCTCCTTGAATGCTACTTTCCCTGTCCGATCTTTTCATACTACTTTATAGTAACCTTTATTTGTTGGTATAGTAATTGCACGTATAAGGTTCTAAAGACAAATGGAAGACAAATCGCGCGCAAATGATTGTCCCTTATCCTTAGTCACTAGTACACATGCAATATATATTTAAATAATGTTCCATAGGTATATCAATATCCAAAGCATATGGATTACTGACTATGCAACCAATACTGAAACAAGGCCGATTTAGGCTGATAGGATACTGCACTTTAGGTATATACATCAATTACATATTTGACATTTACCTGAGCATGAGGGTATTTCTTTAGTTTGATCCCATTCAAAACCGGTCTCTGTTCCACATCTGTAAACTTCAACAAATTCAGTGCCGTTGGACGCTCGATACCCATCCAAGCAAGTCATAGTGCAAGTCTGCATATCTCCAGATACATTACATTCCTTTCGCATACCATACTTTTCAGGAAGTTCGCTGCACTCTGAAATGTTACGGTATTTTTAATATAGGATACATCTGATCCAGAAGTGTCATAGCATTATACGGAACGGGGTGTATTTTATTTTATTTCAACTCTCTATTTGTTTTAGTCCTGAGACGGTATAAAGAAATTATTTGGCTTTATATCTGAAAATGTATTTAAACAGCACTCAAAATCAGCCATTTCGTCACTTGCGTGTAACATGTAAATTGATGTTACCACAAATGGGTTTACATTACGATCTTGATAAAAAGTAAAACATAAAATCCGTTTGACCCCTGGTTAACAAACTGCCTATCAACCAAGCAACTATTTCATAAATTGACGAATTATCAACCCAATCCGGATTTAATGCGAAAACCATATACTACCGTTCTCTAGACGATACACAGCTTTTTCTCAGATGTTTAAACATGTAACAAGTCAATGTTTGTTAGTATGCACATTAACAAATTCAAAGGACAAACAATCAAAGGGACACAATGCAATCTTGAAGTATGTAAAACCAACTAAAATGACAACTCGATGTATGTATAAAGTTTCATTCTAGCTTTAAGCTTTAAGTTAGATAATTGCTTAACAGGAATAAGCAACTGAGATTTTCAAGTTGTCTTCGGTATTATTCTACCACTGGGTTAACTATATTATTCGTAATCAACAAGTAGTAAAATGCAACGACATTTGTATATAAGTATTCAACTAGTTTTTACACTCGCCAACATACACCTGCAATTCTAAGTTACTAGCCATATCATTCTTATACCAATACAGTCTATATAAATAGGACCTACACGTATATTGCCTTGATGTGCTTACACTCTGTGGTATGAATCCAGTATATGATCTTGATGTAAAGATCCGATTTTAGTATACGACAAACCGTCATGTTGATTTACATTATTGTTCCAAATTCCACCAAATTATCTCAGTATCCCTAAATCTCCCAAACTGTTCGATCGGGAATAAAAACGTTAAGACAACTGTAATGAAAGCTTCTACAGAGCCAAATGATGCCTACTTGAGATATATGTGTAAGAGACATAACGAGCATGTTAAGTATATTAACTGAAAATACACATACTTTATACACGACCGTAGAAACATATTTGTTTTTGTATTGTCACGCTTATGAGTTACCAACTCAAACATGATTAATATATGGAAACATATTGGTATTAAATATGTTTGTTTATTCGATTCAGTGATATGCGTCTGAACTACGACATAATCTTGTAAATGATTCACATATATTAATATATACCAACATATAAATTATACTCAAACCTGGACAATTGTCTTCATTGCATTTAATGGCTTCATATGCCGCTCCTGTGCATGGTTTGTTGTTAGATCCAAATTCACAGCTACGATGGCGCTGCTGTACACCTCCTTTACATGACTTGGAACATGCATCCCATTCCGACCAAACGGCCCACGCACTTACGTCTAGAGTTTTACGAAAATTGTATCGTATTTATACAAATAAGTGTAAAAGTCGAACAGGAAATGCAGCTTTCACAGAACAAAATAAACCCCAAAACACGCAAAACGACAAACATGAATGGCAATGTTAATACAGAATAAAGGCATATGACGTCACAAACACAAAAATGGTTGACAATAGGGCTACCGCCTTGGAACTGTCAGTGGCAAAAAAAGCCGCTGGGTGGGTGTGTTTGTGATTAAACCAGGTTCTAGGGTGCACAAAACCTCACACTTGCCCTACTGTCATCCCAATGAAATTTGACAGTTTAAATAAAGAAATCCCCGCCTTGAACTATTCTCTTATCAAAAAGGCAGCATTACAAGAGAATACAAGTAAAACACAAAGATGCTCCTGTATATTATCTAAATACAAATAACAATAGCCTATAAAGCCTAAGCTACGAGACACAATTATGAATTGTTAGAAAACAAATCTGCTTCACATTCTCCATATATTTTTTATCAATGCTTTAGCTTATCTTTTTAGTAAAAATCAGACTTTTTGAAAATAATAAATAATATAACGCCACGTATTCTTAAAGAAACTAACCCGCCAAATAACGGAAAAATACACTACAAAACCGTTAATCAAAACTCTATCCAGGTGTTCAGGTCATATAATAATATATATGTGCCGAGTAAGTAGAGGCATTTTTTTCTTAAATACCCGTGATTGAATGTGCGTAAAATGAATTATGAGTTGGTAACTCTTAATTCAGCGGTCTAGTTTTGGGTTTTGGTCTGGCTGGTTAAAGAAGTTTATATTGTGTCTAAAGAGTTTAAATTATCAAACTATGTGATTTATATATATACCTCGTCGTCAGTAGGTTTAGAAACTGTGTACATATATTGTAACATTTGGCTGTTGTTGGCGGGTTAGCTACTTTAAGTGTAAAGTAGCTAAAATGTCTATTGAACTTAAATATACATTGACTTGTAAATAGGGAGCCTTAGCTTTAGCATGTGCAAATAATTTCGTATATAAAACCGATCTGCTAAATTGTCAGGATTCTATACAGTACCTGGATTTTCATCACATGTTTCACCACTGAACTCGTTTGCACATGCACATCTAAAACCGTCTGTGGTGCTTGTACACACACCGTCGTTATTACACGGGTTAGGATCGCAATAGTCCGGAGGAACAGTGCATGTGTCTCCAGTGTGTCCGTTGTTACAATGACACGTGTACCCGTTATCTTTGACCATGCAGTCGTGACCACTTCCACACGGGTTTGAATCGCAGTAATCTTTATATGAATCAGGAAGGAACAAGTAACTACAGTGAACATAACATTAGGTACAGTAAAACACACATACCGTAAATAAAACACTTGGTAATATTAATAACGTATATAAAACGCTTGATATTATTAATAACGTATATAAAACACTTGGTATTATTAATAACGTATATAAAACGCTTGGTATTATTAATAACGTATATAAAACGCTTGGTATTATTAATAACGTATATAAAATACTTGGTATCATTCATAACGTATATAAAACACTTGGTATTATTAATAACGTATATAAAACACTTGGTAATATTAATAACGTATATAAAACACTTGGTAATATTAATAACGTATATAAAACACTTGGTAATATTAATAACGTATATAAAACACTTGGTATTATTAATGACGTATATAAAACGCTTGGTATTATTAATAACGTATATAAAACGCTTGGTATTATTAATAACGTATATAAAACACTTGGTATTATTAATAACGTATATAAAACGCTTGGTATATTAATAACGTATATAAAACACTTGGTATTATTAAAAACGTATATAAAACACTTTGTATTATTAATAACGTTTTCTCAGATATATATTTTTATAATCAATAGTAAATCAAATGTCCTGGCTGATACCATACCTAAGCAAGTGGTTACACATGTCTCAACATCCAACGGCTGGCCTACACAATCTTTTCCACTGTCTCCTTTTACAGGATTGTCACACTGTCTAGTTCTTTCTCTAGTACCATGACCGCAGCTACTACTGCAAGAGCTCCATTCGTTCCATTCGCGCCAACCACCATCAACTGTGCAAATGAAAACAAAACAATTGTGTATCTCTAAGCAAAACATGGATCGGCTAGGCGGAGAACGATTGTAGTCCATAAACGATTACAAAATAAACATGTTTTCAATAATCATAATCTCTTTGAACTTTAAACTCTTTAATCGAGTGCATGTGTTTATTAATATTCGTAAAAATAGTGGTCGATATGTAGAGTGATCAGAGTCCAACTGACAACATGTTGAACCTTTCAGACATTACTCATTTTCTATATTTTGTTCAAATGTTATTTCCATTAATTTAATATTAACCCGTTCATACATATAAACGTGAATATGATTTACATAAAACATTTTCGAGTTAATGACAATTTGTGATTGAATTTCAAGATCGTCTGTATAATTTAACAGCTAATTTAGTATTTACAAAGTACAAAGTATATTTTTTAAAGTCACGATCCGAAGTTATATGTCATTAAGACTAGAGTAAAACCGAGGTTCCAACATATATACAACTGGTTCATAAACCAGGCACAAACGTAGTAAATACTCTACTGTGCCCTTATTGGCGGTGGGATAATATGCCTTAGGAACAAACAAACACGCACGCACGTGCACATGCAGGCGCACGCACGCAATAAACAAATTAGAAAATGTTCAGTATTTAACAAGCAGGGGCGTACCTGGAGCATTTTGAAATGTACGCCAGATATAAGAAGCCTAGCTGCGTACCGAGCAGCGACGCTGCGAGTGAGGGGTAGGTGTGGGATGGGGTTCCCCCTCTCGCCGGTGGGGTTTGGGAAAAGAAATTTTTGAAAATTAGGAGGCAAATGATGCGTCCTCAAGCTATATTTCAGCGTTAATATGGCATTTTGGATTTATTTGGAAGAAATTAGCCCATACCCCACCTCAGCCTTCATTTTTTATTGCATATTTTGCATATTTGGAACTTTTATCTATTCACTTTTGCTGACGAATTGTACGCATTGGCGTACGAGCGTATGCCTGGATACGCGCCTGACAAGGGACCATTCACTCTCGGGGTAAGTGCCCTACAACTGAGCTAAGAAACTCTCGCTTTTGTGTCGCCTTTTCGAAGAAAATGCGATACATAGGGATCACTTTGTCGTCCGTCAGTCAGTCCGTCACGAAACTTAACGTTGTATATAACTTTCTCATTTCTTGATATTTCTTCATCAGACTTTCAATATATACACATCATAACATCGACATGACCATACTAACATATAAGGTCAAGGTCACACTGAATGTCATCATATGGGTTAAATACTCATTTTCTCTTCATGAAAACTTAAATTTGGCTATAACTTTCTCATTTCTTTATATTTCTTCATCAAACTTTCAATATATACTTATCATGACAACATCGACATGGCCATACTAAAATATAAAGGTCAAGGTGACACTGAAGGTCATTACTCATTTCTTCTTGACGAAAACCTAGTCAGACCAGTTTGTCAAGGTCATATATCTGGGTCCAAAATCCTTGTTATACTGACAAAGCGCTGACAGGCGACACACGTGTATCGCGGAACACCCGTCTAGTTTATCTGTTTACTGTCGCAAGTATCTACTAACATAACATACCTGATAATTATATTATTTGTTAAACTTAAGAAGCTAGCAGTTGAATAAACATTTGTCAAAACCCAAGATAGTATTAGTGTTCAATATATTACTTTACACCAAGAACTTACACTGTTCATGCAAACAGACATTTTTCCTTGAAAATAAACCTAATTACAAAAATGCATACAACTTAAGCACCTGTTTAATCTTCTCTCAATAAATCACTAATCACCTTTATATTTTTAATACGAATATTATGTAATACAATGTATTACTAATTGAACTATCAACATACCCATTAGTATATATCTTACCGTCAGTGTGGACATATAGACACATATATAACTTTCTTATGTCATGCTCAGACTGAAAATCATACAACTGCTTAACAAGACAAGTGGAACGAGTATTGAATTTCACATTGGTCGGGTAGCTGTTTAAATGTAACAAAATTGCTTTGAAGTGGACACTGAAACAACACATATGTACCTGGAGGTATAGAGCAGAGCGCCCCAGTATAACCATCTTCACATTGACACGTATATCCACCGCCTATACTGGTGCATTGGCCGTGATTACATTTGTGCTGAGAGCAGAAGTCTATTTGTTCTGTACATGTATCACCAGTATACCCCGAGGAACAGATACACTTATATCCTGTTACGCTTGAGACGCAGGTATGATTTCTACATGGTGAAGACAGGCATTTATCCTCTGGAAAAGAAAAGTTTCTCATTGCTATTAATGTGTTCTACTTAGTTTGTGAATTAATTCGTCATATCATTTTTCAAATTGAAACAGAACGTAAAACATAGGTAATACACACATGTACTATGCACAGACAAGGTATCGTTTAATATGATAGGTATTATAAACCAATCAGAGAAATTTAGAAAACCTCCCATAAAATCAAAGTAATATTGTTATAATTATGTGTTTTATTTAGGAGTAGTTGTTGTAAGTCAGTATAACAAAACATGTTCATGACTAACTGTCTCACGACTGAACAAATGTTCTAAGGAACCGAATTATAAATGTGCATATAACCTGAACACTTCATCCTTAATCATACCTACATTATCCTGTTCAATATAATGCGAATTGCCACGAATATGTTCTCCAAAGTTTGTTAGAAAGAGAGTATGATAAGGTTAGTAGCTATACATAATTCATATAATGCTTAATTTGAATTGGACTATATATTCACACCACCAGCTAAGGTCATATGGCAAATTCCGGCTTCCCCTTGCATATTAAAGCTGCCTTGATGGTTAGAGAATAGTTCTTGGCGGGGATTTCTTTATTTACATTGTCCCGTTTTATTGAGATGACAGTAGGGTAAGTGTGAGGTTTGGTTCACCCTAGGACATGGTTTAAACCCCCAGCGGCCTTTTTGCCACTGACCGTTACAAGGCGGTAGCCCTATTGTCAACCCTTGTGTGTTTGTGATGTCTTATTTTGCCTTTTATTCATTTTTATATATATAGTTGTTCTTTGTTTCTGTGTGTGTTTGTGGTTGACTGTCGTCCTTGAATGCTACTTTTCCTGTTCGATTTTTAAATCTACATGTATATTACCATTGGTGAAGGAAGACCCCAGGTGCCTTTCCTGGCAATTTGCTTGTACGGGTTGGCACCTGGGTAGATTTACCGAAGTTCCGCAAGCCAGATAAATAACGATTAAACATTTGTCAGATAATATACAATGCAAAAGGCAAAAGGTAAAACAAACCGATGCACGCTTCCGTATTACACGTTTTCGTATCGGTTTCCACAATGCACGTTGAAAGATTTGTCTGAGAAACACAACGCTTTGTTCGTGTTGCCGTTCCACCATTACACGCAGAAGAACATGGCGACCAGGTGGACCAATAGTGTCCTGTTACAGCAGCTGAATCAGTAGGAACAATTATCAACCTTGCACTTCTTAACAAATGCCTTTCATAATAATATATGTTTTTATATATACTATAAAACCGAAACCCTCAAACGATGTTGCATTTAAGGATGTATACAATTTAAAATGCATTTTAAATCAGATTAAATACAAATTTAGAGTCAACGTAGTTTTTTTATTCGTGTTTTTATACTGTGTGTTGGTATAAACTATATGGCACTAATCATGCTAATACAATATATATTTAATACAAATGGTTGATGATAGTCATTTAGTATAGCCCATTTCGGTAACACGGTTTGCTTCCCTTTAATAGGAAATACAAAGTTGTCATATTTTCAACTTCCTGTGAGCAAATTACTTTTCTCAAACCGAAGAGCTTGTCAAGGCATATTTCACAATGCTAATTGGTCATTGAAACGGATGGAACGTTTGCCTCTTTACTGCTGACATGCTACATAACCGAGCAGTTCATATATATAAGTTGAGGCCAGATTAAAGTTATTTCTTTGTTTAACATTGCTATATTGAATATTATCAGGTTATAGCTAAAATTATACAATGGTCTTTACTTCAATGAAGAAAAATACAGGTTAATAATTTAGCTGTACTAAATACATAACTTTTCTGGTAATTCTTTATTGTTTCGGGACAAAAATAAAACCAAAACACAATTAATGATTAATTACAGTAAGGGTTCATACTATTGGGTATGCAAATTATTACTCTTGGAAATGCAGAGTTGTAATATCCAACTTCCTGTCAGCAAATTGTGCTAAAAGCTGAAATGATTTTAAAGGGACATAATGCTTTTAAGTAATTACCGAACTGGGCTATATACTATTAACTTACCAGATTCACACAACGTTCCAATGAACTGGTCACTGCACTGACAGACATACCCAACATCCTTGCTGATACATACACCACCGTTCAAACAGTTGTTGTTTTCGCAATTATCCGTTGCGACGTCACACTTGTTCCCGGTATATCCTGTATTACACTTACATTCATACACATCCCATTCATCCGGGGTCAAACGGCATTTGTGAGTACCACATGGACTACTTAAGCAGGGGTCTAAAGCTACGAATAAACAATAAAACATAAATGAAACACATTACAGATGTATATGAAAGCGTAAACGGTAACTTACATTATACTACACAATAAATGTTACTTTAGAATGTATTTCAGTGTTGCAAGGAAATAAAAACATACATTCACATGTTACAGTATTGCACTGTTGTTCTTCGGTTGCATTTCCTTCACAGTCTAATCCATAGGGTGCAGGAGCTGGACTGTTACACGTCCGCCTTCTCGTTTGTATACCACCATCACACGAAGCTGAACAGGTTGTCCACTCTGACCATACACTCCAATTTCCGTTAACTGAATCAAATACGAAGCAAACTATATTACATCACTTTGCCATGTTACACGAAATAAACGAAATAAGTTTGTTGACGCTTACCTACGTTAGATAGCCATCCAGTTTCATAAAATAAGTTATGTATGAATACTGAAAAACATTAAACCGTAAGTATTCGAGTTTCCAAAGGTTTCCAAGTATTTCTTTCTGAAAGTAAATCTAATGCGATAAATGTATAGTTGCATACTAAATACATTTGTTCTAGTATTTACGTTTCTGTTTAAATTTCAGACATTATTTGTGACGATACTGTTGATATGTCCATGCCATTTATTATTAACACTTAAAATCAAACCATGTGTAATGGTTAACAAAAGTTAACTGGACATAAGATAAAAATAGGATGACGGTTACCTTTTTTGTTGAAAGAAAAAAACTTTGGTTGTGTTTAAATTTAGTTTAATTGAACTGAACAAAGCACATTTTCGACCTTGATGATATTACTATCATGGTTAAACATATCCTAAATGAAAAACAACATTACGAGTGAGAAGTAAGGATTAAACAAGAACTTATATAAAACAATCTAAACTGTCATTTAGGGTATTTTAGCGAACTATGTGAGACAAAAAAAGCTGTGATACAAAGTATCACGTAGCGGCGTAAACATAATTTCTAGGATAGACTAATACACTGTAACGGAATTGGGAAATATGAGACAATGGAAATGGTATGTACCCCTCCGCAAAAACGGATTCTCCATTAGTCTATATAGAGAAAATATAAACACCGGTCGATGAACAAAATGATGACAAAGTGATCCCTATATGCCTGCCATGCTACCATGCAACAACAAATGCAATCTATTTGTGTTTAACGACAATTATGCAATTAGAAATCTTGACAGTGTCTCCAAGTTCAAAACACCTGCAAGTGCAGACTAAAAACATTAATAGCCTCCTCTTTTAAGGCCTTATAGTTCCAAATGATGCATTTGTTTTAAAACTGTATTTTGAAATTTTGCAGTTTGGGCTATTTTACAAATATATATATATGTATATACAATTGCACTTATTGCTTAGATATTATTGTGCTCTGCAAATCATTTCATATTTATGGAATTTAATTCTTGTAATTTGAAAGAAAACATATAGCTGTGTAGGCAAACACGAACCAAATATAACATAATTTGACAAAAGTACAAAAGTACAAAGAGGGACATACTTCAGCAGAAATGCATCAACCAGACACATTTTGTAATATGCCAGAAGTAAACAAAAATAAACAACAACAACTGATCCTCTCTTAGTTTTTTTATTATTAATACTTTTTTTTTCATATATAATTATTTTTTCCATATGCCATATGGGACCCCGCCTAAATGGGCCTCATATCTGAAGGAAACACGTCATATTGTTCAGTTCAAATGTTTTTTATTTCAAAATTAAAATAGAATTTAAGAACTAAAAAAAAAGATTTTACTACCACCTTTTTTTTTTGGGGAGGGGAGGGGGTGGGTTGGAAGGGGTAGGGTGGGGGTGGAGAGAGGCGAAACATGAACCACACTTTTATTTTATTTTGGCCTAAACTCCATTTGCAATTAAAATGTTTCATCGTGTAAAACATTATAAGAAAAACGAAATTATAAAATAAATTCAAATTAAACTGATCATTGATAAAAAGCATAAACTTTAAATACTATTCTTGGAATAATTATTCCTAACCTAAATGCTGGAATATTTCTAGGTCGGACATCTTCAAATCAGCTGTTTTAATGCACACGCTGAGGTTTCTTAGTATATCGTTCTTATCCATAAAACTGGGAACCACATTCCTCCAGGAAAGTTGACTATTTATAGCTCAGCGTGTATTGGCGAGTGTAGATTAAAGTGGATTGCTCTACCAAAATTCACCAGCTCGATCGCGTGTGAAATGTTCGCTTTGCATGAAAAAAATATTTTTACACCAGTCCAGTAATGTTTGACTGGGTTGCTGTTTATTTCAATAAAAATATCAGGCATCAACTGCTACATGAAACACATTTAAAACCCATACCCCATACCATTTCCAATACACCGTCTGAAACAGAGACGGCGATCTTTATCGCCTCAAATAAGTGTATCATCCATTCAACAATAAAACAAAACATACTTCCGATTTCAGCGGGTGGGTGGGTGGTGTCGTTTTAAAGGCATGCCACCAACCCCTGATTTTATTCCTAAAAATTGAACACAAATATCCATATATATCCCATGCCATACCCATGCAAATTAGGACCCGAAACAATTTTGTGAAATTTTCCAAACCGGAGTTGCAGATAGCGGCATAGACTTTAAGGAGTGTGTGCATATATATAAACACATACGAAACAACACACATATAATCTCAGGTTTGTAAATATATTTACGGTTTGAAATAGCACCGTCATTACAGTCAATGCGTGTACTTATAGACTTTAAATCTAGGCATCTTCCATAGTGGTTATTGTGTGACCTAGTTTTTTTATAAAATACGCATCACACACTATCAAAATAGTATGTATTGTGTCCACGCTTGTACGTTTTTTACTTTTTACTAGTATGCAAATCAAATAATTTAAGAAATAGTAATTGAACGGGTGACGTCAGGAAATAGCTCTTCTGCATACCTTTTTATTTTTCTCTCTTGTTTTCTTCATTTATTACATTCGGTAGTATACGTAAACAGGTCCCTATTATTTATTAATTTCCGAATTCGAATATTCTCATCAACAATGCTGGTTATCTAACTTCAGAGTCGATACATTGAAGACAAAACGTGTAGATAAACAAAAAAAACAACAAAAAAAAAACAACACAAAATAGGAAAACATTTACGAAAGTATGTATAATTAACAGCTGTTGGCAGCAGTTTTAAAATCGGAGCAAGCAATTATCCAGTTTAACCTGTTGAATCTTACTTTACATCTGCGTCTGTAATAAACCAGTTGAATATATGTGTATTAGGTTTAATGCTATATTCTCGGTACATTTAAAATGCAACATTTTTAATTTTCGATTATTTGTAGTCCACTGTGCTTTTGTTCAAATCACGGTTGTATTTAATGGTAGTACACAAGCCAAATGTTTCCATATGGCGATAAACAGTTGAATACCATTTGCTCTACTTCTTTCAGTTAAAACGCATTTAACCTTAACATCCTTAACATATCTAGAAATACCAAGAAAGATACAAATATCGGACAGGTAAAGCAGCATTCAAGGACGACAATCAACCACAAAACAAACACGCAAACAGACAAACGAGAAGGCAAACGTAATAAAAAAAATACAAATGACATCACAAACACAAAAGGGTTGACAATAGGGCTACCGACATGGAACGGTCAGTGGCAACAAAGGCCATTGGGGGTTTAAACCGGTTCTAGGATGCATCAAACCTCACACTTACCCTACTGTCATCCCATTAAAACAGGACAGTGTAAATAAAAAAATCCCCGCCATGATCTGATATCTAACCAACAAGGCAGCATCAATAGGCAATATAGGTAAAATACAAATATGCTCGTGTAAATATAATACAAAAATACAATAGCCTAGAAAGCCAGAATTGCATTTTCAAATGTACTAAGTTTATTATCCTACCTGGTGATTTCTCACAAAATGGTCCACTGAATCCATTTAGACATTCGCAGGTGTAATTCCTGGCATTGCTAATGCAAGAGGCCCCATTGAGACAGCCATGATCATTGCAGTTGTTTGGCTCTGTTTCACATGTATCCCCGGTGTATCCATTATTGCAGGTGCACTTAAACTCGGAATCAATAGCCGTACACGCATGCGTACCACAGGGGTTGGGTACACATGGGTCTTTTACTATTAATAGAAACAATAATACAGTTAGTAGACAGAGTGTACAAAACTTTTTGTCCGTTGTCTTCATCCTTCAAACGTAAGAAAAAACTCATACAAGTCAAAGAATAAAAAATAATGAAAGAACTTGGTTTAACGATAAATTTAAATAGAAAACAACTGATGATGTATCGATAGACTCAGCCGGAAGTCTATTGGAAGCACATATTTGCTGTAGTCGACAAATGCAAATGAAGTTAAAGGTTCAGCTGGTATTGTGTTTTTGTAAATTATATATAAATTATATATAATGTATTCATTTAAGCAAAAGAGCCATTCACAGGGACTTTTAGTCATGACGTTTTTCTTTGAAAGTTGTGGTGGTTTGTTCATGCACAATTTTCTAAATGCCTTATAGATATTTTCTACACTTAGATCTTTGTCGTTTAACTACAAGTGTGTTTCTAGACTATACATGCCATTTGAAATAATGACAAAAAGAGATTTTAAATACAGCTTTGTTAATTAAACTGAATATTGTGTGTTTTTATACCTAAACATGTCTGTGGTTGGGCGTTAATACTCGATATCCGTTGATCAAGAAGATAATCACTGTCGATAACAGCATCGACCACTTCAAGTTGGCACGAAGCAGTCAGTGAGGTGATATCTGTTGTGTTTAGCTCGTAACCAAATATTCCCATTCCAGAAAACCGAAAGCCTGCAACAAATATAGTAGCAAGTTTGAAACGCATCTCGTCGAACATCACAATCGAAAAGACAGATAGAAACATTGATTCACATGTAACTGAGGCAACTAGAGTAAAGGAAATACTAATACGATCAACATTATATTTCAATAAATATATCAGTATGAGGTATATACATGTGTTAAAGCTATTAATTGCACACTATAAACTGTTAACATATCTTGTTTTAATTGCAAAAAGAAACACATGCCGTTATTTGACATTTTTATTTAATAGAAATCTATATATAATATGCTGTGATCAATCCGAACCATACTCTCTGTATTTTGCAGCCGAAAACTCAAAAATGGGAAAAACTTCTCCACAGAGGTCAATTACGTCAATTATATAGATTTAACCCAATACATTGTACGCCATGCATACATATTATTCAAAACCTGAACATTCGAAGAACCTTGACATGTACACATGTGTTTGTAAGAAAACACATACGAATTAGTAGAATGCAATAGTAAGTTCTATGGACGTCTAAATGTTTGAACGGTTGTCTACGGCCATTCATACATTAAAACATGTACATACAAATGCGTGTTTACCTTAGAACATCTTGGTTGATACAAATAATGCAAACTTTACATCTCAAAAATATTTACACTGTTAGTTTATAATATTACATACTTTATGAAAAGGTATACATCTTACCAGGATATTTATGATTAAGTAATAGATAGAGTCTGGTCTCAGCGAGTTGGCTTATTTAAACACCGATATGGGCGTAGCCCATCGAGGTGTTTAAATAACCAACGAGATGAGACAGACTCTATCTTTTTTGTAGCATGGTGTACTTAGTAACACTGTGACGTCATAGTAACCGTACTCTAAATTCAATATCCGGTAGTTGTAGTACGGTGTAGCCACGCCCCTTTAGTTACCCTAAATTAAACGATTTAATGCTATGCATTCATCAAAGGAAATGTCAGCGACCATGCTACAACGTTATTTTGTATTGCATTTTAGCTAAAAGTGGCAAGTTAGGTTTTTCCAAGCACCGTTGCACTGAATATTTATTTTATCTAGCTGGATTACAATAGCATTTCTTTACTTTTTGTACAGCCAAGCCATTGGACCATACTAGGCACGTATCATATTTGGCGTGTTACTAAATCTAAATTAAAATAAACAGTTTTCGAAGTGATCAATATTTATATAAATAATAACGTGTTATAAAGAGTACAGTATATAATTATATAAACATAATTCTCAGTAACTGCTCAGCACCAATTGCCTGAGCTTAACAAGTATGTAAACAATGCGGTGGTATTGAATAAGTTTTATCAGCAATTTCTAATAATTACTTTGATGTATTGGCAAGGTAGGAACAACTCACGTTTGTTACGCGTTTCACATGATTAGTTGAGTTGTAACCTGTCGTATTATCAAGACTAAATAAACAGAACTTGCATCAATTTTGACGAGATGGTCCGATGCTTTACTCGTAAAATCCATTAATCTGATTACAACAGCTGTCTTACCTGCCGTACTATTTGTGACCAGTTCGACATATAAACGGGCACTTAACGGCGAAACAGGCAGCGTATACTCTTCGACTCCATCTATATACACGTGTACCACGTTGGCGTATGTAAGTGCGAAATGTGTCCATTTGTCCACTTGAATGGGTCTAAGCGAAACTTCTTCACTTCTAGAACAAAACGTGTATGACATCAGTGACTAATTAAACAGATCACTTATATTACAATCACATATTAAGCTATTAATACTAACGTAGATATAAAAGTCGAACAGGAAATGAAGCATTCAAGGAACACAGTCACCTAAAATCACCCATAGAAACAAACAACAATTTTAAGGCTAAAAAGGCAAAGTATATGACATCACAAACATACGTTTTGTGTGTTAATCAAACATGATTTGTACCTTGTTTTTATTTTATTTGTGTGTAAAGCGGTCTGATAATGCGTTTAGGTCTGAGCGCGAATGAAGCAGCATGTTGTATTGTGCGTAACCTAATGTTTATCACACTATATACTAGGACAGTTAGATATTGGTTGATATTAGTTACAACAAATGATATTAGAAAGGAATATATCACAAAATAAAGGCCAGGTATGTTTAAATGTGTAAGACTGATACGATCGTCAAAGAAGAAAGAACTTTTAAATTTATATAAATGTTTATCAGAGATTTTATTGTCAGATGTTCTATTCCAAATATTATTTCTTAAAACAAAGTAAAGTACCTCCTCACTTATATTGTTATTTGATGTATACCTCCTTATTTGATTTCCTTGGATTACTAATTAAATGTCTGACTGATTTTACCTATGATTAATTAATTTGATTAGGATTTTGCAAATGAATTGTCTGATTGGACGATACGAAAGAAAATCAATAAACAGAAGAAGTTGCCAAACGAAAAAATACCCAGCCGATGATGAGGCCCGCCCAATAAAACACATTTGAAGTATACTTACACCTAACAGTTTTTTAAATATAATTATATGTGATTTGGTTTTATGTTTGTTCTAAAACCAATAAAGAATTAGCACAGCTAAATTGTTAACTTGTTAACTGCCTTCATAGAAATCAAGTACAAATAAATGTATAGCTATACCCTAGATAATACTCAATATATACTCAATATATATGTAACAATGCTATACAAAGAAAAATAATTTTCTATTTTCTGAGTGTTATCAGAAATCTAGAAAAATCAGCCAAAATCACTAATAAAGATGCTATTCCACCATTATTTTAGACATCATCGATGGTAACAACAAAGTTGAACAGACATGAAATTATGTCAATGCTAATATGTTTTACCTCATGTATTAAAAGTTATGTACGTTACCAATTAAATTTACGTATTTTTTTAAATACGATATCTAAGTATCAAATATAAACATGGATGAGTATGCTCATGTTCCTTTATATACTATTTAGACTTGCCTATTTAGGCAAACATTGAACGAAATGAAGTTTACATATAATTTACACGACACTTCCGTATTTTTTATTTCAACAAAAAATAGCAAATTATATTTAAACTTTTAAGACTAATGTATTCATATACATGTATTTATCAAATGTAAACGAATTAGGCAATGTCAGCAAATTCACACAATGTATTAAGCGTTACTTACGTTACTAACAAATATAAATGCATAACTCTATGAAATAAGATGCATTTTCATGGACATATATTACACCAGTTGAGCTCATGATTACTCTATTCATCACTTTCTCCAATTTGAAAAATCACTATCAATCAGGTTGTTGGCTTCCATAACTTCTCGCGCATTATCGCTTCCTTCTTAAGTGTCAGGCTCTTTCAACATGATGTCAACCAACTGGTGATACCAATTGTCCAGTAAAATTCAATAATGTGGCATTCTTTCATTTGTTTCTGCGTCTGATATTGTTGGTTAGTATGGCGCCAAAAAACACTTTAAACTGTGCATGTTTAAACGCATGATTATAGAAAAATGACATAGTGGCATGTGGCTTTTGAATTTTCGCGAAAACATATTTGTCCAAATCCAAAGTTGACACAAACGCTCTGTGCTTTTTAATTATCTCCAGTGGGACTGCCTTGCCTCTCCGTACAAAGACACTGGTTGTATCACAGTGTATGACGCAATGTAGTGAGAGTAATACAGAAAATATACCAGACCCGTTAACCTCTACAATTTGTTTCACATTCAACTTTCTCCATTTTAAATCATCCCAGTGCCAAACATGACACACTGTTGTATTCCTGAAACGAGTTTGCAAGCAGAATCAATACGTCTGTGTCAGGAGAACCTACCCTGATTGTTTCTGATGTTGGTGAGTATTGTCTGCTTCATCCTAGGATGAAAACAGATCTTCCTGAGCATGAGCGATGCCAGATATGTTACCTGCAATGGTTAACCTGGGAGTTTTGTCTCAGACAAAGTAGATTTCACGAGCTTTGGTGAATACCTGTCTGTTTACAACTGGCCGTAGATGAGAGTAATGTTAATTGTGTCGTATTGTCATTTTTATTCATAAAACTCTTCAAATCACAATGGGTCTTCGTTTTCTGTCCTGACAGCAGGAGAGTTGGAGTCTCCCCTCTCAGTTTTCACTCAAACAACTTGATAGATCTAGGGACTTAAGTGTAGTCATCAAGTCAACTCAGTGTGCTTTCGGAAGTAGGTCAAACACCAGTTCTGCCAAATCGACATATGTAGCATATGTAGAAGGAACTGAAGGTTGACTCTGAGGTGTTACATTACTTTTAAACACATACATAGGCTATTCAGTAGTATAGTTGGCTCATCAGATGACTCTAAGCAGTGGAGCAATTTGGCTTTGTCACTTCTAACTGAATTGCCATCAGCTGTTACAAGGGAACATGCTACTGAGTTCAGGGATACTATAGAGATATGATATCTCTGTGTGCTGGGATAACGGATGATCGACATTATAACTCGTAGTCATTGATATCAACTCGGAATGGGGAGTTTGTGGATAGGTATGAAAGGAAAAATTTGGAAATCGCCGAACACGATAAACCAATGATAGATTCCGTGGCTCTTCTCAGGTCTTATCCTTTGTGGGATGACGCAGTTTTTTTAGCAAAGAAATAACTTCTGATGCCATATTTGCCATCTGGATAGTGGTCCTAACAGTTTGCTCTACAGTAACGTGTGGTCACCAACGTTAGTAATGGTAAGCTGCATACTA
Organism: Cyrtodaria siliqua; assembly: GCA_037043455.1. Lineage (NCBI taxonomy): Eukaryota > Metazoa > Mollusca > Bivalvia > Adapedonta > Hiatellidae > Cyrtodaria > Cyrtodaria siliqua. The sequence continues at coordinate 162,854 of JAWPHD010004045.1, forward strand.
TTTCTACTGAATCCAATGATACCACCCTGGAAATTTGCATATCGATAAATAGTTTGCTGAATAGTTATTTGACTCGAGGAAGAAAGAAGGACCCTGAATCTCCTGTTTTGGAAATGTTCAGTTGACCCGGGGACGGGCTGTGTCCAGAATCAGGGTGTCATTAAATATACTGGAATGTGTGTGGCCTAGTACCAATGGTCATACTCAAAGAACATTGGACATAGGCGGTATAGTAAAGATACATGCATGTTAAGGTAATTTTCCTTTGTGTATGTCTTTGATAAGAGTTAGTACGTACAGTTATAATACTTGCGATTTGTTATGCAAAAAAATACATACCCAATTTTTAATTTACTTTCTTCACCTATGTGCACCTCAAATAGATCACGTGCTGCAGAGTCCGGTTTTTCCTCCTCTCCATATAACTCGGTCGCTGTAAATTGCAGTACAGACCCAGATGTCATCCTAAACCAAAAGCTTACACTTAAGCTATTTACACCCAGTTCAGTTGGGATTGAGTAAATCCCTGTCCCAATTACAAGGTCATATGCTGAAATAAAAACTAACCTTTAGAAAAGACAAATGTGACACAACAACCATACATACATATCTACAGACTTAAATAAAGTGTACATCTTTCTAAATGGTGCCATTTAAATACATTACATGGCCAGTCTTTAACTATATAGCAATATTTGTTGTAAACGATTCTCAAAACAAGAATCCAAAAAGGGCTACACATTTTTGGTTAAACAGGTTACTTGAGAGGAAGTGAGGTATCAATTCAAATTGAACTAGATCCGAATATAACTATCTCATTGTAAAATGGAAAATATTCTCTCCTTTCCTACGTAAAATAGAAAAAATGTATTATACGAATTTAATACAAGTATTAACCCACATTTATGTCAATAGAGTGTAAACAATCGCCTGCTACAGTTGCGGTGTCAATTCACAGCATAACACTTTTTCTTAAAATATCCGAACTGCCTCGTCCATTTCCGTCAGTGTTTACCAGTTACGGACATTGACAAGGCAATTCATACATCCGCCCAATCAGTCAAACAAGTATCTCATATCAAATAGCACCAGTTATTTACACCGTTAGATAAAGTACATGATCCGCAATCTAATATAATGTGCAATATAGGTCATGGACAAAATGTGATACAATGTATAAAGAGTGTTTGAAAAGTAATGATTACAGTCGCGTTTTACATATAAAGTAAATGATCGCTATAACAGTGCCTCAATCTATTTTCCATAAAGTAAATGATCACTATAACAGTGCCTCAAAATATTTTCCATAAAGTAAATGATCACTATAACAGTGCCTCAAACTATTTTCCATAAAGTAAATGATCACTATGACAGTGCCTCAAACTATTTTCCATAAAGTAAATGATCACTATAACAGTGCTTCAAACTATTTTCCATAAAGTAAATGATCACTATAACAGTGCCTCCAAATATTTTCCATAAAGTAAATGATCACTATAACAGTGCCTCAAACTATTTTCCATAAAGTAAATGATCACTATGACAGTGCCTCAAACTATTTTCCATAAAGTAAATGATCACTATAATAGTGCCTCAAACTATTTTCCATAAAGTAAATGATCACTATGACAGTGCCTCAAACTATTTTCCATAAAGTAAATGATCACTATGACAGTGCCTCAAACTATTTTCCATAATATAAATGATCACTATAACAGTGCCTCAAACTATTTTCCATAATATAAATGATCACTATAACAGTGCCTCAAACTATTTTCCATAATATAAATGATCACTATAACAGTGCCTCAAACTATTTTCCATAATATAAATGATCACTATAACAGTGCCTCAAACTATTTTCCATAATATAAATGATCACTATAACAGTGCCTCAAACTATTTTCCATAATATAAATGATCACTATAACAGTGCCTCAAAATATTTTCCATAAAGTAAATGTTCACTATGACAGTGCCTCAAACTATTTTCCATAAAGTAAATGATCACTATAACAGTGCTTCAAGATATTTTCCATAAAGTAAATGATCACTATAACAGTGCCTAAAAATATTTTCCTTAAAGTAAATGATCACTATAACAATGCCTCTAACTATTTTCCATAAAGTAAATGATCACTATGACAGTGCCTCAAACTATTTTCCATAAAGTAAATGATCACTATAACAGTGCTTCAAACTATTTTCCATAAAGTAAATGATCACTATGACAGTGCCTCAAACTATTTTCCATAAAGTAAATGATCACTATGACAGTGCCTCAAACTATTTTCCATAAATAAATTATCACTATAACAGTGCCTCAAACTATTTTCCATAAAGTAAATGATCACTATAACAGTGCCTCAAACTATTTTCCATAAAGTAAATGATCACTATAACAATGCCTCAAACTATTTAAAGTAAATGATTACTATGACAGTGCCTCAAACTATTTTCCATAAAGTAAATGATCACTATAACAGTGCTTCAAACTATTTTCCATAAAGCAAATGATCGCTATAACAATGCCTCAGACTATTTTCCAAGGACAGCTTTTTCAAATCTCTTAAACAATTACAATTTATTGCCTATAAGACCTATTTATGTATTATTTATATAAATTGGAACAGTGCGATACTCATGACATTACAGCTTTTAAACCGACGTCCTCTAAGAATATTTCTGATACAAGTACACAGAGTGATAGGTCAGGACTGTATGGAGAATTTGAAAACTTTTAAATTTTCCAGATATGTTAATACATACCTATCAATAATATATACATAGTACCTTCATTTTCTAATAATGGAATACACAAAACCTATATCACCTCTAGAACTTTTCTGAATTTGTATCGCTATACTACTAAACACAGATTTCGGAACTTCTGTGTATTTACCATACAGTATACAGGTGTCAATGGCAATGTTGGGGATTCTCCAGCTTGTAAATCAATTTAGAACTATGGATGTTTGAACATGAAATGTGAACTATTAGCATATATGTGAACTCAGGAACCGTATAGGAACCCTAAACCCGAAAACGGTCATAAATGAGAAAACTGCCATAAATGTAATAACATTTTACCGTAAACGTGAAACTTACCGTAAATGTGAAAACTCCTTGTCATAAATGTGAAAGCGACCTTGTGATAAATGTAATAACATTTTACCGTAAACGTGATAAACGTGTTTTTCCTTCACTCGTTTCTCTTTGTGCGCACTGTATGTATATCTGTAGTTCCTGGTCATTGTTGGTCACCAAAACTGGCCTATTGTCCGTCGTCCGTCCGTCGGTCCGTTATTTTTTTGTTGTCAACACTCTAGATGAAAGCGCAAAAAGAACTTACATCGGATGATATACACCAGAGTTATGGTCCTTCCTTGATCCAATGAAAAATGCTATAATTTGCATTGTCAACACTCTATTACATTGATCTTAACCAAACTTGGCCTGAGTCTTAATATTGATGAATGCTCAAATGAGTTTAAATACCACTAATATCGGTTAATAAACCTTAGAGTTATGGCCCTTGATTTAATGAAAAACATGCTATAGTTTGACTTTAATATTCGTAATTTTTATATAACTAAAACGCTACTCCATCAGGGCTACCGTTATAATACACTTCGTAAAACCTTTGCAAAATGTTATTATCGTAACCCTGATCATTTTTTCCAAATATTACAGTAATTTAAGAACTCTTCTGCGACAAGGACTATCACCACCTGACTTCTATGGTGATGTGATTTACAAACTTCGTAAGATCCTTGGTCATGATCACTTTCGTATATATTTGTTAAACTTGTTAAAAGGTTTATCAAAAGAGGTTATGACCCTAACATTTTGCAACGCACTGCATGCTTGGTGCTGGGCCCATTTACAGTTCGCCACTATGTTTTCCTCTTTAATCGGTTAATTGTGCGATGACCGGACAGGCTGTGGACCCTATGATGACTTCTACCTAAAGCCCAAAAGGACGGTGACGTTTGATGTTTGTCTGCAATCTTGTCGTGTCGTGCCCTCAATGGTTTATTCTCTTGTTGCTCTGGCTTCTGCCAAGTCATTGAATATCTTCTTTGTGGCTTTCTAGGCTATTGTTTTTTTTGTATTTATATATACACGAGCATATTTGTGTTTTACTTATATTGCCTATTAATGCTGCCTTGTTGGTTAGAGAATAGTTCATGGCGGGGATTTCGTTATTTACACGGTACCGTTTTATTGGTAGAACCGGGTGTAAACCCCCAGCGGCCATTTTTGTCACTGACCGTTCCAAGGCGGTAGCCCTATTGTCAACGCTTTTGTGCTTGTGACGTTATATGCTTTTATTCGTTGTTAACATTGCCATTCATGTTTGTCCTTTTCTGTGTAAGCTGCGTTTCCTGTTCGACTTGTATGCTTGTTTTTATCAACATTCTAGCGACTCCATTTGCATCCGATCTTTACCAAACTTGGTCAAAGTCTTAATATTGACGAAAGATCAATAAGTTTAAAAATTACAAGAAAATAAAAACGAGTTACTGTCCTTGATATATTGATATTTTTATATTTTTCCTTGTTAATCAGTAGGTACTTATTTTCCATCCGATCATTACAAAATAAATGTTCAGAAAGCTAATAAAGGAAAACCACCCATATAATATCTGACACACCCATCTGAGAGCCTCCAATTCTAAGCCACGCTCCCACCCGTGTCCCCAGTTCGCCCATCGTTCCCACCTTTCCCCATTGTTTAAAGTTATCTAGCCATGTCAGACTAGAAACAGAAGAGCTTTTGTGGTTTAGTTTAAAAATGCTAAACTTTACATATTGTTAACACTTCTAGCTCCTTAAATTTCTATTTGATCTGTACCAACCGAACTTATTCAAGATGTTCGCGTAACATAATCATAATCCGTCTCATCCCCACACAAGATATAAGAGCTATTTTAGCAAGTAGAGTGTCCACTGGTCCTCTTGGGCCTATTGTTAGCAATAATTCTTCTTCTTCTTCTTCTTCTTCTTCTTCTTCTTCTTCTTCTTCTTCTTCTTCTTCTTCTTTCACACTTGGCTTCTAGCCTTGTTTATCTGTTTTCTACAAGACCGTGGGTTGTTATTTAGAAAACTAAAGAAGCTTCACACTTCTAAGTCATTTGTCTGCTTTGGGGTTTTGATAACAATGTCTTCATTGAGCATCACAAAAGACTTTCAGGTCTATACTAGAATCTAAATAGTTTGTATTGTTTTCCTTTTTAAATACTTTCCAGTGTATATTGGAGATACTATCTTCCTAGATGAGAGACATATCTCATTCTTGTCTCATTCTTGTCTCGATATTTTCAGAATAAACACAAGTATAGAAAACTTCTCTAGTTTAACCTTTGAGTAAACTTCATTTATGCGTGCCTGCGTAGCATGGTAGTGTGTCGCCTGTGTAGCATAGCAGACACTTAGGGATCACTTGTCCATTGTCATCCAGCGTTCGTCCATGACACGTTAACCTGTAACGTAACTATGGACATAACTTGGACTATAAACATTGTCTCCAGGTTTCATCAAGATTGAATTATAAATGTCAACGTTATTGAGCAGAAACCGCATAAAGCATCAAATTTCAAAAATCGAAGGGCCATAACTCATTGCATTATAAGTGCGATCTGGCTGATCATCGAATTTGGTATATATATTATGCACATAAACAAGGTCCCCAAGGTTCTATACATTTTAATTTTCTGAGTGGAACTTATTTCTCTAGCTTTATATGTGCGATATGGCTGTTAATCAAACGTGGCCGAGATATTATGTCCATAAATGCTCTCCCAAAGTTTTATCAAGATCGGATATTAATGATAAAGTTATTGAATGAAAACCGCAAAAGTCGTTAATTTTCAAATATCCAAGCGACATAACTCTGGCATTAAAGGAGGAAAATGACTGGTTGTCGAACTTGGTCGAGATTTTGTGCCCATTTACATTATCCTAAAGTTTCATCAAAATTGGATTATAAGTTGAAGTTAGTGGGCGGAAACCTCAAACATCGTCACATTTCAACAATCAAAGGATCCACTGCGATCTGGATGGTTATCGAACTTGACCCGAGATATTTTGGCCATAAGCATTGTCCCCAATATGAAGTCAATCCACGTAGGTGTTCTCTTTTAAATGAATGGAAACCAATCCTTCCACCCGCCCGCCGTCCACCGCCCGCTCTGTGTGACATACGACCCGTTTTATTTCCAAACGTGCGCATAAAAAGCATAAAAGCTAATTAGTGACAAAATAGTAATATAATCGATATGCGACGATGTTAACTATTGTTTTCACAATATTGTCTATGTTGCTATGTTTTCACGTTTACGGTAAAAATAAGTTTTCACGTGTACGGTAAATTGTGTTACCTTTATCACCAGGGTCGTTTTCACATTTATGACTAGTGGTTTTCACATTTACGGTAAGATTCACGTTTACTGTAAATGTTATTACATTTGTGACCGATTTACATTTATGACCGTTTTCAAGTTTAGTGTTCCTACAAACCGAAATATAGGACATCATAATAGTTTTTTCATAAAAAGAATACATTTTGTTGGAATAAAATCTCCAATTAGCAATATACAAAAACAATTTACTTTGAACTATTCATGATTTGCAAATATGCATGTGATTAGAAGAACTAATCGGACGCCGTGAGACATAAAACATTCAAGATTGCCGTGTGTCTCTTTAACATTCGTGCCGTTATCTCAAGCGCTTTAGGAGTATGGACATGATACGATCATGGCATGAACTTGACACATGACCTTGACCTTGAACATGTATCCCGATTTCTGTGTGAACACATATTCTATTGATGATAAACTTAAGTATATAATTTCACACTAATCAAAATTAGTAAAAATAAATAAATTCTCACTTAAATGTCATCGCATTCGCAAAGTTCAGGTTCAAGGGTACTAACTCTGTAGCGCATGTATAAAGTTTGCTTAGTGTCGAAATCTTCCGAGAGTAATTGAAAGTAACCGTTACAATCAAAAGTTTCAATGTTCACAAAAAATAACTAACGGCGCAAAATGACACCCGCCATCCTATAATCTTACCTCGAGCTTGATTCGAAGATTCTAACCAGGAAATACGTTGTTTTGCATTTGTTCATGCATGCAACTCTTTTAAATTTACCGATTTCACAGAATGAATGAGTTTTTACTGGGGTAAACATAACTCACTAGAACAGATCGTGCCTCCAAGTGTGAATGTCGTTTTCTCATCGGGACACTTAGTACAGCTGCTCTGACCGCTGCCCGGTTGTATGTATCCGATAATGCACGGTGTACAAGGCATTACACCTGTCAGTGATACGTATCCCGGCGGGCACATTTCTGTAAAATAAGTTTTCAGTAAAAATAACAGCTCGATCCAATCAAAAAATAGCATTATCACGCGCCATGTTTTGATTATTGCAGCCAATCGCCTTTGTATATAATTGGGCAAATGCAATGTCAAGGAGTGCTGTTTTGGTAACGGTTTAGTCGTTTAGTCGTTTTGATTGACAGGTTGTGTGTAAATTACAACTGCGAGCGCGTTAAATTAAGTAGACCATGGTATAACTGCCGAATCTGTCATTTATAGCACGGCTGAAAAACATCGGAATGTATAGCACGGTTTAGGCTCAAACCTTCAGGTTTATGAAAATTATATCATAAGCAAGAACAAAGGAAAACCATAAGAGCTATGGTACAAACTGTGTATATACCTTATTGAAAGATTGTCATTTTCAATGTTATTTTAAGTTTCAAATATAAACGCTGTCAATAGTGATTTCTATAAACTGTGCAGCTTGTTTCGTAATCAATGGATAACACAGTCATAAACTTCAATGATGTGTAACTTAGACATACCACTACTTACTAACACTGTGATATCACCTATCCAATTACTATCACCTCTAGGTCCAAGGTGTGACCTTCAACCTTACGACAGGAAGATGATTTGAAACACAACATATTGAATATAATACATATTGAATATGTTAATTTAATGAGCAGTTAACACCAATTCAAGCCAAACGGAACATACATTATTCAGGTTAAATACAATTCTAAGAATATGTTTCAAAATTAGAAAGGGAACATATAGATCAGAGTATGCTGAAATCTCATTTGTGTGGGGAGGTTGATGCATCCGTTTGGTGGTGTATCTTTCATCGTACTTACGCGAAACGCCGTAATTGGCCTGGCGGTTGTGTTCTTTGGGCCTCGAAAATACGTTTGCCATATACATGTATATATGTATATTCTATGACCTTTAAACATATGATGAGGTCTTTACTACATAAACATGATTTTAGTAGGCCACAATACTGTCCTATAGAGGCAGGTTCTGTACTAAATAGTATGTTCAAATACTGTTCAAAGACACAGCTGGACGGACTCACAAGAACGTTGACGCTACGTTGGGGGTGGGGATCAAATATCTAAAGTAGGTTTTACATATATTTGACTGTGCGATGATCGGACAGATTATGGACTTTATGATGACGTCTAACTAAATCCTTATAGGACGGTAGCGTTTGCTGTTTGACATTAATCTTGTATTGTGGTACCCTTAATGGCTTGTCTTGTTGCTCTGACTTGTACTTACTGTGTGGCTTTCTTGGCTTTTTTTATATTATATATTCATGATCATTTTATGTGTTTTTCTTGTATTGCCTATTAATGCTGCCTTGTTTGTTTGGGATTATAACCGGGCGGGGATATATTTATTTACACTGTCACGTTTATTGGAATGACAACAGGGTAAGAGTGGGGTTTGGTGTACCCTAGAACCTGGTTTAAACCCCCTATCTAATTATCTTAATAGTTGTTGCTTGTTTCTATGTGAGTTTGTGGTTGACTTTCGTCCTCAAATGCTACTTTTTCTGTTCGACTTTTATATCTACTTTTACATACGCAAAGGAATGGTTCCCAAGAGTGTTAAATTTTTTGTAAAAACACATTGCGTAATTAGCATGTAATACTATCCTTGAACGAAGTTATGCAGACAATAAGATAATGACACTACCTGTGCACATATCTGCAGATGTTCTTCCAGTTGCATTCGTACTATAACCAGCAGGGCAAGGTAAACATTCAGTAGCAGCATCATGGTCCATGAATGTTCCGATCGGACAATCCATACATAATCCAGCAGTACTACCCGAAGTATTGAGGTATTGACCAACACTACATGACTCTATAAAAGAACATACTGTCGCGTAAACATAATTTGCAACAGTGTAGACCTTTTATGTAACTTCCTTTTATCACGTTTATGTATTTTAATCACATAGTTTGTTTTACTATCTTTAACATGATGTTGAATGTGTGTTTACCTCTATATTGAAACTTTCTTTATGCAGCTTTGCATGATAATTATATCTTTGTTGTATTGTAAATGAAATGGTTGATACAAGTGTAATATTACTTTTAAGAAAAGTACTCATCCGTACTTTTTCAGAAAAACAACAACAACAATATTAACGAAAAAGTGTATTGTAAACATGGTAAAGTGTAAATTGAAAACAGAATTGCACTTACTGCATTTGAAGACCTCTTGGACAGTACCAGGTTCGCATACGAACGTAATATAACCCGTTGAGCTGTTTGAAATCACTGAATAGTTGTCGATGTTAAAGTGTCCATTGTCGACTGCTTCCGACAGGTGAGTCCATACTTCGTTTATTTCGTCTTCAACTAAAGCGGCACTTTCATATGAAGTAACAGATCCGGTTTTTGTGAGTTTAAACGCCACTTTAATGGTGCCAGAATCTGATGCAGCTCTTTTTCGTCGTTTCTTTGTTTCTCCACACACCACGTCAATGTCATCAAAGCCGCAGCTTGAATTCTTAATACAGCTCGGTGCAGTAGATTTGGTCCCCAATTGCTCGTAGAACTGTTCAAGTTGTGTAATTACTTTGTACTTAATCTGAAGAAGTGCTGCCGAAGAACTGCAGCTGCCGGAATAGTGAAACTCTGCATCCATGACACTCGTACTTACATACCTCGTTTCTGAAGAAAAGTAATGCCATTAGTACCATTGTTATATATTTTCGAAATAAATATATGTTAAACTAGTATAGTTATATATGTAAAATATAACCCAATCAAACTGTAAAAAATCAACTTGCCTAGCAATTATAATAATACATATGCAAAGCAAATTAAAAGCTGACATGTACAATTATACTACACTGATTAAGAATTCAATCAATGCTTATGGCAATGTTCTAAAGTTTATTCAGTTTATTTTAAAACTAGTTTAATACTAACAATACAAATACTTTTCTGAAACTTTAATGTCTGCTTTAACCAATCTTCTTTTTATAAGAGAAATAAGAGATCGAAGTCTGAGGGACAGCCATATCCACGTCGCAGTATTGTTTCATATGTATTGTATCAAAATTAGCCAAGGGTTTCTTGAAAAAAAGGTGGACGTGGACGACAGATCCGCATTTCAAATACGGAGTGTAATTTACGGTCTACATGGGAAATATATATGCTTGCAGAGGAGTAGCTCAATTCAAGTTTGCAAAAAAGTTATTTCCGGCGAATTTGATGGGCTGCATTAATATAATAACGTCAGTAGTAGTCCAGCGAAATGTAATGCACTTACTTGTACAATGAAGAGCTGTATTTGGAAACCATGCAGATCCGGAACAAAATCTAAAGGCATTGCTTCCTAATGGAAGGTCATGACCCTCGTCGCATAAGACATACGCTACATTGTCTGCATATGATAAGGAGCCATTCTTGGGTTCTTCCAATGTTAGAGGGCAGATGGATTCTGAATCAACAAAAATATATGCAATATATACTGACGGTAAAGGAAAACGCACCATTAACGTCATATGTGTATGCTGTAGAAATATTTGCAAACCATTTGGATTAAAATTGCTGAACCTATATTTTATATTTTTTAAGTATTGAATCTTGATACCTAACTTGTCCTTCATGTTTATTCGTAGGCATTTATGACAACAGTTATACCTTGTCATTTAACATTGTTTAATGGATAATCATGACAATAAAACTGTTTCACTAAATTTCAAGCTGCATTAATCTGTCTCAGAAAAAAATCCAATGGTTTTACCGGCATTTTTATGATTTGACTTCTACAATACTATGCAATGACTGTTTTCGAGAAAATGATTTCTTTGTGCGATGTAACTAAAGAAACCCCAAAATGCACGTGCATTTCACAACACCAATGCGGAATACACTAAATCCAGATATGCACGTAAAAAAGTTAAATGTCGACTCGTTATGTGGATTATATTATATTTGTCTAAAATGCCCCAAATTCTAACCTTTGAAATAATTTGTTTTGTGGTGCGTTTTCAATGACCGTGATTATATTAATAAAAATAACATTCAACTTTTAAGGGTCAATAGAAGCCTTATAAAGTCTATAATTTACGTTACCATAAACTTGGTTTTGCTTTAAAGATGCGTGAATGTACTTACGTATTTTTAATACATGTACATGTATGTGTAAGCACAACTACTAGTTCACATGGATATATAGTATTGACAGTTTTTTTTACATTTATAATTTATATTCATATTGCTTTGAAGTGACATAGTTTTATTGTAAATATCGTCTGATATGTCTATGTATATACATGTTTTATAACAAACTAAATAAATTTAAAATTGATATATTCTTTCAGATAGAGAGGGGAAACAATCCATCAATTGTTTGATAACAACACGGCTTATATTATACAGTTTACAATGATTTGATATTCTAAATTAGGTACATGTGATTATCGATACAAGTGTACATTATAAACCAGAAAAGGCATATGGAGGACTGGTGAACCTTCTACTGCCAAATATGAATTTTATTACAACAGAGTAAGCGACGTATTTATTCGGTCAACCTGATTTGAAATAAACCAATTATCATTTGCCAAACAGTACTAAAGAAGAATATATTTTTGTTTAGTGTTTTTTGATGGTTGGTTAACACTTACTTCCCTTTATAACAGACCAACCTGTGATAACCATGTACTTTCATCTATGAGGCCATTATAAATAAATATGGTGTTTTCTATTCATGACCCATATTTTATAAGTTGGTAGGTAGATAGGTAGACATGTGATTGTTTCTTTCTGAAGACAGTGAAAAGTTGACTTCTGAAGATAGCCACTATAATTATAATGATACGACGTTTTGGGTCGTGCTTTTTTGTGTAGGTAGTTCGGAAAACAGAAAGCCAACACGTTTTTATGGTCTGACATACAGCATTGAATACAAATCATGACTCGAAATTGGGCCATGTACACTGTCTATTGAATATATATAAACATATCACGTTTGATTGCAACATCTCAGGTGGTTTATAAGTCATGGATATGTCATGAACATTTTGAATATGTATGACCTTGCCACATGACCTCAAAAGGAAATAATTATGTTACTGATGCACTGATTTTGCAACGAACTTGTACTAATTCTTATTTGAACAAACCACATATCAAGTGAGTCAAAACAGATATATTGAAGAGTTTATACTGGTAAAAAGTATAAGCCTTTTTAACGAATTCTAGTTTTGTCAAAACAATCATGTATCCCATAACTGTTACAGCGGTTTGCATTCGCAGACACTGTATATTATGAATCGACCACAATTGTGTATATTTGTTAAAGAGTGGTATAACGTATGACACAGGTTGCAAAAGTGCAAAAGAGTAAAATACACAAAATGTAAAGTGTTTAACCACACTACAGATTAAAACCTCCCAAGGTTATGTTTTGTTTTGAAGATATACCTTCACAACTTGGTTCTTCGGCTCCATCATAATACCAGAAACTAGTTGGATGACTGTTAGTAAAATTTGCTTCACATGTAATGTTGTTTGGGCTTCCTGCTTTCAAAGGTACTTTATCTTTACAGAGAAAAGAACAAGTCTGTCCATATTTGTACGATGAGCATTGGAAAATAAGTGTATCGTCACTAAATGAAGTATCCGGGGAGTTGCAGTACACATCTGAAACAACAACACGTATATAGATCAGCTAGCAAGGCACCTAAGCTCTTCTGATGTGTTGCCTAGTAGTTTATGACGGTTAACATAAACACCAAGAACATGTTATTAGACTAAAACACTGAAACATTTTTGGAAACGGCCGAAACCGACACATACGAAATATTGCAGTCTCGATTTGAGTGAAATATGCTATCTACCGCTAAAGCCCTCTTGCCCCGGGATGAGCAGAACTAAATATTCATAAAATAAATAGTACACAACTAATCCCGAAGATGGCATGCATATGGCGGTCGAACAGGAAATGCAGTATTCACAGAACACAATTAACCAAAAGCACTCATATAAAAGGATATATAAGTATAAGGAAAAATGGAAGCAACATGTGCGACAACATGAACAGTAAAAGTTTGACAAATGGGGTACCGCCTTAGAAAGGTCGGTGACAAATAGGGTACCGCCTTAGAAAGGCCGGTGACAAATGGGGTACCGCCTTAAAAAGGTCGGTGACAAATGGGGTACCGCCTTAGATAGGTCGGTGACAAATGGGGTACCGCCTTAGAAAGGTCGGTGAAAATGGGGTACCGCCTTCGAAAAGTCGGTGACAAATAGAAAGGTCGGTGACAAATGAAGTACCGCCTTAGAAAGGTCGGTGACAAATGACGAACTACCTTAGAAAGGATAGGTCGGTGACAAATGGGAGAGGGGGGTGGGGGGGGGGAAGGATACCGCCTTAGAAAAGTCGGTGACAAAAGAACAACGTTGCGGGTTGCATTAATCATCACTCTTACCATATTGTCATTCTTATTAAACGGAAAAGTGTAAATAAAAAAAGCCAGCTATCCTCTAACAAAGAGCATTACTAGGCAATACAATATAACACAAAGATATCATGTATATATATCCATATAATATAAACGAAAGTATAGAAAGCCACAAAGCAAATATCCAATGACTTGGGGAAAACCAGAGCAACAAGAGAATAAAACATTAACAAGAAAAGATTGAAGACAGACATAAAACGTTACCATCATTTTCAGTATTAAATTGATGTGGAAAATTCTTTTTTTATTAATCCACGAAACAGTCTGATATGAAATAACTTGGGAATCAAGATGTGTTTACCACAGTTTTTTAAAATTGCAAATTACCGGTAAATGAATAAGGCTTAATCATAAAACAATATTGATTTCATCATATGTAAACAGTTATTTTTCCAGAACCAATTGTATATATCCTATTAATAATGTGAACAAATCGTACCCTTGATGTTAACGATAATAGAACAGGTTTTAAATGACGGATTTCCAGCTGCATCTACTGCTCTATATTCCACAGTTGTTTCACCAACGTCAAGCAAAGAACCAATTTGTGGTCCAACAATCTGTTCAATTGAAATATCACCAGATACGTCGTGATTGTCTGTCGCTGTTGGTAGAGTCCAGTTCGGTGCCGTTTTATCGGAAAGACGTTCGACGTAAAACGTTTGATATTGTTCACAGTTTTCAAGTATCGGCGGTGTAATATCTGTAACAGTAATACATTACACGGATATATGTGTCTACAAAATAATAAGATGACGATCAAAGGATTTTAGTACCCATTATTTACAACTCTATACGGCGAAAATAAAATTCGACAAGCGTCAGAAAATAATTAATAGTCTTAATTCAATTGGCAGGTTTAAGCATTTAAACACAATGATGAAACCATACTTTCACATGGCGTCGTCAAAGTAATTGGACCAATTAGTGATTATAAATGATGATGCTCAACTGACTTTAGCCCCTTATGAAATAATTCGCAGTGATAAAAATATTTAAAGCTTTATTGTTTGTGTGCAACTATGTACTTTTGGTTCTGTTTTATTTTAAAAGACCAAACGCTGATACATTTATTTTAAGTTATTGTAAAATATTTTGATTTTTCATATACAGATTAAGGATAAAGTCCGAGTAAATCCCTTTATTTTCACTTACTGAAAAACATTTCGGAAAGTTTACCTTTACACTCTTCGTGTACATTATAATGCCATGTTCCACTTGCCGTACATTGTGCGGTGTTTACAATATTTGTAGAGAATCCCACTTCGCAGTCTAATGTACAACCTGATTTGTATTCATAACTCTGACCAAAACAAACAAATTCTCCGTTGGCACGTACTTCTGGAGGATCACAGGTTTTAACTTTTATGAAAAATAATAGAAATAATTGATCAAAAAAAATAAATAATGGGAAACCTATTACTTTATAAAATCAAATAAATAAATTCAAAACGTGTATATTTTAATTTTGAATCCTGACACAGAATCTATAACAAACTAATCACAAAAAAGAATCCGGGATATTTGCCCTACTCTTACGACCCAAAACATTCATATGGGTCTTTAATGTGCTCGGAGAATAATCCGATACACAGGACGACCCGGTTTAAATTCTACGGACCAGGCATATTGACAGTTATACGACATCACGTTCTTGCTTTTTGTCAAATATTAAGGAAACGCAAGATGTCCTTTTTACTGGTATTTACATAGTTTAGTATATAGGACACATCATTTGTAGGATTTATCTCCCCTCATGCAGCTTGAAACGTGAAGTTTAGTTTCGTTTAATTATTATTATTATTATTTGTAGGTTCGTTTAATTGTTTTGCTCTGTAATATCTTTGTTCTCTGTAATTGATATGTTCCATATGGAGTTTTCTTTATATGAATACACTTTGTAAACTTTTCTATAAAAGCAAACTTGTCAGTCATCAAGGGAAAAGTGTTATTCTGAAATTTCTTAATCTTGATGGTGCGTTGTATATTATATAAACAAGCTATAACCGCTTTTAATAAATTAAAATAAATTGAGTCCATTTATTGAGAACATTTTATTACACACTAGCTTTTACTGACGAAACTTACTTTTGCAAGCTGGTAATGTATTAACGAATGTCCATGCCCCATTACTGTCACACTCGACCTGTGAATCACTTGAATTCTCCAATTCGTATCCCTCATCACAGGTATATGTGCAAGTACTTCCATAAATTATTCCTTGATCACATGCGTATTTTCCATTAGCTGGCCAAGGAAGCGAAGTACACTGGGTTACTAAAAATATAAAAACTTTAAGTTACTTTTATTTAAAAACAACAACTTTTCACTTCTGTTTCAAATGAGGATACATGTATGTGTTTATCATATAAGCCTTATAAGGAGCTTGGAGTATAAGAAACAATGCGAGGTTATTATCTTTGTAGAATATTTACAACACATGAATCAAAATCTCATCAGAATCAGGCAGTAGGTCAGAATTCTCCCACAAAAGACCGTGTGGATATATCATTGTTAGCATTCACTGACACTGTTTTATTTATTCTCTATATACAGTTCTACATTTTTATTAACATATGAAAATTTTATTGTCAACAGCATTTATTTTGGCGTAGAACAACAACTGTGCAACAGTTATCCTTGTCAGAAAAAGCACTTTATGGCATATTTCACTACCGCTCATGAACAGTCTCAATCAAACCGAGACTGCAATATTACGTACGTGTCGTGCTCGGCCGTTTCCAAAGGTCCATTATCATACTTTCATTTATGGTCTCGGCAATAAGTTGTATCATACTTACCTTCAAACCAGTACTCTGATATAATATATATGAAAAAACACTGTTAGCGCAAATCAGTGCTCTGATATATAAAAAAACACGGTAAGCTACTATCTTGTTCTTAAAGCGACAGACTTAAACTAATACTACTTCATGAATACGAATACGTCACGGGTGAAGTAGTTTCAATTCAACAAACTGCCAAATGTCGGTATATAAGCCGGAAATCGATGCGTAAAATAGCACATGTTATGTAAATTTCGTACAGATAACATCGATAATATACAGCTTCTAAATATATTGCATAAATCTTTTTTTCCCGGAAAGGGATTTGAACCAGGGACATTGCAGTTTTATTTGTAATGAAGGTTTTACCTCTACACCACGGAATCTTGTTGTTATGTAGTACCATTTCAAACACTAAATAGACATTAAGTAGTATGTATAGCACACACACCCGTACAAACTTAACATCCGTTAAATAAAAAATCGAGACGAAAGTTTTGAGATGAATCTTTGTGAGATGGAATTTTTGTTAAATCGATAATAAATAATGTTAAAATAGTGTTTAAACCCCCAGTGGCCTACTTTGCCACTGACCGTTCCAAAGCGGTAGCCATATTGTCAACCCTTTTGTGTTTGTGATGTCTTTTGCATTTATTATTACTTTAGCCTTCTTGTTTGTGTGTTTGCGTGTTTGTTTCTGTGTTTTGTGGTTGACTGTCCTCCTTGAATGCTACTTTCCCTGTCCGATCTTTTTTTATTTCTTTTACACCACGTATAATGTTGCGACAATCCTGTGTTATTTACATGTGCGATATGATGAAGTATATACTGATACATCTTGAGGGTCATTCAAATATGTTAAGTTATTTTGCATCATAATATATGTTACTAAATGTACAATATTCTCAAGAATTCGCCATAGCTCAGTGGTAAGCACGTTAGACTATAAACTAGAAGGTCGTGTGTTCGAGTCACGAAAGAGCCAAACACTTTATTTATTTTTTGTAAATCATAAATGCAACCTGTATAGAGTAACGATGTGTACCGCTCGATGTTTATGAAGGAGACGATGTCCTGCGTTAAATTTGATCGCTTACTTTCGCCATGAGCTGGTGAACACGAAGTTACAAATAAAGACATGCCTATAAGAAGAAAGCGATTTAAATACAGATAACAAACATAACAAATATACCTTCAACAATTAGCTGTATAATGCAGACATCCGAAGGATTTCCAGCACTGTCTGAGGCTTGGTATTTTACAAATGCTTCGCCTTCAATACTATCGTTAATATTCGGCCCCGAAATTTTGATTACAGTAGGGTTAAGATCGATATTGTCTGTTACTGTTGGTGGAGTCCAAGATACGATGGTTGACCTTTGTTTCATGTCGGCCGTGAACGTCATTCTATTTGTTGGACAGTTAACCCAAACTGGCGATTGGATATCTGAAACGAGTTTAAACACTAACTTAGTTTGTACACAAATATGTAAAATAACATAGACCTTTATATTTTGCATTAACAATGTGTATTCGTCTAAAGTGACAGCAATAATAACAAATTGATTGATTGGATTGGATGTTATAGTCGCACCAACAGCTAAGGTCATATGGCGACTTTCAAACTTCCACTGGTGGAGGAAGACCCCAGGTGCCCCTCCGGGCAATTTTCGTGCACGGGCGGGCACCTGGGTAGAACCACCGACGTTCCGCAAGCCAGCTGGATAGCTTCCTCACATAAAGATTAATAATAACAAATGAAGATGCCATCATTAAATAGTAATGTTATGTACCTTATGAAATACGAATCACTTCCACAGATTTCGTTACACCACTATTATCGGTCTTTTATAACTGTATTTTGATTTGTCACATTCCGGTAGTAATCCTTATATATTTCAATGTTTATCACCATGCTTTTTGAAAAATAGAAGTGTTAGGGGATATTGTTAACGCCTCCGATTGTACGTACGTTCGTCCGTCTGTCCATCTGTCCGTTACACCTTCTCCTCCATAACCACTGAACGGAATTCACTTACTGTATCACTTCCCCACATATTAGCGGCGAGAAAGAGCAACATTATGTTTGGCTCCGCACCCATGATCCCTCCGTGGTGGATGTGGAGGGTGTGGTTAAACATCAAATACATTAAAAGTCCAATTACACCTTCATATTGCCATATTTTTGCACATAACTGGGTATATGAAATCGTCTATGAAATATAAACACCATATCAAACAATTTTATTATTTCAAACTCTCACGTCTTGCCAGGGGTCTGACGTCTTGCCAGGGGTTGGCGGGGTGTGGTGGTAAAGTGTAAATTGAATTGTTTTGTGTGATTTTTTAATTATGTTTTTATTGAAACGTAACGGTGATGGGATTACACTGCATACAATTTATAACCCCCTACGTCACCCAAAGGGCCCGGGCGTCAGTATACACTAAAATTAAGTTTAAAAGCCAAACAGGAAATGCAGCTTTCACAGAACAAAGTAAACCCAAAAACAATCACAAACACAAAAGGACAAACATGAATGGCAATGTTAACAAAGAAAAAAGGCATATGACGTCACAAACACAAAAAGGATTGACAAAAAAGCCCGCTGGTGGTTTAAACCAGGTTCTAGGGTGCACCAAACCGCACACTCACCTTATTGTCATCCCAATAGAACGGGACTGTGTAAATAAAGAAATCCACTGACACTTTATTATTTCAACCTCAGATATCTGACCAGAGCAGGATGGCGGTGGGTAAACTATTGTTTAATTATACGCACTGTCATACATACAGAATAACATAGAAACTACTATTTGTATTCTGAGTATCAAAGACAATCAACATAATATTAACCCTATATTTGGATACGGTGTCAAAGGGATGAAGATATATTTCTTTATTATATTGGCCTGTGTAAAGAACAAGTGTGAATTTGCGATGGCGCGCCGTCAAATGTGTTCCATTTTTATTTATTTCTAAAAGATTAAAATAGACCCAAATGCATATTTATTAAAATATAAATGTGTGGCAAAGTCTTGAAATCATCATTAATTATCGATAAAGTTATGTCACGTAATCGGATATTATATATGTCAGGCTTTGGAATTATTACACATTCTTTAATGAAGCCGGATGTCGCAATGATGTATTTTCTAAAATCTGATTAAACTTTGAAATTTCGCTTAACAACCTACACGCGAAATGTAAGTTATTGCCTTAACTTACATTTCGCGTTTAGGTTATAGGGCAAAATCTCAAAGTTTAATCAGATTTTAGGCAACACACCAATATAGTTATCTTATATTTAAAGTAGAAGTGATGCCGTAATGGATTACTGATAATGTACAATAGAATCTGTGTCATAATAGGTTACATACATTAACAAACATGATCTCTGCTACATGTATCATAGCTGACTTACCTTTACACAGATGATCTGTGCTATTATACGTTACTTACATTTACAAATAGGATCCGTGCCATTAGATAATGCAAACAGATCTGTGTCATAATACGTTACTAACCTTTACAAAAAGGATCTGTGTCTACCACCCAATTCTTTTCAGAACTGCATATTGCATAAGCGAATTCTGCTAAGGCGAAACCGTCGTCACATTTTGGTTCACATATGGTATTATAAGTGTTGTTCGGACAATCGTATTCTCCGTTGTCAAATACATTTGGGGCATCCAAGCAATATATCGCTGTATGGTAATATAAGCAATAAGTAAGGAAATGTAGATACTAAGTGTATATGAATAGACTATGTAATGAATTAGTTGGTAACAGCTCATCAATACACCTTTAGATCACGTTGGAGTCGCTTCCTCAAGGAAAGAAGACACAATCATACGAATGTAAGATCATCCTTTTCTTACTATAGAATACACTACATGGTCTACATTCCCTGGGGATAAACTGCAGTACATACAACAAGCGGTAAATATTACCATAATGGCGGTTAAATTGCTGACGATAACACACGGTGTTTCGCGGCCTTTTTTCGTGAACCAACAACCAATGAGTTCAAGTGAAGTACGCTCACATCAACAAACATCTCATAATTTCATTCATTGATAACAAAAAACGTGGCTTCTCTTATTAAATGTTACATACTTTCAACGTATTTGTTTGGAATTTCCTATGAACGGAGTAGTATGTGAACCTCGGCAAATAATTTTCTTATGGTCAGATTATCTTCTTTGTAAGTTATTATGAAGCACTCTTTACCTATTGGAGCTAGTTATTACAACACATCTTACGGATATACGATGAATTTGTACATAAAGGTAAAATATGTTAGACAAAATGCATGTTTAAGTATATTTTACAACATGAACATTAACACAGTTTATTAAAAAAGCACTAGACCGATTCAAGTATTCAAGCCGGTATCAAAATCTGTTTCATATATATATATTCTTACCTAAACATTCCGGAAATTCTGACCATGTACTGTCTGTAAGACATTCCGTCTCATCTGAACCAAATAATTCATATCCGTCATGGCAGGCAATGTTGCAAACACTTCCATATATATTGCCGTTATCACAAGTCACCGTTCCCCAAAATGGCGGAATAAAAACTTCGCATTCGGTAACTATAAAACAAAAAGGAAGTTATATAACTGAAATATCATTGGACTTGCTATATAGTCATACTACTACTGAAAACATGATTCGACATCAATTGTAAATAATTATCATGTATGTAAGTAATAGAATTGTGTCTAAAACTGTCATATTTCTCGTCACATTGACATGCATTTTCAGAACCCAAAGATGAAATAATGAAGATGGAATAAACCATTTGCCCCCACCCCCACAAAAAATATATCTCTTGATGGGCATGAATTAAAAGAACAATCAACAAAAATAGTATTTATATATTAAAACTCTATAGAAACTTAACACGTTTTCTTTACTTTCAAACAAGAGGCACAAGAGGGCCTGTGGCCGCTCTAATAACTAAAAATAAAGTTTATGTATAAGGCGCCATAATTATGTCAAACAGCATTCAACCGAAACATGGCATTGACATACGCAACTAGGCATGATACTGACAATCCCTGCCAAGTTTGTTTGAAATCCGACCAGTAAATGTACAAAACATTTAAGTGGCCATAACTCTGCCAAAATACATTCATCTGGAACACGGCAATGAAATGCGCAACTAGGCTTGTTACTGATCATCTCTGCCAAGATTCGTTGAAATCCGGTCTGGGATCAGGGGAATTAGTCGGGACAAAGTTTGTGTATTAAAACCTTAAACGGGCCAAAACTGTGCCAAAAATCATTCAACCAGTACATGGCAATGTTAGGCACAACTAGGTTCGGTACTCATCATCTCCGCCAAGATTCGTTGAAATCCGGCAAGGGTTTCAGAAGAACTAGTCCAATGGTCCGACCTGCTGGTTCTCGAGTTCCGAAGAAACTAGTCTGGACAAAGTTCGTGTATTAAAACCTTTAAAGGATCATAACTCTGCCAATATCATTCAACCTGAATACGACGATGATATGCACAACTACGATTGATACTGATCATCCTTGTCGTTGAAATCCGGCCAGGAGTTCAGGAGAAATATCCCAGAAAATGTTTGTGTATCAAAATCACTTAAAGGGCTATAACTACGCCTAAAGTCTATCAACCGGAACAAGACGATGATATGCACAACTGGGCTAGGTACTGATCATTCCTGCAAAGTTTCGTTGAAATTCGGCCAGTGTTCAGGAGAACTAGCCCGGAAAATATTTGTGAATTAAAAGCCTTCAAAGGGCCTTAAATCCGCCTAAAATCTGTCAACCGGAACAAGGCGTTGATATGCACAACTAGGCTTGGTACTGATCATCCCTGCAAAATTTTACTGTAATCCGGCCAAATGAAGGCCCTTTCGTCTTAACGAGGCAAAATACAGCATATTTTAACTAAATCAAGGCCCATAACGCCGGTGTTACTAATCCGATTTGTTGGTTTTTAAAATAATCCGAGCTTTCGGTGTCATCAACGAGGCCAACTTATAGCATATTTCAGCAAGAGGCCCAAGAGGGCCGCCTGTATCGCTCTACTGGCTATATGGAGTCTTTGATGGAGAACCGATCATTGCTGCCAACTTTCACTTAAATCCAGACAGGGGTTCAGGAAAAAAATTCTGGATAAAATTTGTGTATATTAGGCAATAACTCATTAAACCAGAACACGGCGATGGTAGGCGCAACTCGGCTTGGCACCCATCATCCTTGCCAAAATTCGTTGCAATTCGACCAGGAGTTCAGAAGGGACAAGTCTGGATAAAGGTTGTTTATCAAAACCTTTAAAGGGCTATCACTCCGCAAAAACCATTGAACCCGAACACGGCGATGATATGCACAACTAGGCCTGGTACTGTAAAGTTTCACGGACATCCGCTCAGGTGTTCAGGAGAACTAGTGCGGACAAAATGTGTGTATTAAAACCTTTAAAGGGCCATAACTCCGCCATAAATCTTTCAACCGAAATGCATAACTAGGCTTGGTACTGATCATCCGTGAAAAGTTTCGTAGAAATCCGGCCAGGGTTTCAGAAGAACTAGTCCAATGATCCGACCTGGCTGGTTTTCAAATTCGTCCAAGATTTCATTGCTATTAACAATCTGTGCAAGTTTGGTAAAGATCAAATAATAAAATAAATGAAAGTGCTAGAGTGATCACAAGGCAGAAAATGGCGTTTTTTTAGCAAAAACTGTGGCCATAACTGCAGCGTAAATGATCCGATCTGGCTGGCTTTCGAACTCGTCGAAGATTTCATTGCTATTAACAATCTGTGCAAGTTTGGTATATATCTCATAATATATTAAAGTGATAGAGTGTTCACAATGCAGAATATGTTTTTTTTCAGAAAAACAAGGGTCATAACTCTGCTGTTACTAATGGCTGGTTTTCAAACTTGTCCGATCTTTTATTGATATTAACAATCTGGTAAAGTTTGGCAAAGATCAGACGAAAAATGAAGGTGCTAGAGTGTTGACATTAAAAAGTTAACACATGTTTCAATCATTGAAGGGCCATAACTTCGGTATTACAAGTTCGATCTTGCTGGTTTTCAAACTTGATCGAGCTTTCTTTATTATTAACAATCTGTCAACGTTTGGCAAACGGCGGATGTGAAATGGAGGCACTAGATTGTTGAAAAGACAAATTATAGCAATTTTCGTTAATTCAAGGGCAATAACTCCGGTGTTACTAATTCCATTTGGCTGGTTTTTGAACTCCTCTGAGCTTTTATTAATATTAACAATCTGGTAAAGTTTGGTAAAGATCGGATTAAAAATGAAGGTACTAGAGTGTTGACATCAAAAAGTTAAAGTTTTGTTTCAATAATTCAAGGGCCATAATTTCGATGTTATTGGTCCGATCTGGCCTGTTTTCTAACTTCTCCGAACTTTAATTAATATCAACAATCTGGTTTGGTAAAGGTAGTATGCAAAACGGATGCGTTAGAGTGTTGACAAGACAAAAAATAGCAATTTTCGTTAATTCAAGGGCAATTATTCCGGTGTTACTGGTCCGATCTGGCTCGTTTTCGAACTCACACGAGCTTTCATTGATATTAATAATCTGGTAAAGTTTGATAAAGATCGGATAAACAACGAAGGTGTTAGAGAGTTGACATCAAAAAGTTAACGGACGACGGACAGACGGACGACGGACAAATGACCATGTCATAAGCCCTACTGGCCCTGGTCTTTTGCCAGTAGAGCTAAAAATAATAACTGGTATAAAGTTGGAGGATAGGAAGTGAGCGCTCAACATATTAAAGATGCTCAATGTGAACTGGTCTAAAACAACTCACAAAAGAAAGTTATAATGTATCGTATACACTTGGCTACATGAGTCTTTTTATCGATCTGTCTAGCTAGCTGTCTAAGCAGCAAAAGCTGCAAAACATAAATACTACCAACACAACAACTGTCCAGCAAATTTCCAAATGTGCACTACTCATGCTAATTACTTTTAATAAAAGTAAGCTGTTTACATACCGTTGACATTGAAAATATAAACGCATACATCAGAAGGATTATTTTCTAGATCAGTGGCTTGAAATACCACAGTCGCTGTGTTATCTGCATTCAGTGTAGACCCGTTAACCAGTGATCCAGATATCTGTTTGACAGTAGGCGCGGCATCAATGTTATCCTTTGCAGTTGGTAAAGTCCAGGTGATTGTGGCAGATGTCGAACCTTTGTCAGCTGGAAACGCAAATGTTCTACTTCCTTCGCAATCGTCGAAATGCGGCGGCAGGTTATCTAAAAGGAAACCCCAAACTGTTTGGTCCGGTTCTGCAAATGCTGGCCATGGTTGTATAATTGCAATCAGTTGGTTAAAACTTATTTAGTCTTTTACTCTTAATCACTCTCGATGTCTTCCTGGGTAGAACAGTACTAAGCAAATGCAGATTAAGTGTCTTACTCAGGAACACAACACATGCACATACAAGCAAATGAGCATATCCGTGTCTTTTTAATTATCTATTTATATAATGTCGTTATATCTAATGACGTAACTTGAGTTCTACACAATGATGCATGCTTACTAGAAGTGCAGGAAGTTTTCTTTAGGGTTTAATTAAAACTGAATATGTCGTCAAACATGGATCGACAATTGTTTACAGTTTACAACTAGCAATATGAATAAGGAAACATGTTCCTTTCTTGCATGTCTAGAGTCGAAGCTCTCTTTGTTTTAACCGACTAGAACAACCTTGTCAACATATTTTGATATATTTTGATCCTAAATCGGATTTGATAAATTATGCGAATATGGCATAGCCTATGTATACCTTTAAATATATAAACCGGCATTATCAATGTATAATAAGTTTAGAATGTTATTGTGTTATTGCGTTACTGTGACATTATGTAAAACTATTATTAAAACTAGAATTATTATTATTAGCTAGTCTAAAGCAGAACTATATATCAATTTGACTTGAATAAAGATAAATTCAAATTAAGATATATGAACTATATAATATCAATGGAGTAGTTAACATTGAAACAGCATTTTACGCATTCAAACAAAACACAACAATTACATTTTTAATAAGAAGCTAAGCATGCGACATCACAAACACGAATGGGTTGACAATAGGACTACCGGCTTGGAACGGTCAGTAGCAAAACTGCGTCTGGATCGGGTTACAATCAAGCTCTAGGGTACACCAGGGTACAACAAACCTCACTCTTACGCTATTGTCATCCCAATAAAAACGGACAGTATAATTAAAGAAATCCCCGCCAAGTTATATTCTCTAAAATACAAGGCAGCCTTAGTTGTCAAACTAAAGTAGTTCATATAGGAATATAGTAATTCCTGGACTTTTTCGCACGCACGCTCGAACACACACACACACAGAGTTTGAATCACATACTTTGTTCAACACAATGTATGATCAGTGTAGATAAAAATATAATCTTGCAAATATTAATTTAAATGTTTCATTCTCAAGCTGATCATTTGTTAAATATTTGAAAGGATAAAAGATTAATTAAACAACTGACGAATACCCTTGCAAATCGGATCAACGGTTTTAATATATGTGGCTTGGTTGTTGTTGTCCGTCAAACACTCTGCAGACGACTGTTGAACAAGTTCGTAACCGTCCGTACAATTTGCGAAACAAATCGACTGATAAACTATTGGTGTTGGGCACATGTACTTTCCATTTGCAAATGTGAGTCCAAAATTGTCAGGGTTTGGACATGTAATCACTGCAATAAATACACATGAAACGTTTATCTAACGTATGTATACGTGCGTAAAAGATACTTTCAACGATCAATCAACAGCATGTTATTAATAAACTTGAAAACTAAAAATTACATGACTACAGTAATATCCAATATTGAGAAAAACATGATAATTATATTTAGTGGGTTACTAATAGTTAATTTATTAAGTATGAACTTAGTACAGATCTTTTAATTATTCTTAATTAATACTTCATTAAGATGCCCGCCAATGGAAAACAAAGTCGCGATATAGTCTATGCATTTAGCGTATACATGGAGCTTACATTGGCATGATGGGAGTCCGTTTTGGTAATCCCAGACGCCTGTTTTCTGACAGGTTACTTCAGTAGATCCTGAGATGCTATAACCTGATTCACATATACAAGTGCACGTGCTTCCATACATGTTATTGTGAGAGCATGTATATCGTCCGTTAGACAGGGGAGTTAACTCTGGACAAGTTATGACTACAAAATAGAACAGAATAAGTAAACTATTTACATACTTTTACATTGGATATTACCACTTATATCGTAAAAAATCAACAAAAATGCACGAACTGTTAGACAATTAAAAGGAACGCAACCACACCCTAGAACATTTTGCAGCAGTAGTTTGTTGTAATGTTAGATGCTGTCGCGTGGTTAAATGTAATAATAAAAGATAAATATAAACCAAATAGTGCTTAAAACAAGTCCATATCGAGTGATTTCGGCTTGTATCGCCTTCTTCCTGATATAGACACACAATTACAAAAAACAAACATAACTATTTTGTAAAAGTATCGTTTACAGTGGTATGCAAAATGCTAGTCATACAAATGCTAAAACAGGCGATAGGAACTGCAGTGTTTTGTATCGTTTGCTAATATGGATGTGGCATCTAGTGTTAGAGAGATTTCTTTTTAATGGGAGGTACTTTTATTTACACTGTCTTGTCCATTTGGGCTTGAAAACACGAAAATTGCGAGATTTTGTAAACAGTAAGTCGATGCTAGCTAACCATTAGACCGTATTGCCTATTGACTGCTTCTAAGTGGGTAACCCTGTCTTCATCACTCAGTATGATTGTATATTGTCCTGTTTATTTACGGTACTATTGGGTTTGCATGCTATGATATCTGTAGGACTAAACTCCTCATTTTAGTATGGACCATTCATTGCAAAAAAAGCATACCAGATACAGTCAATTTAAAAGAACATGGGTTCGAAGGGTTTCCCGCTGAATCAGATGCCGTATATGCGATCGTATAGTTCCCAGCATGTACACGATCTCCCGGTGATATACTTCCGACCTTCACTGGAATCGGATTTGTGGTGTCCTGTGCGTCAGTTGCCGTTGGTGGAACCCATGTGACAATTGCGGATGTGCCCATAGAGTCGGACGTAATAGCGATAGAGGTGGGACAATTGTGTAATACAGGAGGATCGGAATCTGAGGAGAAGTAAATAAATATAAATATATATTAAAATGATGCTAGAACTCGTTTGAAATGCAATTACAATGGTGAAATATATAGAAGGCAGCCAGTTTAAACATATACACTGGTCAAAATTGCTAACCGGTCATTTTATTATTTGGAATATTAAATCAAATATTGTATATTTTGAGTTGATATTTCATACAAATAAATTTGAGCAGCAAATAACAATCAATACACTTTGTAACTTCAAAATCCGCACTTCCGGTCTCGTGGCTTATTTTTGGCGCGAAATCGCATTATTCTCCCATGCTGCACGAGGTAAGATTTGAACATGTGTTTGTTTTCTCGGAATTGTTTATCGTTTCAATCCCAAACAAAAACTTACTAAAAATTAAATAAAAAATGCGTCGGATGACAACGGAAGAGCGTGGACGGGCCGTCGGTATGATTATTGCTGGTACTTCGATTCGGCAGGTAAAGGACATGGCGTAATTTGTTCATTTTTATTAATTTATTTAATCGATTTTCAACGTTTCATTTTCTCTTTTTCAAGTCCAGTATTGTGTATTATAATATTCCCCATCCTTCCGGCAGGTTAGTTTATTCATAAGTATACTTGTCTGTCCGTCCGTCCGTCCGTCCGTCCGTCATTTCGTTTGTTCGTTCGTACATGATTATGTCTAACTATGTCCATTATTTCTGAAAAAGTCGCAAGAATGAGTTTTTTATATTTATAGGTAGCAAGAACAGTCAACAGAAGTTTTTCAACAATTCACGACCTTTGGCTCAAGTACAATCGCACCGGAAGTGTTGATGACCTTCACCGAAGGCCAAAAAGACGTGTGACAACGCAGCGTCAAGATCGCTACATCCTTGTAACACACCTTCATAATAGAAGAATAACAGCGTCAGATACTGGCAGACGTTTAATAGGCGTCCATAATAGAAACATGAGTGATCAAATAGTACGAAATCGACTACGGATCATGGGATTGAGAGCGAGAAGACCATTAATGGGATTAGTATTGATTGGAAGACACCGGCGAATTCGGCTTTAGTGGGCCAGAAGGCATTTGAGGTTCATCAGAACAGACTGGGCAAATGTCGCCTTTACAGATGAGTCCAGATTTAATCTTCAGAAGCCCGACGGCAGACAGCGAATTTATCGACGACTTGGGGAACGATATTCGGATAATTGCGTCAACGAAATATCTCATTTTGGAGGAGGGTCAGTGATGGTTTGGGGAGATATTAGTTTGCACACTAAATCTGATATGGTGGCTGTTCGAGGAAACCTGAACCCAGACCAATACCAGCAACAGATACTTCGACCAACGCTTATTCTCCATATTCATGCTAACCGTGGGATGACATTCATGCAAGAAAATGCACCTTGCCATACTGCAAGAACTACCCGTCAGTTACTTCAGGGCAACAACATTCGAACAATGGAGTGGCCGCCATGTAGTCCGGATTTAAATCCAATCTAACATGTGTGGGACGAAATCGACCGTCGTGTGCGACAGTTACCAACGCAACAAAATATTGCTGACCTCACAAGGGACATAGTCAATGTTTGGAATTAACATACCTCAGCGTTTTCTACATAACTACATAAATTCCATGCGACAAGGCTATTAGCTGTTGTACGCGCAAACGGCGGTCATACGCGATATTGATTTTTGTAAATTTTGAAATTACTGGTATCTATGAATTTCGATAAAATAAACTTCTTTGAAATTCATAAAATACTTTGCTTTACTGATGTGATTACTTATAGAACATTTTTCAATACATTTATTTCCAATTTCACATATATTTACTTTTCTGAGACAAATAAATAAGAAAATAACAAGTGATCGGTTAGCAATTTTGACTAGTGTATACAACTGTACACTATAAACAGTTTTTCAAAAGCATTTGGCTGATAGTTTATATGTATATTAATTTTTATACATTGTCAAGTTTCCAAATCACTATTACTTACTGTTTTAGAGATGAAACCACATGAGCTAGAGGTATAATACTTTGTATGTAACATAATTGTTCTCTTCCAAGTTTGTTTAAATGGAGACCATGGGGTCAAATTCTGCTCCACCCCAGGCATCATATGTTTAACAGACTTATGTAGGAAAAAAACTCAAAAGATTTTCTTCTCTAAAACCACAGTTACACAGTTACTGATATTGAACAGACAGATACAACCATCCAACCATCATCGGCCCCTGGGTCAGTCCTCACCCTGGGGAAATATCCCCTGAGTCACAACATGGAAACTGTTGAGATCCCCACCATATAACTATATAAATACTTACTGGACATAAAAAGACGTATATAACGATTCAACCAACATCTGTCCTAGGGTCTATCCCCACCTCTGGGGACATAAGCTCTGGGTCATAACTTGGAAACTGTTGAAATCCCCTCCCTGTGGCCATATATACATTTAATCGGCATTAACAGACGGTTACAACCATCCAAACTGCATTGGCCCCGGGGTCCATCCCCACTCCTTGGGATTTAGCCCCTGGGTCATAACTTGGAAAACGTTGAGATCCCCACCTTATAACCATAATTATATACACTTACTAGGCCTATACATTTTAAGGTGGGCGCGGGAATTTGCGATAACAAGCCATCTCATTTTGTTATCAAATTATAAGCTCGTTTGACATGCAAAAATGATCAGGTAAGCTATTCAATGTCATTTTGTCTCTTTTGTTTAGAGCATGGAAGCTTTATTTTTTCACTTTTTCACAAATCTATAGCCGGTAAAGCGATACAGGCCCTCTTGGGCCTCTTGTTTTAAAAATAATTCGCATAATTAGTGCTATAAGTTTTCCATACGAGCATGATTTATTTAGGATATTTAGAGTTTATATCTACATTTAATTAATATTAATAATTAATAACTCAATAATGAGCTTTCTCGCATTGATAAATCAATCGTTACTAGTACCTTTACATTGCGGAGTTCCACTCACAGCCGGGATCCAAGCTCCTGTTGATCCACACCTGATAGGATCTGACCGTGATATCGTGTACCCCGACTGACATGATGGGTAACACAGATTATTGTAGGTGTAACCGTTACATTGGTAACTCCCATGATTGAATGTTGGCAATATGGATGAGCATTGCACAGCTGTTGAGAAAAATATTCTCACGTGACAAAAACGCATACATTTATTTTAATTAAAACGACACAAACGTCATGCTATGCGACAAACTAAAGAACGATTCATTAAAATGCAACTATTTGGCGCTCGGTGCCTAGCTAGAAGAGTCATGTGTTGTTAAAAAGCAGAATGTGTGAGGTAAGGGCAGGAAAATGAAATTTTGTAAACTATCGTAGAGGACTTATATGTGGCGGGAAAATAGCCTAAACATTAAAAGCACGGATAAAGGAATATATTAATTTGCCATAACAAATGAGAAGCAGTAAAACAAAATTATAAATTATCAATCATTAACATAAGCTTCTTGATATTATTAATCCAGTATCATTTTGGCTTTAAACCTGTTTGCATATAATTAAATATAATTTTGAGTTTTCAACTTTTCCCCGTTTTCCTACCATAAGTTTGAATATATTATTGGTGCAATATAATCAACAGTTACTAATATGCAACAAAAAATTTCCTTACACTATTCTTTTAATTATTATTACTGATTGAACGAATGCAATTTATGTAGAAAAACTAACAGGACGCTGCGAGTTTTACAACAATCAAGATTGCCTTGTGTCCCTTTAAAGTAGACACATTATCATAATCTTTCAGTGTAAAGTTATTACGGTATTCATAATTTTCCATTGCCAAAACGTTGAGATTTTACCTTATTTTCACTAGGTGATAAATGTGTGTTACTCGGTTTTTTATCCTTAGGTTCTATAGTAAAATAAAATCTTTGGCAGAATAAAAGCAAGATAATTTTCAAGATTCGATTTTGAAATATACATATATTGAATCAATTTGCATAATTGTGCATGACATATGCAGGGTTTTAAAATAATCACACTGTAAATACCCTAATTTTAACAGTAAACTTGGTTGAACATCTAGGATAAAGATTGAGTATATCACCTACCAGAATATAGAGGTATGTCAAATTTCTGATCACTGATTGGTCAGTTTATTTTGATGATGCTTTATCAAAATTATTAATATACCTGTACAAGTAACGGCTCCGCTGCCATGCGACCACGTTTTGTCAGATTTGCATGTTGTCGATGCCACGCTAGGCGTGTAGCCTGTTTGACAGACAAATGTACAATTCTGGCCGTAATAGGTCCCCGAAGGACAGTTCACTTCTCCAAATGATGGTCGAGTCGGTGCATTGCAGAGAACCGCTGTCAAAAGAAACATGTGTTTAAATGTAGGTTGTGTCTCAAATTTACTGTGGAATTAGAATGTATAATATACTTTTTGTTTAAATCACGTAATCAATATTAATTTAATCGCATCAAAATATAATTGAATTGATCGCTCCAACAGCTAAGGTCAGATGGCAACTTTCCATCGTCCATTGGTGGAAGACCCAAGGTGCAGCTCTGGACAATTGTCTTGCACGGGTGGGCACCTGGGTTGAATCACCGACGTTCCGCAAACCACTGAACTCGATAGATCAACATCTAAATATATGCATTTATCGGACAATATAAAATATGGACGACTGAATCTAGGCATTATAGGGATGTACATATACGCCTTATAGACCCGATAATGTAATCAGATATGAATTCATTTATAACACTGCGGGTGTAAGACTGGGGAAATAGTTACGCTAATTGTACAAAAATACAAGTTCAAGGGGAAATAATCTTAATCTAAAATCCATAGGCATATCTGACAAGGGTATGGATTGTCCCTGACAATATTGATAGCTTTATTTATATACCAAAATTTTTTGTCATGGTATTTAGATTACAAACTGCTTGATGCCAATTTACTAAAATATTATGTGGGAATAGACTCAATATTCATATCTTTAAAATGGCATGTACAATTTTGAAATAAAGTCGCATGAATACTCATCAATGTACTTTTAACAGATTCATCAAATACAATTGAAAATAAAATAATCGATTTGATGATCGGATTACATTCACTTACCGATTTACAGAACGTGTTCAACGTTTGAGCAAATTATGATGACAAATCAAGATGAGTAACATAAGTGTCGTCTAGTGTAGTGTGTGTGTGTGATTGTAACAAATTAAAAGGACGCCCAAATGTCAAACCTTTAATATAGACTGGTTCACTGCGCATGTCACGTTTCGGTCAAACGTTCGACAATCAAATGCCATTTTACTCGACAGACAATTTGACCTATTGCTTCACTGCGTAATGTCCCGTTCACACTGTGTTCTATTTATAAAACCGGAAATTTACAATGGCCAATCGCTGTCGGGGTCTAAATACTCGATAATGGCAGTGTTCAACAGTCGTTTATATTTAAACGTTGTGGAGTAGTCTAACCTGTAACAGTTATTCGAAAATAACAAGATGCAGACGCCCCAGCTCTGTCTGTTGCTCTGTACGCTATACCATGGTTTATACCAGCAGAAGATCCTTCAAATGTGTCTCCATAATGTGGAAGAGCCTTATAATAACACCTTCTCCAGCCCCACCAACCGCTACATCCTGTAAGGACTTGTTGCCTTATCGCCACAGCCCTATTCAAAAGTAACATGACACCAGGTATATATGTTTGTATTTCGTATTTTGTAAAAACCGAGAACATAAGTAACTAACTACAAGGGGGCGCGCGGCAATTATGTTTGATTTTCACCAAAAAGACGTCGACGTTGCAAGCAACCATTTTTCGTTGCGGTTTTAGAGAAAGCTAAACCCCGATAGTTTCTACAATCAATTAATTTCTTAAGAGAAATGGGACCTCTGGATAGTAAAATACACTCAAATTTAATTTATTGCCATACTTTACCAATGTGTCACCTATGTATAAGTGTAGGAGCACACTTTACCAATGTGTCACCTATGTATGCGTGTAGGAGCATGCTTTACCAATGTGTAACCTATGTGTACGTGTAGGAGCATACTTTACCAAGTGTCACATATGTATAGGTGTTGAAGAATACTTTACTAATGTGTCACCTATGTATACGTGTAGGAGCATACTTTACCAATGTGTCACATATATACGTGTAGGAGCATACTTGAATAATGTGTCACCCATGTATACGTGCAGTAGCATACTTTACCAATGTGTCATTTATGCATAGGTGTATAAGCATACTTTACCAATGTGTCACCCATGTATACGTGCAGTAACATACTTAACCAATTTGTCATTTATGTGTAGGTGTAGAAGCATACTTTACCAATGTGTCACGTATATATAGGTGTTGAAGCATACTTTATTAATGTGTCACCTATGTATACGTGTAGGAGCACACTTTAAAGATGTGTCACCTGCGTAGACGTGTAGGAGCATACTTCACCAATGTGTCACCTGTGTATACGCGTAGGAGCATACTTTAATAATGGATTGCCTATGTATACGTGTAGGAGCATGCTTTACCAATGTGTCATCTATGTATACGTGTAGGAGCATACTTTACCAATGTGACACCTATGTATAGATGTTGAAACATACTTTACCAATGTGTCACCCATGTATACGTGCAGTAGCATACTTTACCAATGTGTCATTTATGTATAGGTGTAGAAGCATACTTTACCAATGTGTTACCCATGTATACGTGTAGGAGAATGCTTTACCAATTTGCCTGGCAGCCACCTATGTATACGTGTAAGATCATACTTTACCAATGTGTCACATATGTATAGGTGTTGAAGCATACTTTACAAATGTGTCAACCATGTATACGTGCAGGAGCATACTTACCATGTGTCACATATGTATAGGTGTTGAAGCATACGTTACCAATGTGTCACCGATGTAAACGTGCAGTCGCATAC
Organism: Cyrtodaria siliqua; assembly: GCA_037043455.1. Lineage (NCBI taxonomy): Eukaryota > Metazoa > Mollusca > Bivalvia > Adapedonta > Hiatellidae > Cyrtodaria > Cyrtodaria siliqua. The sequence goes on from JAWPHD010004045.1 coordinate 197,608, forward strand.
TTTACCATTATGTCACATATGTATATGTGTAGAAGCATACTTTACCAATGTGTCACCCATGTAAACCTGTAGGAGCATACTTTGCACCAATGTGTCACCCATGTGCAGGTGTTGAAGCATACTTTACCAATGTGTCAACCATGAATACATGCAAGAGCATACTTACCATGTGTCACATATGTATAGGTTATGAAGCATACTTTAACAATGTGTCACCCATGTATACGTGCAGGAGCATACTTTACCAATGTGTCACCCGTGTATACGTGTATGAGCATACTTTACCAATGTGTCACCTATGTATACGTGTAGGAGCAATGTGTCGCCTATGTATACGTGTATGAACCTACTTTACCAATGAGTCACCTATGTATACTTATAGGAGCATACTTTACCAATGTGTCACCTATGTAAACGTGTAGGAGCAATGTGTCGCCTATGTATACGCGTAAGAGCATACTTTACCAATGAGTCGCCTATGCCTACGTATAGGAGCATACTTTACCAATGTGTCACCTATGTATACGAGTAGGAGCAATGTGTCGCCCTATGTATACGTGTATGATCATACTTTACCAATGAGTCACCTATGTATAAGTGTAGTAGCAATGAGTCACCTATGTATAAGTGTAGTATCAATGAGTCACCTATGTATAAGTGTAGTAGCAATGAGTCACCTATGTATAAAGTGGTAGTAGCAATGAGTCCACCTATGTATAAGTGTAGTAGCAATGAGTCACCTATGTATAAGTGTAGTAGCCAATGAGTCAACCTATGTATAAGTGTAGTAGCAATGAGTCACCTATGTATAAGTGTAGTAGCAATGAGTCACCTATGTAATAAGTGTAGTAGCAATGAGTCACCTATGTATAAGTGTAGTAGCAATGAGTCACCTATGTATAAGTGTAGTAGCAATGAGTCACCTATGTATTAAGTGTAGTATCAATGAGTCACCTATGTATAAGTGTAGTAGCAATGAGTCACCTATGTATAGAAGTGTAGTAGCAATGAGTCACCTATGTATAAAGTGTAGTATCAATGAGTCACCTATGTATAAGTGTAGTATCAATGAGTCACCTATGTATAAGTGTAGTATCAATGAGTCACCTATGTATAAGTGTAGTAGCAATGAGTCAACCTATGTATAAGTGTAGTAGCAATGAGTCACCTATGTATAAGCATGATAAGTGTAGTATCAATGAGTCACCTATGTATAAAGTGTAGTATCAATGAGTCACCTATGTATAAAGTGTAGTATCAATGAGTCACCCTAGGTATAAGTGTAGTATCAATGAGTCACCTATGTAGTAAGTGTAGTATCAATGAGTCACCTATGTATAAGTGTAGTATCAATGAGTCACCTATGTATTAAGTGTAGTTATCAAATCGATGTCACG